>JADBJO010000870.1:17500-40000 GCA_016801955.1 Conus betulinus
TAAAAAATCTGTTTTTTTTATATAAAAACTTCCTTTTACCATCCTATGTTTAACAGATATATATATATATATATATATATATATATATATATATATATATATATATATATATATATATACTTGGAGTAAAATAAAAAAAAAAACACAGAAGTAGACAGTTTCATGACGTTAGTTAACCAATGGTTGCCATTACTGAAGAAGCTTTTTAAGCGAAAATTTTATTGGAGAATATACAATTTAAAATGAAACTGTCTACTTCTGTGGTGTTTTTTTATTTTACTCCAAGTTTTTACCCCAGAAGTATATTTGGGAGGAGTGGTGTCCAGCAATTTATTTGGACTGAATATTGAAAAATATATATATATATAAATGCTGAACAATTAAGTAGTGGGGGAAAACAAGTGCAGGTTAACAATTCCCTCCGTCATTATAGCAACGACTTGGCAAAGATTTGAAACTGAGAGGAAAAAAAAAATTGAAGATGAAGTAAAGGGAAAATGTATATCATACATATGAAAACCCTTCACTAGCTGCATGAGGAAACTATCGCAATCCCTCTCGAAGGCAGATCTATATGTATCGCCTGCTCCGAGGCCTTTCGTCCGCTGGATCGGACTCATCAGGGAGACACGGCTGATTGTGTCTGTGCTCTTGGCGTCAGATAGAGACACACCACAGTCCATAATTCTGTGGTGTTCCGACCGCCAAGGGTTCGAAAAAGAATCCAACAGCACCACCAAAGCAGCCAGCGAAAGGTAGTAGAATTAAACAAAACGAAAAAGTGGAGAGGAAAAAAAGTTGTTGAAAACTAAAAACATTACACAAACAGTATAAAATGCGAGGGACAATCTTTGAGCCTATGCTTGAGGATCCATTTAAGGATGCAAGGGAGATCAAAATATATGTATATATATATATATATATATATAGATAGAGAGAGAGAGAGAGAGAGAGAGAGAGAGAGAAGAGAGAAAGAAAAAAAACACAAAAACACAACAAGCTGGGATTTCGTTTCCAAATATTTCGAGGTCTTGCGACCTCTTCCTCAGTGGGACCTTTAATGACATATTCATATATGTCTGTGCGTGTGCGCGCTCAGGAGCATGTGAGCCTACGTGTCTGTTTACGCGTGTGCATGAGAGAGAGAGAGAGAGAGAGAGAGAGAGAGAGAGAGAGAGAGAGAGAGAGAGAGCCAGAGAGAGAGAGAGAGAGAGAGAGAGAGAGAGAGACAGAGAGAGAGAGAGTGAGACGAAGGGATGGGGTCCTATACTCCACCCCAGTGATCCATCGTGTGCGTGCATGTGCGTGCGTTCGTGCGTGCGTGTGATCATGCGTGCGTGCGTGCTTGCGTGCGTGCGTGCGTGCGTGCGTGTGTGTCTGTGTCTGTGTTTGTGTGTGTGTCTGTGTCTGTGTTTGTGTGTCTGTCGGTTTGTGTCTGTGTTTGTGTCTATGTGTGTGTCTGTTTCTCTGTGTGTGTGTGTGTGTGTCATGTGTGTATCTGTATGTCTGTGTTTGTGTGTCTGTGTGTGCGTAGATGTGTGTCTGCATGAGAGAGATAGAGAGAGAGAGAGAGAGAGACAGAGAGAGACAGAGAGAGAGAGAGAGAGAGAGAGAGAGAGAGAGAGAGAGAGAGAGAGAGAGAGAGAGAGAGAGAGAGAATTGGTGTTGTTCCAATCTGTCCACTCAATCCGGATCAGACACTCTCGGAAAGAGATGATCTGGACAAGACATTTCAGGATAATATAAATCAGGATAAAGCATTCCAGGATACTGTTAATCAGGATAAGAAAGCTCACTGTTAAAAAAAAAAGAGGATTAGACACTCCAGGGTAACTAAAAGTCAGGGCACCTGCACTGAGCAATGAATAGCAATGAATCTGAACTGACAGATGGGACAGAACTCTAACTGAACATGTTAGTTGATACTCGGTTTTGAATAGAGTTCTCTTTCATCGGTACCGCTGCTTCCACTCTGTCTTCCCTCTGTGCGTTGTGAGTAATGCATCAAAGTAAGGGGGTGTGTTCTCACTACCTAGTCCAGCATTGTTTCCCAGGAACAGATAACAGAATGTGCGAATATTTCGACACACTTGACCCTGTCAAATATTTTTTGCAGATACCAAGAGAAGCGAACAAACAAGAGAAATGAAGAGGGGGGGGGGGGGGGGGGGGGGGGGGGGGGGGGATGGGTTGGGGAATTCCATGGTGATGTCGTTCTGAGGCGATTTGCCCTTGTCTTGGGGATCACGATGAATGAATGTCGCGGCAAGCAATCTGTTATGAACATGGTCCACATACAATGCAGTACAATACAGTACTATTTAATACAACAGTTTACAATACAGGACAACACAACACAACACAATGTCATAGCATACAGTGAAATAGAAGGCAATAGAACACCATACAGTGCATTTCAATACAGTACAATACAATACAATGCAACACGATGCAATACAGTGAAATACAATACAATAGAACATCATGTAGTACATTGCAATACAGTACAGTATAATACAGTTCAATACAACACAGTACCATGTAGTGTAACACCATACAATAAAACATCATGCAGTACATTTCAAGACAGTTTAATACAATACAATACAATACAATACAATACAATACAATACATACAATGCAATGCAATGCAATGCGATACGATACGATACGATACGATACGATACAGTGTAACACAATACAAATAGAACACCATGCAGTACATTTAAGACAGTACATTGCAATACAATACATGCAATGCAATACAACACAGTACCATGTAGTGTAACACAATACAATAGAACACCATGCAGTACATTTCAATACAGTACATTGAAATACAATACAATACAGTACCATATAGTGTAACACAATACAATAGAACACCATGAAGTACATTTCAAGACAGTACAGGAAGAAGACCAGAACTGCCTTCAGCCATGCGTCCTTGCTTTAACTTCAGAACACCACTTTCTTATGCATTTTTCATTCAGCAAGCTTCCAGTCACACATACTTACGACAATTGTTCATGCAAGCTATCCCTGGGCGTAGGGATGGTGTACACTTCAATGCACAAGCATGGGACCCAAATGACAGTCTACCTTGAGTTCCTCGTGCATTCTTCACATGCAAAAGAGAGGCGCTGGGGAGCAGTCGTCAATACTCCACAAGCCAATTGCAAACCCAACAGCAAGTACTGCCCCCTAGTCCCACTGGGCGACCTACCTCCTCTATGCAGGCCAGAACGGCTCCAGGAAGAACTTTTTCTTCTGTGTTCTATTAGTGAGTGCAAGTGCTAATAGAACAGAGAAAAAAAAAAGTTTCGTTCACTGGGAGCAACGTCATCACTCATCGTCAGTAGTTGATTTTACATGTCCAGCGTTTGCGAAAATCAGGTGTATTTTTTGTGGGTTTTTTTATACCAAAACTTCTACAGTTCTCAACCAATGTCAATAAAATTTTGCACACACTATCTAAGCACTTCTATACCAAGCCTTTTGTCCCGTCAGAATATGGGTAGGTGACATGCTGTTCAAGTTATTGTAGCAACAGTAAGGAAACAAATGTTGACGGAATGTAATGACCGATGACAAAATCTAAAATCGGTAAGAAAAATCTAATTAAACCAAAGCTTCTGAAGGCTTTCCTCCACGTTAGATAAAGAATTGTAATCAAACATAAAAAAATGCAGTGCTGAGCATGTAAAAAACTTGACCATGATTACAGAATTTCCCCATATTCGTTTTATCAGTTTCATTATTTGATGATTTGTATAACAAATCTTCCTGACAACATGGACATCAAACAGGGGGTTTTTTTTTTTAGCGATCTAGCAATGTGTTGGGTATATCCATGCCAAATTATCGGTTTGTGCCAGGTTAGTATGATTAGACAGACAAAATAAACAAAAATAGCATTCAAATGTAGGTAGGGCTGTCACCTTAAATGAAAGCTTCTAATTCCTGACTTCACACATCATTCCCAGCCCCTCCTTTCCCTTTCCTCACCATCTCCACACTAGTTTCCAACAGTTTTCATCTCATCCCCCTGATCATCTTGATAGACGTTCTCCCCCTTCCCTCCTTCCCCCCCCCCCCCCCTCCCCCACCCCACCCTGCACTGGCTCCATTTTTTTTTTTACATCATCCTCTGCCTCCTCCCTCCCTCCCTTTTCACAAAGCCAAACATCGATATGATATTGGTGGACTTTTCATGAATGAGAGAGAACCTTTCCGTCCAGCGAACAAAATCTTGTTGTCAATTCCGCTGAAACAAACAGAAGAAAAACGACTTCTAACGGTACACAACTTTTCTTGTTATCATCGATGGCAATGAAAAGAATTTGGTTTTGACCGCTGCTTTCCTCTGATTCCCACTCAGCATACCAGTTGGAACATGTCTAATGTCGTTGCTGCATAGTCTTGAGACCTGATGTCTGTCTGGTACACTGTCTATGCCGTTGGGTCCGTGCTCTTTTTATGATACAGTGGAAAGGAACAGGGGCCGGAATAGCTCAGTTGGTAGAGCGCCGGACTCTGGTGATCCTGGGGTTTGCGGGGTTCGCATCTCCGCTGAGCCGTTTCGGTACAGGGGGATTTTTCCCTCGGAGTTAACATTGGTTCTGATTCCATCCCACATACAGTCCTTCGAATGAGACTATAAACCGAGGTTCCGTGTGTGAACGCACGCACATCTTGCACACTCGTAAAGTCCCATCACCAACTTTTGGAAGTGAAGGACAGTTTGGCGTTGGTGTGGATGACACGTTACAGATAGCATGCACCCTCCCCGAAGATGGAGTATGGCTGCCTTAATGGCGCGATAAAAAAAAACGGTCATACACACAAAACTCCACTGCCTGTCTATACAGGGAGTGTCCGCAGGAGTATCAGCCTGTGTACGCAGAAAGAAAGAAAGAAAGAATGGAACCGCTGGTTTTTATATTTCTACGCTAACTTTCATTACTGTCATGTAGGAAGTGTCAGTCCGTATCAAGAGAGGGAGTTGATTACCGATTTTTATTGGCGTTTTTTCCTTTTTTTCTCCCTTTTGCCCTTGTTGCCACTTCCAGTCTGGTTCTGTTTGTTATTAGCTTTCAGAGAGGCAGCAGAAAGCTCATTCTGTTTCTGTCTCTGTCTCTCCCTCTGTATGTGTGTGTGTGTGTGGGGGGGGGGGGGGGGAGGGGGGGATATGTGCGTGCGTGCGTGCGCGCAATGTCTGTAAAAACTGTATGCCGGTGCGCGTATGTGTGAGTTGATGTGGGCGTGAAGAAAAAAAATGGTAAAAAACACGGTGCTATCACAGTTTGTACTGAACGTGTGAAACAGTCGTTTCCCAGTACAGTCTGTTTATTTTCTTGTACCGGTCTCATTGTGCTTCTGCTGGTAAAACTTGAGAAATTGTCAGGCAGTGTGTGTGTGTGTGTGTGTGTGTGTGTGTGTGTGTGTGTGTGTGTGTGTGTGTGTGGAGTGTGTGTGTGTGTGTGCGCGCGCGCGCGTGTGTGTGTGTGTGTGTGTTGCGTGAAATGTGACGAATCTTACCCCGAATTTTGTGTGAAGTTTAATGACTGAGTAAAAATGGTAACTTTAATATCATTCATTCACCAACGTGGATTATTCCCACACATTTTTTTATGAGCACAGTTCCCTTATTGCCATGGTTTGTTTTAAGTGTACTAGAAACTATTGGAATCGGGACCTAAGTTCATTGTCTCATCCAAAAAACTAGCGTCCAGCCATAAGCTTAATGTCCAGTGGAGAATGAAAGAAAACTGTGCAATAGCTGAGATTCGAACCAACTCCCAGGATTTTCTTCTTGTTTCCTAGATGTGTGTTTTAACCGCTAGACCAGTCGACTCACTCTCCTAAGGAAAGTTTAATAGGTGTGGATTTTTTTTTATCTCTGGTGTTTTGGAATATCTCTTGATCCTTTCGGCTTATTGAGGATCCTTAAAGGTCAATCTGTTTGACAGTATTGTGTGATGGTATCGCTAAGATTTGTGGTTTTCGTTCCATTCTCATGGCTAAGCGAGGTATATCACTAGCACTGTGGCAGACATTTCGCAATGCTGCTGTCCTGGGGGGCAATAGTATTCAGAACAGATTCCGAGGAAGTTTCAACAAGTTTTGCAGCACACTTCCCAACACCCGACGGTTAATCAGAAGCATCTTTGTGGCATGGTAGAATGTTTTTTCTCTAAAAGTTCTAAAACATCCCCACCTCCACCCCTACCATTCCCCACACCATACCTCACCTACCTACTGCTCCTCGCTCACCTTGTTCCCAATCTGTACCCATTTTCTGGATTGTTTCAATGATTTTTTTTTTTGGTCAACATAATGGATTTGTTTACCAGTGCAAAATACACCAGGTTGAAGTGTGCTTATTTTCTTTACGGGCACGTATTCAAGGACTCAACAGCCTGTTCTTTCACATACTTTGAAATCTCGTTAGAATGTCTCCAATAGACGTGTTGTCTTTCCAAGACTGCCTTATTATCTCTTGAGTCTCGATCAAGTACGTATTTACTCCTCTTTTACGTAATTCATGCCGTGAGTGATTGAATTCATGCTGTGACTGATTTGGCTGACTGATCGATCCAGCATTGACACAGCACCTTCTAAATGAGTTGGCGTTAAGAAGTGGAAATCTGTTTCACCTGACATGGTGACAACTGGTGCTGTGATACTGGGTAAAGTAAGATAGGCGTCCCTGCCACTTAGCCCTTGAGGTCCCATGGTCTGGTGGGATAGAGTGTAGGTCGTTACCACCCCCCCCCCCCCCTCTGTCTCTCTCTCTCTCTCTGTCTCTCTCTCTCTCTCTCTCTCTCTCTCTCTTGTTCTTCTTGTTCTGCTTGTTGTTGTTTGTTGTTGAGTGTTCTTCTTCTTCTTCTTCTTCTTCTTCTTCTTCTTTCAACCTAGTATTCCCTTTCCCACTACTAAGTGAAAAAGGATGTGGATAAGGAGGGAGATGGAGGAGGTTTGCCATGCCTGCAGGCAAAGAACGAAGCCATGTAACTGACATGCTAAGGATGCCATCGTCTTCTGGTTCTTGTGCATTGGATGAAGAAAGATGACGTCATTGTTTTGGTGGCAACGCTTAAAGTTACTATTTGGGTGGGAGCTATCCGCTCCTTGTTTCTTTCCATTTTCGTCTTTAAAATGCAGGAGACACTATGCACTAGGTCTCTTCATACATACATATATCTTATATACATATATATATCTATATATATATATATATATATATATATATATATATATATATATATATATATATCAAGAATATAGTATTTCCCTTCCCTTGGGGAGAAACATCCCTAAAACTTCCTCCCATAATACTAATTAAAAAAGGATGTGCTCAACCCCTTGGGGAGAGATGGATAAGGTTTGCCATACTATCTGCATGCATATAGAATATATATATATATAACTGATATGAGCACAAGGAGCATCGACACGAGCAGCCGTGTCTCCCTGATGAGTCCGATTCAGCGGACGTCAAGGCCTCGGAGCAGGCGATACATATAGATCTGCCTTCGAGAGAGATTGCGAGCTTTCCTCATGCAGCTTTCTTTCCATTTTCATATTTATGATATACATTTTCCTATTTTTTTCATCTTAATGTTTTTTCCCCTCTCAATTTCAAATCTTTGCCAAATCATTACTGTAATGATGGAAGAATTGTTAACCTGCATTGTTTTCCCCCACTACTTAATTGTTCAGCATTAAATGTATAGATAGATAGATATAGATATATATGATTATTTGAAGAGGATTTTCTTCTGCCTAGCTACTTTCTACGCTATTAAGTTGATGCATTTCACTGACATGGAAACAACGAATTGATGCATTTCACTGACATGGAAACAACGAATGTTTGTAATGTTTTCCTTAAATTTGATTTGATATGCGCTTGACATGTTTGTTTTCCTTCCTTTCTCTTCTTAAACTGTTCTAAGTCTCTGAGAGTACCAGGTACAAACTGTGTATTATGCTTATTAATCCTGATAAAGGTTTCTGAGCCCGTCTGTCTATCTGTCTGTCCGCACATTTCTCTCTCTCTCTCTCTCTCTCTCTCTCTCTCTCTCTCTCCTCCCCCTCTCTCTCTCTCTCTCTCTCTCAAGAAGTTCAGACGTTTATACATAATACCAATTATCCAAGTACCAGGTGAAAAATCAAACAAACAAACTAATTCGCTGGCATCTAGATAAAAACATACATCACGAGCTCTTCCGTCTCCATGAAAATGGTCTTCACTGTAATCATTCCTATCACGCGACATTTTCTGCACTGTGTCATCTTCCAATAGCAAACATGATTTCAAAAACAAGTTTTTTTTTTTTTTTTTTTTTTTGATTCAAAGCAAGCCTTTGATCTTCTTGAGAAAATCGTTGTTATAAAGGAACTTGTCCAAAACTCTCAAAAGTTCTTCTCTCTGTCATGTCTTAAAAACATATCCTGTTAACCAAACTTGAACTTGTTCCCCCTCAAGTCTGCCTACACTGTGGTTTACCACAAGGCTTTGTTTTAAGACCCTTCCTTTCCCGCAGTTTTGTGAATAATTGGCAATGCATATACTTTCACATACACATGCAGACTAATATAATGTTTCGCGCATTTTGTTTATAACAGTTCTCCTTCCTTGATAATGAAAAAGGCTATGATGCCATAATCCACCGGCCGAGAGAGTGACTTTGAGAGGTTTGAAGAGGCTGTGACTTTTAGAGGTTTGAAGATGCTGTGAAACTTCTAAGAAGCTTCCCGCGACCGGGCTATGGCACTGTGGGAGGCAAAGCCCATCCCACTTCTTCCACCGCTTTGACTTTCTCTGATCTGAATCAGGTACCCATATCCGACTTGGGGAGATTTGATCTCACAATCGTCAGCTCCGCAGGCAAATTCTCTAACCATTTGACTGTAGGCTCTTCCTGCAGTAATACAGGTAGAAGATGTGTGCAGTTATCATTATAAGAAGGCATGGACAACGACTCATACCTAATTTTATAAATTGTTTTCGGCCTCTAATAACCACAAGACAAAATTTATAATCTTAGCCAGATTCAAAATCCAGTGGAATCCTCTAATTCCCTACCTAAAATAAATGCAAATAAATAAACAAATAAAAAGTAGGCAACTGAATAAAGAAAGGGTTCTTGATGCGTCATTGATTCAGGAATGAAATACAGCCATGGTCTGCAAATGATCAGCTGGCAATTTGTATTCACTGATTATTAAACATGGGATTGATTGCCCTTTTTCATACCACCTTTTTCAAACCACCTGTGGAGAGTGATTGTCTCCCAGAATAATGAGAACGGCACATGATTAGATGCTGTTTATCTCCCTCTGTTTCACTGGAGTGAGATTGTTTCTCGGAGCTACTGAACCACTACCAATTTCACAAGTGTGTAGATATCTCCCCATGGTATTGAGCAAAACCACAGGATTTTAAGTGACATGCCTCTGTTAATTTCACTGCAGTGTGGTTGTCGTCCTCCTCAGAAGACCACAGAATTTTCTTCTTCTGCTGTTGTCTTTTTTTTTTTTTTTTTTTTTTTTTTTTTAGTTGCGTCAGATCTTCAATCCTGTCACTATGATGAAATCAATAGTGTTGTCGAGGTCCTGACGGCTGCCCCAAAGCTGCATCTGCAGCTCTGCACCCTCTGGCCAGGCCTGACGCCGCAGATCATCTTGAGGCGGACAGTGCCCGAGGACGTGGCTCGGAGTCCGAGACCCAGAGCTACACGGACATTCGTCCGTGTGGGCAATCCTAACTCAGCTGAGGAGGCCCAGCAGCCGGTAGCAGCCAGCCTTCAATCCGAGGAGAACCACCCGCCAGCATAGCTGGAGCTGACGGACCGGTCCAGCACCAATGCCTGCACCCAGTCCTCTCCGCCTCTGCTTGGGTGACAGTATCAAAAACCAATACAAGTCGCTACTGTAGATCATGGACGGGATGGGAACGGCGCCTGTCCAGCCAATGGAAAATACGCAGATCTCCTTTCCCGAGAGGTCAGACGTGGGGAGTCTTCACCCATGGCGAGAGGCTCCTGTGCATGAAGTCCCCACCCAGTGTGTGCCACAGAATGAAATGTGGTTTTTCTCTGTTAGTTTCACTGGAGAGTAACTGTCTCCGTATGGTACCGGCACTATCACACAATCATGAGCAGAATACATCTGTAGATTTTTACTGCAGTGTGAATGTCTCCCCATTCTACTTAGAGGACAACAGAATTGTGGGTGGTTTGCCTCTGTTACTTTCACTGGAGAGTGAATTTCTTCCCATGGTGCTGGGAAGACCACACCATTAAATGGAATGTGAATTTCTACTTTAAGACACTTAGAAAACCACATAATTGCAAGTGGTACACTTCTGCCAGATTCACTAGAATGTGATTTTTTTTTCTTCTCGATGATGATGAGACCACAGGATTATAGATGTCATGCCTCTGTTAGTTTTGCAGGAGAGTGATTTTGTCCCCCGTTGTGCTGAGAATACTACAGTATTAAGAGTGACATACATCGAGTTCTTTAATTTGAGTGTGAGTTTCTCCCCACGCTATGAAGAGGACGGCAGGATTGCAGACGGTATGCCTCTGTCAGTCTTGCGGGAGAGTGATCTTGTCCCCGTTGTGCTGAGAATACTACGGTATTAGAGAGTGACATACCTCTGGTTCTTTCATTAGAGTGTGAGTTTCTCCCCACGCTATGAAGAGGACGGCAGGATTGCAGACGGTATGCCTCTGTTAGTTTTCACTAGAACGTGATCTGCTTTCCGTGGCACCATGAAGACCGCAGAATTCTGGGGGTATACCACTCTGAGTTTCACTTGAGTGTAATTGTCTCCTTGAGGTAGTGACGTTCTATTTTCTTTTTGAATTATCACCAATGTCCTAAGTCTCGTAGCTCTTTTCTTCCGTAAGTATTAAGGTGTTTTAACAAATTTAACATGCGCAGATCGGAAGATTTAAGCACAGCCTACAATTTCATGCTTCAGCAAGGAAGTCGTAGTGTCCAGATTCTCTCTCTCTCTCTCTCTCTCCTCTCTCTCTCTCTCTCTCTCTCTCTCTCTCTCTCTCTCTCTCTCTCTCTCTCTTCCTGTTTTTAACAAACCGATTAATCACTGGGGAAGAGGCATTAAGTTTGGAGGGGACCAAGGGAGGACTTGTAGTGCACAGTGAGGGCTGTCTATCCCAGGCAAAGAACGCACTTTTTCATTGTCAAGAAACAATCAATTCAAATCTCTCTCTCTCTCTCTCCTCTCTCTCTGTCTCTCTCCTCTCTCTCTCCTCTCTCCATCTCAAATCTCTCTCTCTCTGTCCTCTCTCAATCTCCTCTCTCTTTCCTCTCTCTCTCTCTCTCTCTCCCTCTCTCTCTCTCCCTCCCCTCTCTCTCTCCTCTCTCTCTCTCCTCTCTCTCTCTCTCTCCTCTCTCTCTCTCTTTCTTTCTTTCTTCTCCCCCACCCCTCTCTCTCTCTCTCCCCCTCTCTCTCTCCCTCTCTTCCTCCTCTCTCTCCTCTCTCTCTCTCTCTCTCCTCTCTTCTCTTTCTCCTCGTCTCCTCTCTCTCTTTCCCTCTTTCTTCACCCCTCTCTCTCTCTCTCCTCTCTCTCTCTCTCTCCTTCTCCTCTCTCTTTCCTCTCTCTCTCCTCTCTCTTTCTCTCTCTCCCCCCCTCCCCTCTTCTTTCCCCTCCCCTCTCCCCTCTCTCTCCCTCTCTCTCCTATCCTTCTCTCTTTCTTCTCTTTCCTCTCCCTCTCTCTCTCTCTCTCTCTCTCTCCTTTCTCTCTCTCTCACCCCCTCTCTCTCTCTCTGTTTTTCGCCTATATCCACAAGCAGTGAGGCTTTGTTCCTGTCTGACCTGAAAGCAACAAAACCCATCCATAAAACCGGAATGAAGAGCTTGGGGAAATAGTTCCTGGGAGCCGAATTGTGCACATGATGACGGGGTGTGGAAGGAAACTGCTGTTGGCCTGTTCTTTTGACATGAAGAGTTCTTGCTGAGCTTTATCCTTATCGTCCCCTCCACATTTTCCCTTTCAGTCTTTTTCCTTCCCTTCATACGCATTTTCACATCCTGCCCCGCGTCTATGAACCAAAAGGTCTCGTTTCATGAACAAACCATTCCACATGCATTGCTGGTTGTTTTTTTTTTTTTTTTCTTTCATTTCATTAGCAGAAGTACCACCCACCACCCACCACCCATCCCAACACCCTTCTGTGGTGTCTTGAAGTGGTTGATTCTTTCATTTTCTAAGATCCCCATGAACCATTTTGATTTGGATCTTAACTGGAACACATAAAACCTGTTTATGTACCAGTGGATGAACTTTTTTTTAATGTTTTTTTTTATCTGTTTATACTCCAGACTTTTTTTTTAAACAAAATGGCTGCTGAAGCATCACGTTACATATATTTAAGAGAGAGAGAGAGAGAGAGAGAGAGAGAGAGAGGAGGGAGGAGAGAGAGACGCATATCCTTATACTTTTCAAAAAAATTGACAGCAACAGAGCTGCCTTTTTGCCTTTACTGACAAGCGTTTCGTTGCCCTTCTCACCGCCCCTGACTCTCTGTCATCTTGCAAATAATTTGCCATACAAAAGAACAGGAAAGAGGATGAGGAGGACACGGAAGAGGTAGAAGAAGAGGAGGAGGGAAGAGAGAGAGAGAGGAGAGAGAGGGAGGAAGAGAGAGAGAGAGAGCAAGAGAGATAGAGAGAGGGGGCTTGGGGGGGAGGACTGAGTGAGAGACATTGAGAGAAGATAGAGAGACAGAGACAGACAGACAGACAGACAGACAGACAGACAAACAAACAGAGGCCTGGTCAGAGGCGAACGATTGTGCAGGATATGTCAGTCCTTTCTACAATGCCTGAGACTGTAATTCTAAATTTGCTAACAAAACTTCTCTCTCATTCTCTCTCTCTCTCTCTCTCTCTCCTCTCCTCTCTCTCTCTCTCTCTCTCTCTCTCTCTCTCTCTCTCTCTCTCTCTCTCTCTCCCCTTTACATTTCCCCCCATCATGTCTTTATGACTGTCTTAAACAAATTTAAGCTAGCACATTTCCTGACAATCGCACATGCTGCTCCTTTGCCCGAAGACTGACAGTATTTACCTTCCACCACTACCAAACCTATCTTCCACCAGCACATCTTTACCTTCCACCACTACCAAACCTATCTTCCCACCAGCACATTTAGTTTCCACCACTACCAAACCTATCTTCCCACCACCACATTTAGTTTCCACCACTACCAAACCTATCTTCCCACCCACCACATTTAGTTTCCACCACTACCAAAGCTATCTTCCCACCACCACATTTAGTTTCCACCACTACCAAACCTATCTTCCCCACCACCACATTTAGTTTCCACCACTACCAAATCTGTCTTTCCCACCAGCACATTTAGTTTCCACCACTACCAAACCTGTCTTCCCCACCAGCACATTTAGTTTCCACCACTACCAAACCTGTCTTCCCACCAGCACATTTAGTTTTCCACCACTACCAAACCTGTCTTCCCACCAGCACATTTAGTTTCCACCACTACCAAACCTGTCTTCCCACCAGCACATTTAGTTTTTCCACAACTGCCAAACCTATCTTCCCCACCACCAGATTTAGTTTTCCACCACTACCAAACCTATCTTTCCCACCAGCACATTTAGTTTCCCCACAACTGCCAAATCTACCTTCCCCCACCGCATTTAGTTTCCACACAATTGCCCAGATCCTCTTTCCACCACAATCCCCTCCACCTCTCAGCCTGCTGCGCCCACCCACATCCCATGTCTACCTGCTCTGAATACATAACTGACTGGGGCAGGGGAAAACAGAGGTAGAGCTCAACAGAGAGATGGGGGAGGGCGGGTGGAATGAGGGGGGGAGAACATTTAGTGTGACGAGGATAAGAAAAAAAAAAAAGGAGGAGGAGGAGGAGGAAGGGGAGGAGGAGAGAAGAAGAAGAAAAGGAAAGGAGAAGATGAAGATGATGAAGATGAAGCTGGAATGATGAGAAGATGATGATGATGATGATGATGAAGGGGAAGAGGAGAAGAGAGGAAGAGGAGAAGGAGGATGAGGAGGAGGAGGAGGAGGAGAGGGAAGGAGAAGAAGGAGGAGGAGGACAGGAGGAAATAAGAAGAAGAAGAAGAAAGAAGAGATGATGATGGATGATGATGATGATGATGATGATGATGATGAAGAAGAAGAAGAAGAAGAAGAAGAAGATGATGATGATGATGATGATGATGATTGATGAGATGAAGAAGTAATAAGAAAAGAAGAAGAAGGATGATGATGATTGATGATGATGATGATGAATGAAGGGGCAGCTGGAAGAGGTGCGTGGAAGAAAGGAGGATACGATAGGGGGTAAATGAAGCAGGACGATCTGAGGAAGGAGGAGTAGGTAAAAACAGGGAGAAAGAGAATGAGAACAAGGAGAGGAACGAAGAGATATTCCTTTCCCATTGAATATTTGGCCACTCAAAAATGGAAGAAAGAGAGAGAGAGAGATGAGCGAGAAGAGAGAGAGAGAGAGAGGAGAGAGAGAGAGAGAGAGAGACGCTTTGACGCTTTGATGGTGAGAGAGAGAGAGAGAGAGAGAGAGAGAGAGAGAGAGAGAGAGAGAGGGAGGGAGGGAGGGAGAGAGCAGATTAAACCTTGGAGGGAGAGAATAACAAAGTTTTTTCCTTAATCATTTTGATTATTTTTGGTTATGTATAGTCATCTGTCCTCTCTGTTTCTCTCTGTTTCAACTACCTTGACAGTTCTCACTGTGTTACCAATTGCTTCTCTGTCCCTCTCTCTCTCTGTCTCTCTCTCTTCTCTCTTCTCTCTCTCTCACGCTGGTTCTCTCTCTGTCTGTTCTGTCTGTCCTGTCGTTGTATGGTGTCTCTCTCTCTTCTCTCGGGTCTCCTCTCTCTCCCTCTCTCTCTCGCCGGCTCGTCCTCCTCTCTCTCTGCTCTCTCTCTCTCCGCTCTCTCTAATCAATTGCTTCCTCTTCAGTTGGCCAGTTATTCGACAGAGAAGGAGGGATTGAGTGTGGAGATGCTGGAAGAACACTATTTTGTAACAAGACATACAGTTTTCTTACGGCAGGCCAAAAGGACACTCCTGTGATTGTCCAAACTTCTCCCTCTCTCCTCTCTCATCTCTCTCTCCTCCGTCTCGTTCTCTGCTTCTACTCCTCTCTCTCTCTCTCTCTATCTCCTCTCTCTCTCTCTCCTTCATCCTCTCTCCCCCTCCTCCGCCGTCTCCCTCCTCTCCGCTCTTCTCTCTCCTCTCTCCCCCTCTCTATATCTCTTTCCTCCGTCTCCTCTCTCCTCTCTCTCTCACTCTCTCCTGACCACATCTCGTTCTCTCTCCGTCTCTCTTCACGAAACATCCTCACCCTTCCTACCCCTTCTCTCTCTCCTAGCTACGGGATCCTCTTTGGAGGGCTCCTAATCAACTCCCCCTGTCATCCATCCTCTCTCTCTCCTACGGCAAAGTTCAACATTCCTCTCGCTTGTCTCGTCTCCGTCTCCGATCTCTCCTCTCCTATCTGTCTCCTCTCTCGTCTCTCTCTCCTCGTTCCCGCTCTCCTCTCTCTCCCTCTCCCATCTCTCCTCCTCTCCCTCTCCTCCTCTCGTCTCATCTCTCTCTCTCCTCCTGATCTCTCTCTCCCTCTCTCTCAACTCTCCTCTCTCTCCTCTCTCTCCCTCTCTCTCCCTTCTCAACTTGGCGCCTACTTTCGCTCTCTCTCGGTGAGACATGGAGAAGCAAGAAAATCGTAGAACTCTTAGTACTCTCTCATTTTCATCAAACCTTTTCTTCTTCTGCAGGTAAGCTAATTTCAGACTCTCTCTTTGATAATCCTCCGAACTCTAAAACAATCTCTGGTTCTCCTACCCTCACCTCCTCTCCTCTCTCCGCTCCTCTTCTCTCCTCTCCCTCTCCTCTCGTGTCCCCGGCGGTGCGTTCCCCCCCCTTCCTCGCTCTCCCTCCTGTCACGCCTCCTCTCTCTCTCGGTTATCCTCTCTTACTCGTCCCTCTCTAAATCTCCTTGTGCAAATCTCCTCTCCTCTAAACACAACACCTCTCTCTCTCTCTGGTAGATTTTTTGAGTGGCCAAATATTCAATGGGAAAGGAATCTATTGCGGCTTTGGAGAAGCAAGAAAATGGACTTTCAGGTGGAGCCTTTTCATCCCGAAGCAAAATGACACTCTCGGTTGTCAGAACAACGGTCCATTTTGAAATGCGTCCCCCCCTTCCCTCCCTCTGTGCTCTCCCTAGTTTATATCGCTTTAAACTGTAAACACTGATAGTGTGACATGGTCTGATCTGGAAACAGAAAGTTGTCGCATGAGGTAAGATTAAACTGCGGCGTAGTGAATTACGCTATTTATGGCTGTTTTTTGTAGGCGATGGGAAGATTTTTAGAAATCCATAATTGTATTTTCTTTTCATCTACTTCCTCTGATGATTTCCCTGCTGCTATTGATCCTCACCCCATCCCCACCTCCTTCCCCTCCATCTCCCACCATTCCCTTCTCAACTTCCACACTTTTACCTGTGTGTGAATTAGATGCGTTGACGTCTTAACTATTTAGTCTAGGACTATTTTCAATTGATTTTTTCTTCTTCTGCAAAACGATAATTGTGAGACAGGGTTTGAAACTAAAGAACGTAAAAGTTCCATAATATCTCAAATTACCCACATGTTAGTAGAGAAGAGAGTTTGAGAGAGAGAAAAGTGTGAGAGAGAGATAGAGAGGAAGGGAAGAGAGAATAGAGAGAGAGAGAGAGGAGAGAGAGAGAGAGAGAGAGAGAGAGAGAGAGAGAGAGAGAACAGAGAGAGAGAGAGAGAGTTTAAATGTTTCATTGTGAAAGATACAAGGCAATACAACACAACACAATGCCATATACTTGGTAGATTTTGAATAAGTAAGCCATAGACAGTCCGCGCTTCTTCACTCTATTTTATGTTGTGTGTTTTTGTTTGCCTCTCTCTCTCTTCTTGTCAGTGTGTCCATATTTGTCTGTCTATATACCTCTCTCTCTATCTCTCTCACACTCTGTCCTCTCTGTCTCCCTCTCTCTCCCCTCTCTCTCTCTCTCTCTCTCTCTCACTCTCTCTCCTCTCTCTCTCTCTCCTCTCTCTCTCTCTCCTCTTTCTTTTTCTATGTCTGTCTGACTACCTTAAGGTAAGCAAGCAGATTTGCCAGACAATCATGCCGTTTGCCCCTTTGTCTGGAGACCGACATTTTCTACCTTCCACCACAGCCCAGTTCATCTCCCCACAACTACGTTCTCCATCTCTTATTCTGTTAAACCCATCCCCATCCCATCAGCTCCCCGCTTTCCGTACATAACTGACCAGTCAGTTAAAAAAAAAAAAAAAAACAGAGGTTGAGCAAAACAGAGAACATTGTGGGTGGAGGAGAAGAAGAAGAAGAAGAAGAAGAAGAAGAAGAAGAAGAAGAAGAAGAAGAAGAAGAAGAAGAAGGAGGAAGGAGGAGGAGGAGAAGGAGGAGGAGGAGGAGGAGAAGAAGAAAAGAAGAAGAAAGAAGAAGAAGAAGAAGAAGAAGAAAGCTGGAAGAGTGCAGAAAAAAAGAGGAAGATGTAGAAGATGAAGTGAAGCAGAAGAAGAAGAGAGGAGAAGGAAGAGAAACGCCAGGAGACTGAAAACAAAAACAAAGAGAGGGTGAGACGGCACGCGAATAGACAGATGAAGAGAAAGAGAGAGAGAGAAGGAGAGAGAGACAGACAGACAGGGAGGGAGAGACAGAGACACAGAGAGACAGTGACAGAGATAGAGAAATGCAAACGAACAAAATAATTTATAAAGTACATAGATAAGCAAAGTATTTTCATATAAAGGACGTATTAAAAGCAAACAAACAGAAAGAGCAAGAAAAACGAAAAGAGAAAGAAAAACGGCTCAAACAAAAAACAAAACGAAAATAAAACAAAACGAAAAACGAAAACAAGGAGAGATAGGCTCTGGAATAATTGCTGGCAGCGGAACCAACATGCTGATGAGCGAAACGCAGATAACACATTTCTTGTAGTTAAGTGAATGTCACCCCCCCATTGCCCCATTACATCCGCGGGTCATTAGCAAGCCCCCCCTCCATTGTTCCTTTTACCTTTCCACCCCACACTGTCTTTGTTTTGTAAATCCATGCATCGAAGTCTGGTGTCTTGTTCTGTTTTATTGGCAGACTCGAAAATGCAGGAGTTATTTAGCTTTCTTTTTGAAACTGATGATCAGATTTTCCCAGTCTTCTTTTTCGACTTTTTGTTGTTTGTTTGTTGTTTTTGTTGTTGTTGTTGATGATGTTGTTTTTGTTGCTGTTGTTGTTGTTGTTGTGTTGTTGTTGTTGTTGTTGGTCTGTTGTCTGATCTCTTGCCTCTTCTGGATTTTCGTTTCAGTTGTGTTTAGGGGTAGTGGAAGGGAAATGCCAGAAATTTGTAGATCTGTTTTTTCGACTATGTGCATGGATGCGTAAAAGTGTGTGTGTGTGTGTGTGTGTGTGTGTGTGTGTGTGTGTGTGTGTGTGTGTGTGTGTGTGTGTGTGTCTGTGTCTGTGTGGCTGTGTGCGGCTGTGTGCGTTTTTGTTTGTAAGCACGCGCGCAAGTTCGCATGCATATATATATATATATTATATATATATATATATATATATATATATATATATATATAATATATATATATATATATAATATATATATATATGTGTGTGTATTGTATATGTGTGTGTGTGTGTGTGTGTGTGTGTGTGTGTGTGTGTGTGTGGTACAGAGAGAAGAGAAGAAGAAGAGAAGTAGAAGGGGATGGAATAGACAGAGAGAAGAAGAATGAAGGAGAGAGAAGAAGAAGAAGAGAGGGGATGGGAAGGAATAAATAGAGGGAAGGAGACATTGAGAGGAGAGAAAGCAAGAGAGAGGGGGAGAAGGAGGAGGAGGAGGAGGAAGCAGAAGAAGAAGAAGAGAAGAAGAAGAAGAGAGAGAGAGAGAGAGAGAGAGAGAGAGAGGAGAGAGAATATAGCAAGTTTTTTGTTTATTTGTATTTATTTATTTATTTTATTTTTCGTGTGTGTGGATTGCTGTTTTTGCTTTGTTTTGTTTCGTTTGGTTTGTTTTTGTTTTTTTATTTAATGAAACTACCACAGAATGAAGAGAGAGACGACTTCAGCATGATATAAAATGTATATATGTGATATACATCAAGAAGCAGACACAATTCAATTGCACCGTTTTTCTCGACAGTCACACAGTATGTCTGTGTCTGGTGATAGACAGCCCTGACCCCGCAGCTCAGGTCACAATGTCTTTGTCTCTTCAAGCCAAATGGCTCCATTCTTTGAGAATAGGGGTGCAAAAAAGAAGAAGAAGAAGAAGAAGAAGAAGAAGAAGAAGAAGAAGAAGAAGAAGAAGAAGAAGAAGAAGAAGAAGAAGAAGAAGATGAAGAAAGAAGGAGGAAAAACCGTCTTAGGCTGGTGTAACCGTTAGTAATGGCTATTCTGGTAAACATCGGCCATCGTCTGTGACCTATAATGAACATACTTACAAATTTTCAGAAAGATCGGCCAAGAACTTTCTGAGATTTTCCATCAAGAAGAAAACCATTATATGGGCCGTTAGTAACGGCTATAACGGTAAACTTAAATGTCGGGCATCATCCGTGACCCATAATGAACATACCTACAAATTTTCAGAAATATCGGCCACGTACTTTCTGAGATACTCCATAAAGAAAAAAAACCGTTACAGGCCGTTACAGCCGTTAGTAACTGCTATAACGGTAAACTAAAACTTGGGGCATTATCCGTAACCCATAATGAACATACCTGCAAATTTTCACAAAGATCAGCCAAGTACTTTCTGAGATATTCCATGGAGAAAAAAAAGCGTTTACAGGCCGTTACGGCCGTTAGTAACGGTCGTAACGGTAAACTAAAACGTCGGGCATCATCCTTGACCATAATGAACATACCTACAAATTTTCTGAAAAATCGGCCAAGTGCTTTCTGAGATATTCTATAAAGAAGAAAAAAAACCGTTACAGGCCGTTACAGCCACTAGTAACGGCTATAACGGTAAACTGAAACATTAGGCATTATTCGTGACCCATAATGAACATACCTACAAATTTTAGAGATAGATCGGGCCAAGTACTTTTTGATGCATTCTATAAAGAAGAAAAACCGTTACAGGCTGTTACAGCCGTTAGTACCGGCTATAACGGGGCAAACTAAAACATCGGGCATCATCCGAGACCCATAATGAACACACCTGCTACTTTTCACAAAGATCAGCCAAGTACTTTCTGAGATATTCCATAAAAGAAGAAAAGGGTTACAGGCCGTTAAAGCCGTAGTAACGGCTGTAACGGTAAACCAAAACATCGGGTATCATCCTTGACCCATAATAAACATACCCACAAATTTTCAGAAAGATCGGCCCAGTAGTTTTGTCTGGAGCAAGTGGAACACATTTTTGACCACGGACACACACAGACCCACAGACACACACACAGACAGCATTTTCTCCATTCCCATTCTAAAGTTCTCTTAAGAACTGGGAGAGTACAAAAAGACACGACATTTTTTTTTAAAGATTCCCAACAACCAAGACTAGGTGGACATTGGAGTAATTTGCAGGGAGTAACACAGACATGCCGATGGAGAAAAACGAGGATGTGATATTATTTTTTGTGCAGAGTGAATGTCACCCCCATTGCCCTTTCCACACATCAGAGGGTCGTTAGCACACCATCCCTTTATTTTTCATCCAGCGTGCTTGCCGACGTACTTTCTTTTGTCTGTCCATTTCTGGGGGGTCTGGTGCCTTGTTATGTTTCATTAACAGACTGAAGAAGAAAGAAGAAGATTTTGTGTGTGTTGTTTTGATAGGGATAATCAGGTTTTGCCCGTCTTCCCGTTCACGTGTCTTGTTGATTTGTTGCCTTTTTTGTTGTCTTTTTTGTTTTCCCTTTTGCTAGTCATTTTGTTTTTCAAGTATGATTCAAGAAGATTAATTTCGAGAATGTTGTTACGCTTTCTGTTATGCTGTATGTGGTGTGTGTGTGTGTGTGTGTGTGTGTGTGTGTGTGTGTGTGTGTGTGTGTGGTGTGTGTGTGTGTGTGGTGTGAGAGAGAGAGAGAGAGAGAGAGAGAGAGAGAGAGTGTGAGTGTGTGTGTGTGTGTGTGTGTGTGTGTGTGTGTGTGTGTGTGTGTGTGTGTGTGTGTGTGTTTCTCTGTTTTTCACTACCTTGACAATTATCACTGTTCCTCAGCTCTTGCAATTGTTTTTAACATTCTCTCTCTGTGTATCTGTCTCTGTCTGTCTGTCTGTCTGTCTGACTGGACTCTCTGTCTGTGTGTCTGTGTCTTTTTTCTCTCCACACTTTTTCTCTTTCTCTTTGCCCCATCCTTCCATTTTCAATTGGCCACTTAATCACAGGACAAGGAGGCATATTCTTTGGAAAGGCCATGAGAGATTACTACAAGAAGATAAGGGTTGCCTTGCCCCAGACCATAAGATGCACTTGTCATTAAAAAATCAGTTCACTCTCTCTCTCTCTCTCTCTCTCTCTCTCTCTCTCTCTCTCTCTCTCTCTCTCTCTCTCTCTCTCTCTCTCTCTCTTCAGTTAGCCACCTAATCACAGGAGAAGGGGAGGGGGCAATTTCGCTTAGAAATGTTATGAGAGATAACTATAAGACTATTATTAACTATTATTTTCATCTGGTGTGCCTGTGTGTCTGTGTGCGTTTTTTTGTTTGTATGCACGCGCGAGATCGCGTATGCACTGTGATGAGTGTGTGTGCGTGCCTGCGTATGTGTATGTGTGTGTGTTTGTGTGTGTACGTGTGTGCATGTGTGTGTTTGTGCGCGCGCGCGCGCCTGTGTGTGTGTCTGTGTGTGTGTGTGTGTGTGTGTGTGTGTGTGTGTGTGTGTGTGTGTTTACGTGTGTGTGTGTGTATGTGTGTGTATGTGTTTGTTTGAGTGTGCTTGTAGGGCGGGGGGTTACAGAGAGAGAAAGAGTGAAGAAGAAGAAGAAGATGGGAAGAAAGTGGACGAAGAAGGTGGAAGAGAATAAGACGAATTTGAGAGAGAGAGAGAGAGAGAGAGAGAGAGAGAGAGAGAGAGAGAGAGAGAGACAGAGACAGACAGACAGACAGACAGCAACAGACAGACAGACAGAGACAGATAGACAGAGAGATTTGACACAGAGAGATTTGTTTCTTTCTTCTTTTTTTGTTTTTTTTAACCCTTTCTTGTTTTTTTTTTCTTTTTATTGAAGCTATTCCAGAATGAAATGAAGATAACTTCAGTGTGATACAATATGTGTGTATGTGATCTTCCTCAAGAAGGAGGCACAATTTAACTGCGCTGATTTCTCGCCAATCATATAGTATGTCTCTTGCCAATCATACAGTATGTCTCTCACCAATCACACAGTATGTCTCTGCCTTGCAGTAGACAGTCCTGAGCCTGTAGCTCAGGTCA
>JADBJO010000870.1:47500-50000 GCA_016801955.1 Conus betulinus
AGACAGAGACAGAGACAGACACAGAGAGGGGGGGGAGAGGGGATCATAAGTCAAGTTCCAGACAACAATCACAGTAGTAAAGCTGACACCATTTCCACTGCATGCTGCTTCAAAGGATCTCTTCAGATGTCACAGCGACGTGGTGAGGAACCACCAGCTGCAGGGCGATTCTAGCCACTAGACCCAAGGAATGGGATTCCTCCCTTCCTGCAGCTCATTCCGCTTCCTCCCTCGTCCCCGTAATGTTTGCAGGAGCCTATATCATCGGCACCTAGTAGTAAGGAAAAAGAAATGGAATGTAACGAACACGTAGGGTAACACTCTTCCTCCAAACGGAAAGTCTTGCGTCAATGATGATAAAAAGAAATATGTTTTTACTAAAACTGTTTCGTAATGATTGGAGCTCTGAACAAAACATAATTATACAGTACAAATCAGGTTCGTGATATCGTTGGAGAACTTCTTGAAACATAGATCTTGGAGTTCAGCTCTTAAAGGTAGTGATGGATCATGTGGGATTGCATATAAGCATGCTGGCTGAGAGGAAGTGTGGTGACTATATCATACATCACTGACACGGTTTTCCGGTTGGGTTCAAAAGCACGTGATACTCGTAGTTATGACAGTTTGTTAGAAGTGAGTTTGCACGTGGTCGGATAGCTTCATCTGCGTGCCTGTCGGTTGTCATAGTGTAGTTATGGGAGATCTTGAGTGCATGCTTTATTTTGTTTTCATTTTTGCCCTTATTATGATCACTGATCTATTTTTCCCCTAACGTTTTTGTGCAAAAGACGGATTGAGTAAAGAGGTAGATAGAATTGTAGAAGTGTAAAGATTCAATTACAATGATGATCAGTCTTTGTAATTACTTGTTGTAGTTACACTGTACTTGTAAATATGCTCTTATCGGAAAATTTGAACTTCGATATGTTTTGCTCAGTTTATTATGATCCATGTCATTTTACCACTTTTAATTATGGGCAAATTCACTGTCTCACTTACTGTTTCATTGTGTGCTCTGTCTGTCTGTGGCTGGCTGGCTGGCTGGCTGGCTGGCTGGCTGTCTGTCTGTCTGTCTGTCTCTCTCTCTCTCTCTCTCTCTCTCTCTCTCTCTCTCTCTCTCTCCTCTCTCTCTCTCTCTCTCCTCCTCCGTGGCCTATACTAATATTTTTCGTTCTCTCTCTCTCTCTCTCTCTCTCTCTCTCTCTCTCTCTCTCTCTCTCTCTCTCTCTCTCTCTCAATCTTTACAGTTCACTAGATGCCATATAGCAGTTGATACTAAGTATATACTAGTCCATATTGGGCAATTGGTGAGACAGAAGCTGACTATAAATACAGAAGGCACCGTGCTGCAAGATTACTCTGCACAGGACCTGGTCATTTCAGGACTCCGTTTGATGCATGCTGCCACTTGCACTCTTCATCATCATTCTGATTCTAACCAATACTTTTCACGGAAATAATTCGTACTTGGGTTATTTCTGTCCTCTGATATTTTTGTCCTCGACAAGAATTTCTCTTGTGATTCAGTTTTATGCACACTTTTTTTTCTAACAGCGACAATAGTTTAGGGTCGGCAGCAAAATACCGGGTCGATCGGTTGACCAGAAGCATGCATTTTTTTTTTTTTACTGTCATCAAACCTCCACATGGTCAACGAAACGAACAAATCACCATGTCATAGGTGTCGTAAGACTGGTAATTCGTGGAACAGATTATCGTGCGCACTAGTAACTACCAGTTTTGAGGGATAACACATGCTACACATTCTAGTATAAGGGTACAAGCGTAGCAGAGCTGGTGCAGCAACCTTTGCTTACTTGAAGGGGGGAGACAGAGAACAGACTTGCTATATGTAGTCTATTCATTAAACACATGAACTGACACACTGATTAAAATCAGTGGAATGTATGAAATATGCTTGCTTGTTCGGTGCATGGCGAAGGGCATTTCATAACCAATGATGACACACATTAATCACCACGGGGAAAGAGGACAGACGCAAAACAGACATCATACATTATGTGTGGCTTATTTTTAGACACAGAGATGGGCACGCTGATTACAAAAATAGTTCCCTGATTAGCACGTACACGACTGCATCGCGGATGCCCCAGAGCAGTTCCTGATGTGAAAAATTGAATGGCCATTAAAAAAAATCAGAAATGGACATATTGCATATGGGGTGCGTGCGATATATCTGCGAACGGACATGCTACAAATGACCCGTTCATTAAACACACGCACGGACGCACTGATGTCAAAAGTTTCATACGTAACACATGCATGGTTGTTCAGATTATGTCTGAAGCGTTGCAAGTATACTGAAGTTCGGTGCAGGTTGTTTACCACAGAACCACGTGACCAATGAAACACACAAATCAACACGCTAGGACGTCACATGGCGTGTAGATTGTGATGCACTATTAACATGCACTCTTGTTCTGTTGGCTTGTTTTTTCTATCTAATTTTAGTAAGAATTATACAACGGGGACAAAT
>JADBJO010000870.1:57500-62500 GCA_016801955.1 Conus betulinus
AAAAAAAAAAAAAAAAAACCCAACAATAACAACAACCGTTGCTTTCTTTCAGAAATTCAAAGATCACATCAGGTGGAACATCTCTGAACTAGGATTTCATGGAGTCTGCTGTAAAATGCCTATATCTCACATCGTGCAAGTCCCAATACTCTAAAAGAATATGTTTCACTGTGAGTGGTACATAACATGGAAAGCAGTACGGAATTTCTTCACTCTTTCAAAAGTACGAATGAGTTAAAAACGAATGGCCAGTGTGCAGCCAACATAAAACCGTTTCTTCTTTGCGACTACCAGAAGTTGAAGAGAGGAACTCTTTTAGATTTAGACGGATCTGGAAAAAAGTTTGTTATCCGTCTATGTATTCCAGTCCTCCTGCCAAATGTCTGAGTTCATCATTCACTTTCCCATGGATGGTAGACCGGGAGCTGACGTGAGGGCCAGGTCGTGTTGGTTTGACCCCATGGGTTGGATCGGATCCATGTATTGTGTTTAGCTGTGATGGTTTGATAGACCGGTCCCATGTGACACTTTTGTGACCAGGTAATGTAGGCAAGGCCGGCAGAACTCTGCATTAAATCAGAAATCTGTGATACAGATTACATTCATGTTGGAGTTATACCGCGGAAGGATATGCTCGCTCACAATAAAAGAATGTTCGTGTAAAAATTTGTATCTGGACTACCCACCTCAAGCCCGCGCGTACCCATTTGTGTATGTGTGCGTATACTTAATGACTCATAAGAAATAAATGAAGAGATCAATATATGATTGAATAGATAGATAGATAAATAAATAAATAAAGATAGTATACTTAATGACTCATAAGAAATAAATGAAGAGGTCAAATAAATGATTGAATAGATAGATAGATAAATAAATAAATAAAGATAGATAGTTCAAGAACTAAGTGTTTTAAAAGGAACTGTGTATACACACGGCGGCAATTAATGTTGTGGTGGTTGTGGGACCTGTGTCGTCGCAGAACGCCTCGTGGTTGCAGACCTTCACTTCATCCAGACATTTTCTGTCCCCTTTGCACAGGAAGAACCCAGGGGCACAGGAGTCTGCGACAGAAAAAAAAAAGACAAATGATACAAACAAAACACACATTCACTGTGCGTCTTGTAGTGTTCTGCATGGGGATCTTTCACACCTGTGTTTATGTATGAAATGCTTGTTACTAATACATACTAATACAAACTACCTTTGAAGATGGTCAGAAGATTTACAATAGAAAAACAAAAAAAAAAAAACAGAAATCATCAACGCTTCGGCCATAGGCCGTTTTCAGGAAACGTTAATGATTTCTGTTCCTTTTTTTGTATCGTAAATCTTCTGAGCATCCTCAAGGATAGTTTGTATTAGTGAAACAGAAGATCAGCGGTCAAAAATATTTTTTTCTAATTATTATTCTACCACCTGCTACTAGTTTTCTTTGCGTATTATGGATTGTTTAAAGTCTTAGAAACAATATTTGTGATAACAAGGACAATCAAATTCAATACTATTATATTCCAGTAATCTATTTTATCAAAGGGGCATAAAAAATCTAAGCTTCTCACAACACAAAATCGGGAGTTTTTTCTTGTTGTTGCTTTCTGTATTCATTTTATACACATATAGTATTTCAAGATTTTTTTTCGGCACCCGTCGCTAGCGAAGTTTTGATTCAAAAGTTGTGTACATAGATCATGAAGTCCTAATACATAATGTCCTTTTAAAAACAATATGAAGATGGAAAATGAATTCTATGTACATATGTAATTATTCACAGACAGAGACCTCGAACGATGAAAAAAAAAAAAAATTCAATTTTGATGCATTAGCAGTTACAGTCTACAATAATGGTTGTAATCATTACTATTTCAGCAAATCTTCAGCCTTTTCAACAATCAATAAGACTTCGTCATAGAGCAATGTGATGGCAAGGACAGGTCAGGGTGCATGCTCAACTGCACTTCACATCTTCGGCTGGGTCTGTGTACCCATTTTCAAGATAAAAAGCTAAAGACAAGAAACACAAGTTCTGAGGCATGTCAATTGTACTTCACCATGTTTTCTCTAGATCAGTTATGAACACAGGGACGTAAATGACCGGAAATCTACGTCACCATATGTATACTCACCGCAGTTTACGTCTTCCGGTCCGTCTCTACAGTTTTGTCGTCCCTCTGCTGCACATAAAAAAGGCGGATCAAATCACTGCTGGTTTTCTTGACTGTGTGTGCACGCGCGCGCGCGCGCGCGCGCGCGCGCGCGTGTGTGTGTGTGTGTGTGTGTGTGTGTGTGTGTGTGTGTGTGTGTGTGTGCGCGCGCGTGTGTGTGTGGGGGGGGGGGGGGGGGGGGGGGGGGGGGGGGGGGGGGGGGGGGGGGGGGGGGGGGGGGGGGGGGGGGGGGGGGGGGGCTGGGGGGATGTGCAGATGTGTGTTTGTTCGCTTCTTCCTCCTTAAGAACTAATACCATAGAAACTAGGACATGTGAGGTACTTATACACACTCGCATGCGATCATGCGTACATACACATCTGCATGTTCTCAAACACAGGGTATAATTGTCTATATGCAGGTGTTTCATTTTTCGACTACGCCCACTGCACCTCAGATCCATATTCACGCACACCAAGAGATGTCCAACCACGCTATTTCCATCACTTCCAAATCTGCCGCTCAGAATCCGCATATAAACGGACAACATTAAACTAAAACACATAAAATCAACTGAATGTGATAGACAACGGAACTAGTACTCGTGGTGAATAATCCACAAACCATGTGTACAATTTTTTTTTCATGCCATTATCAAAATGAATATAAAATGAATCTCATTTTTTTTCAGCAACAAAAAAGATCATGCCACACAGACTAAAAAAAAAAAAAAAAAAAAAAAAAAAAAAAAAAAAATTAAAGTGACTGGACCAGCTGGTGTCAACTTGGCCCAGAAGGACAAAAGGGCCGTGGACGAATCGGACAACCGGAACGAAGCGCACTCAGTCATCTGCTCTTTGTCCGCGGGTATGTACCGGCAGAACTCCCTCACTCTCCCCTTCTAGCCAGTGCGTTCCGGGGACCCAGACAAGCATCCGCAATAGCACTTCAGATGTAGGTTATTTGACTGGCCTACCAGCCTTCGTCTGAAGGCAGTGACAGCCGGCCAGACGGACTGGGTACCAGTAGCCAGGTCACAGTGTCATCTTCATTTCAGAAGTGAAAGCTATGACACTTTGCTAGACTGTTCTGTCGTACATATACCTGGCTTGGGAGAAATTTATCAATTTCAAATAAAACCATCCGTTCTTGCTGCCTTCTTTTCTCAAAAGAGAAACAGTTCACCTTACCTCCCATGTACTCCCCCCACCTACCCTCCCTCCCCCCCACCCCCCACCCCACCCTTCCCCCCAAAAAAAATATGCCACATTTTTAAGACTCCAGTTTTTTTGTGCAGTTATGTTCATTTGGAAGCAAATTCTCGGATTTTGTTGTCTTTTGTTGATCTTACCTTGTCAAGCAATCCTCAGAGTTTTCATTCTTTATCCTGTTCTGTAAATGCGCAAGATGGAAGAATTTTGAAGAAGATAAATATTTTGAATACGCAAGCAATGAACACAAGCATTCAGAAATACGTTCAGCTCTGGATATACAGGATGAATTAATCCCCAAACCTATGAAACTTCAAAAATCGAGGTTGGAATACCACTGGTGCGTTAATGTCTCTTGGGTGCACTTTACAAGGTGACTGTGTTATACTATGATACACTGTTTGCGCTGTTATACAGATATCGTTTTTTTTTTGTTTGTTTGTTTTGTTTTTTAAAGCATTTGAAAACAAAATGCTGCTCACATAAATTCAATGATCTAAAGACGGGGGTTGATTTTTTACATGTATTTATGGTCTCATAAATGTTACAATAAACCTTCCCTTTGCTTTTCCAAGATTTCTGCCCATTCTTTTGGACCAACGGGTGGATAGATAGCTAGATAGAGATATAGATGTATAGATAGATACATAGATAGATATACACATACAAACATAGGTGTATATATATACATATATATACATATATATATATATATATATAATTATAAACAAAACTTGCTCTTATGTCTCAGATTGTAGAAATAGGGGGGGGGGGGGGGGGGGGGGGGTAAGCCTTCATATCTGCAGTGGTAGATGATTCTGCCTAACTGACAGTATGTGCTTGAGTGGGTGAATGGGGAATAAATAAATGCTTCTCAAAATGAACCTTCAGCAAGCTTCTTGCAGTCATTGCAACACCTAGCTGCTCTGTAAGTTGCTGGAACGGTGCTCGGTACTTATCCTTGGAATTTATTGTTTTTCATTGTAATTTAGTCCCTTGTGGATTCATTCCAAGAACTGGCCCTCAGCACTTGTGTCTTAAGAGGTTATCTTTTTTATATTTTCTACTTTTCACAAGAAAAAATGTAGTTTGTTTTGCTCTTTCATGATTTTCTTTTGCTTCTTCTTAGGTGGCACCTTTAGTTAGTTTTTTTGAAAACTCAACAAACATACTATGGTATTACACACCAGCCTTTTTCTGGTATAGCATTCTTCTTAAAACCCGAAAGGCAGAGGAGTCAAATTACCACTTTCCGCGGTCACTGAGAGAAACAATCAGGTTTCGAAATACCGTATCTGACCAGGAGTTATATGTTAGTGAACTTTCTCCCCATTGGAGATGGTCTCTATCTTTGGAGACTTAAGCTTACTGAAGGTTCATTTTGAGAAACATTTATTTATTCCCCATTCACCCACTCAAGCACATACTGTCAGTTAGGCAGAATCATCTACCACTGCAGATATGAAGGCTTACCACCCCCCGTATTTCTACAATCTGAGACATAAGAGCAAGTTTTGTTTATAATTCAATATTTCTTGCAGTCATTGCAACACCTAGCTGCTCTGTAAGTTGCTGGAACGGTGCTTTAACTAGGGACAAATTTGATGTTTGCTCCTCTTCCTACACAGTAATTGTAGGCACTTGG
>JADBJO010000870.1:67500-70000 GCA_016801955.1 Conus betulinus
CAAGTACAGGTTTGACAGCTATAGAACAGCCCTCAACTGGTCAGAAATGAGAGTCAGGATTACCTGGGATGGTGTTTGGAAGGAAAAGCCCTAGACTTCTTCACCATAGCCACCAAGATGGGCAGACAGTGCTCATATCACCAAATGATGAGGAAGTTGGAAGCACGCTTCGGGGCCAGAGAGCTGACTGAAACAGCCAAGCTCAAGTTCCAACAGCCAACCAAAACCCAGGGGAATCCTATGAGGACTGGGCAGACAGGGCCACAGTGCTTGCTGTTTCAGCCTTCAGAGACCTGCCAGAAAGATATGTACAGGGCGAGGCGATCAGCAAATTTTGCACTGGTAATCAAGACAAGGAGGCAGGTAAATATGCCTATCTGGAGAGACCCAGAACCATGGAAGAAGCCGTCCATAAGGTAAAGTGGTACCAGCACGTCTCCCTGGTCATGGATGAGGCACCAAGGAAAGTTCAGGAGGAGCCACAGGTCAGTTCTGGGTTTTCCAAGCAGGATCTGGACAGTTTTAAGCAGATCGTGGAAAAGCTGACCGCTCGTCTGCAGCTTCTAGCTAAAGAAAGTGGAAAGCAAGCTCCTGACAGCCCGGATTCCAACATCAAGTGCTTTTACTGCAAACAGGTTGGGCACCGGAAAAAGGATTGCAGGCGTTACCAGAAGTGGCTGCAGAACCAGTCTAGCAAAGGAGAGGGAAGGAAGGAAAATGACACCATCTCTTCAGTCAAGTCGCCAGTTCCTTCGCGCTCTGTCAGTGTGGTAAGGACCATATCCCATGGCAGGATTTCCAAGGTGCAACCTCGGTACGATCCAAGTGGGAGCTACCGGCAATACTCAGCCGCATGTGCCTAGTGCTTCACCGCTGAAAGTATCTAACCAGTCCCAGGCAGTCAGCACCCCTTGCAAGAATTTGAAGGAATCGCCTCAGCACGGCCTGAGGTTATTCAAATTGCTAGGGTCAGGGCCGGTTCTGAGGTGAAAGTGACCATGAGGGAGAACAGGTCAGGATGCCAGAGTCAGGATTCAAGTACAGCTGGCAAATCAAGTTGCACTGGAAAAGTGTCAGCCAGGGATACTCAGGACAGTAGGGGTATTGGGCAGTCTAGCCAGCGTCAGGAGGATCCCAACACAGGCCTTATAGGATCAAGTGACAGGGACAGGGAATCTACTGACAAAGGGCCCACAAAAGGAAAAAGACATACAGACTCAAGCCCTACTGCTGAGATCCAGGATGCCAAACTTCTCCCAAGCACATGTCTGTACATCGCCACAGATCCAGGAAGGCAAAGGAGGCCGGTTCCACATGCCAGGAAACCAAAAGAGGGGCAAGAACTGTTTGATTCCTGGATGTGGAGAGGCTAACAAGTATCTGAAAGCTCATGCCTTTCATTCATCATCTGCCTGGCATATTTGATGAAAGGCTGCCACCTTCATCAAAGGTTTGTTTTGCAGGGTCGGACACAGGCACTTGAGCAGGCAATGGCATGGCTACTGGGGCCATGTGGAAACTGGGAAAAGTTGGTAGACTTCATCAGCAGGCGGCACTGCACCCGCTTGGGCAATACAGTCTTCACCAACTGCCAGAAGGAGGCCATGAAGGCTTTTAGCCAGCATGTGGGAGAGCCAGTTCCAGAAACATTTTAATCTGAAGTCTGTGCCGGCTCTCATTCACTGGAAGGCACTATTGGTGTTGATGGCTAGTATGAGCCCAGAGAGGCAGAGCTGCTGGCAGAGGAAGTTCCCAGCACCAGTGGACATGGAGTCCCCTGAGCCTTCTGCTTGCTGTTAGGGTGCCTGAGAGAGAGACTGTGATGGTATGCTGAGGGGCGTGCAAGGCATTGTGGCAGGCCGTGGATTGGTTTGTCGCCTCACCGGATGGCTGGAGGTGATTGGTCGGTTCACCCGAATGCAGCATCTTCTGTCCGCCCTGGGTGACGTACGCATCCGGGATGGGCAGGGAAGCGATGGCCACTTTTTGCCAGTATATCGGAGGGGCTGGTTCAGTCTAGCTTCCGGAAGTGCCCGGCTGGGGCGGCAGCCATCCTGGTTCATTGAAAGGTCATGCTGCTTCTGGTGGCGTGGATGAACCCACAGGAAAAAAAAAAAACTGGGGGGAACACTATCCAGCGCTGGAGGCCTTGGAGCCTGCCCAGGCAGTGATACCTTAGGTGTCTGCTGACCCTCCGAAGTGGCTGCTGAAGTAGTGGAGCCTTACCGGACGAGGTCGCAGACGGGCAATGGATCAGTTTCCATGGGCCTGTTGGCACACGGTGCTTTCCGCGTCTCCGGCTGCTAAACAGGAAGCTCTCTCAAAGGACCTGCAAATCAAAACTAATCAGACATGGGCTCAAGCGAGGTGAAGACTCCCTTCCTCACTGCAACCCCTGGACAAAAAGCTTTCATCATAAAGTCGGGGGGAGTGTAGTGACGCACGGTTTCTGCGCTCATAGGCGAGCTCAGCGGAAGTGCACCTCGCGTGAGAAGTGTTC
>JADBJO010000870.1:92500-115000 GCA_016801955.1 Conus betulinus
AATTTGATAACAAATCAGTGTGAATCAGAAAATAATCAATTACACTGCAACCATTGGAAGGCACAAAAGTATATTCACCCTCACTAACACCCATTACAAAAACCATTTAAGATACTCAAATCGAACATGAAACAAAAGTTCAACAATGTTTTACCAAAAATTATTAGCGGTCGAATCCTTTGAATGACGTGTACGACTGTCGTCATCTATGTCAACATCCTCTGTACTGTTAACATAGTTTGCCATCATTTCATTTTCTACTTGTTCGTGTCCTGTTCTGGCATTCAAATCAGAAAGAGAGAGAGAGAGAGAGAGAGAGAGAGAGAGAGAGAGAGAGAGAGAGAGATAGCATCGGAAGGGATAAAGAGAAGCATTTAGGTACACACACACACACACACACACACACACACACACACACCACACACACACACACACACACACACACACACACAAGCTCGCGCTTACTCCCGCGCACACACTCACGCACGGACGTATGCAAAAATGCAAAAGCACACACATCAATCTACTCTCTCTCTCTCTCTCTCTCTCTCTCTCTCTCTATATATATATATATATATATATATATATATATATATATATATATATACCTGTCTATCTATCTATCTGTCTATTATTGTATGTGAGAGAGAGACAGACAGACAGACAGACAGACAGAGAGGCCTCACGAACACGCCTGGAAGGGATTAAAAAGTTTACAGAGACAGACAGACAGAGAGACGGACAGACAAACAGACAGAGACAGAGAAAGAGACAGAGATGGGGGGAGAGTGGGGGTGGCATTTGTTATCTGTAAACCTTTAAATCCCTTCCAGACGTGTTAGCGAGGCCTCTCTCTCTCTCTCTCTCTCTCTCTCTCTCTCTCTCTCTCTCTCTCTGCGCGAGCGCGCGCGCGCGCGCGCGCGCGCGTGTGTGTGTGTGTGTGTGTGTGTGTGTGCGCGTGTGTGTCTTTGCATTTGTTTCTCTCTGTGTATTCAGTTTGTGACTTTTTACAGGTGTCTTATCTATCTATCTATCTATCTATCTATCTATCTATCTATCTCTATCTATCTATCTATCTATCTATCTATCTATCTATCTAACGGCTTGCCTGTCTGTCTGTCTGTCTTTGTATCAATTTCTCTCTCTCTCTCTCTCTCTCTCTCTCTCTCTCTCTCTCTCTCTGTATATATATATATATATATATATATATATATATATATATATATATATATATATATATATATATATGTGTGTGTGTGTGTGTGTGTGTGTGTGTGTGTGTGTGTGTATCTGTCTGTCTGTCTGTCTTTCCGTCTAAGCATTTGTTTTTATATCTGTCAATTTCTTATCACGTTTTATATGCATAACAGTGTGCCAGATGGTCTGTGGGTTGATCTGTCTGTCAATCGATAATCCTACTCTGTATGCATAACAGTGTGCCAGATGGTCTGTGGATTGATCTGTCTGTCTGGCCGCAGTGAGGCGCCATGCCAGAGGAAGATGGTGGTCCCACGGGAGGTTAACTCTGCCAGGACAAACCAGACACCAGTCACTGGAACCACTGAGCTGCAACATCACACGTCACTGGCCAGATCCTTTGCTGGGTTTTTTACACAGAGAGAGAGAGAGAGAGAGAGAGAGAGAGAGAGAGAGAGAGAGAGAGAGAGAGAGAGGGGAGGGGGCAGACAGAGAGAGGGGAGAGAGAGAAGACGAGAGAGAAAAGAGAGAGAGAGAGACAGAGAGACAGACAGACAGACAGACAGACAGACAGACAGACAGACTGGCAGACAGACAGACAGACAGAAAGAAAGAAAGAGAGAGAGAAAGAAGAGAGAAAATAAGACACAGAGAGAGAGAAAGAGAGAGAGAAACAGAGAGAGAGAGTAAAGAAAACAGAGAAGAGAGACAGACAAACAGACAGACAGAGGGAGACACACACACACACACACACACACACACACAGGAATGTGTGTGTGTCACTACCGTGATTATTAATATAAGAGAAGTGTGTGGTTCATAATGGTTAAACTGGCAGGAGGATATGTTCGAATAGCGGTGCCTGCAGCCCTAGACAAATCAAGAACAGCGTTTGTCTCAGAAGGCTGATGTCTGGTCAGTGTACTCAGAGGCAGTTAGTCTCTTCGCGAGGACACCAGCAGGTACAGTCATCTTGCCTTTCTTCTTTGTATTATGATCTGGGCGAGCAGATGGACGGGATAGGGGCGAGACGTTTTTTTCGAATAGAGTATTTGTTTATGGCACTGCTGGTCGTGAGTGTGAGCCTTGAGCCAAATGTGGAAGTGGATTTTATGGTTTGAAAACCTCTCTGTCCACCCCACAGTAAACGGGTACCTGATTCACGTCAGGGAGGATTAAAGTGGTGCAGAGGGAGATAGTGCCACCTCTCATGATAAAGTTGCTTTCATGAATCTGTAATTTGTCACTTCTTCCTCTTTGGCAATGACTGTAAACATTAGTGCATTTGCCAGTTGGTGAGATGGAACTTGAACTTTTTGTAAAAATCTAATCTAATTCTGTGTCCACAAAGACGTACAAACTTCTGTGTCCACAATATCTGTACAACTTCACTCGCCGGAGCTGCACTCATCTACACACTCCATAAATCGACTTTTTTCGAATCCTGCTAAACTGCAGGAGTCGATTTTTTTCGAATCTTGCTGAACTGCAGGAGTCATTCTCACTGTGTGGTGCCAACAGACAGCCCGACTGCCACATCCTACCGTGCTATTCTTCAGACATATGAACCACATATCTAAGAGACTACGATCAGTTTTTAGAATGAACGTAGGCATTCAGTCCTTTAATCACGACTGGTTGTTGCCATGTCACCTTCCGTTCCTTCCCTCCTTGTTTGGTCTGTGTACTCTGTTTGGCATTTCTGCGAGGTGATTTGATATTGTAAGTAACATTCGTTTGGAGTTATGGCCATGTAATTATTTCATTATGGGAACAAGAGTTACACTACCTATTCGTTACAATCTTAATCGGTCACATGACACTATATTGACTTCCAAGTCTTGCAGGCCGGCGATAGTCAACTAATCTATCTTTGAAGCAGGCAGATCCTAACGTAAACAAATCCGTATGTGTACAATGTGAAACAGATACACAACACCTTGTTATTCTTATTTCAACAGCGAAAGTTATACAGCATTCTTTGTGCGTAGAGTGGAAGATGATCTTCATGTAACCTGGTAATCTGTAGCCAATATTTCAGACATTTTAATAGGTTTGGATTGCAAAGAATTTCTCCATATTTCGAAAAAAAAGTAGTTTGTTTTCTGTTTACATGTAATGTTTAAATGCACGTTGAATGCCAAATACACGTATCCTCTCAATCATAGTAAAGTCTGCCATCAACTCTTAAACATCTGAGCCGTAGTATACATGGGTTGAATTTAGCAATCGAATAGTTTAAGGGATAGTTTGGTGCAGTTTTCTCCCGGAGATCAAGGGGATTTGAAAATTTCATGAACACCCTTATTTATTGCTTCAAGGACATGTCAACTAGCACATGTGAAAATGAGAGAGAGAGAGAGAGAGAGAGAGAGAGAGACAGACAGACAGAGACAGACAGACCAGAGACAGACAGACAGACAGAGAGACCGAGGAGATGACAAGGATGAAGGGTGTCTAAGAAGACAGGGGGAGGAGGAATGGGGAGTTGGGAAAAGAAAATTGGAATCAGCTGTTGGCAACGTTTAAGTTCAGGATGTGATATTGTCACTCTCTGTCAGAGATGCCAGTCGATTACACGGCACAGCTTTCTGCTGAAAACAACGCGCAGAAAAATCTTGCTGGAAGACAAGATCATCAACATATAGATTACATCTTCGGACAGAGTGACAGCGGCGTAAAAAAAAAGTGCGAAAAGAGATAGAAAAAGGAAATATGTAGGGTGAAAGTAGGGATGGGAGGGGGGGGGGTGTGAATATGCATTGCCCCAATATCCTTTTTTTTTTCTTCTTCTTATTCGGCGGTTCTCCGAAGATTGCAATTAAGGAGCAGGACACAGCAGACCTTACTTGATAGTTGCATCATTTAATTACAAGTGGTTCTGAGAAAGAAATGGCTCATGGAATATCAACGCAGACAAATTGTGATTTATGTCCGGATAAACATTGTGGAAACAGTAACTAATTGAAAGCATTGTGGGAGGCGGAAGTTGGATGAAGGGGAGAGTGGTGATAACGAACGAAGTCCACGCATATGAAACATTATCATTGGTCTTCCCTTAATCGCTGCGATATCATTTTCTGAATGCGTTTTTCTTTTCTGCTGCTGCTGCTAATATAAAACGCCGATAAAATCTGTGACTGATTTTTTTTTTTTTCCCCTGGGGAAAACAACTTTTAAAATCTAATGACGGCGATCCTCAAAAGTAGGCTAAATTTCGAAGAAACGGATAGGTCAGAAAAGAAAGAAGAAGACACACACCACACAGACCACTGTCAAATAATGTCAACGTCTACTACACGACTCACTCTGGTACTTTGGTTGCGCCTCACCCGAAGTTAAGCTTTGCGTGCTACGGTCTCAACTGGGCAGACTTTAACCAAACACCCTAATTTTTCTGAGAACAAACATTGCACGTATTTGTATCTCTCTGATCTTGATGACGCAGATACATACTTTGAAAGCAAGCATAATGTTTATTCCTTTCATAGATGTTCTGACCAGTATAAGAATTAAACGCATCTAAAAAAACACACACACACACACACACACACACACACACACACACACACACACACACACACACACACACACACACACACACACGTTGGCGTCCCTTCACATTCTGCCCTCTGGTGACCTCAGCATGATCTCCCCTCCATGTGCATGCCCGTGGTAACTCCATCTCGAGGTCGTCGGCATCGGCAAAGATCATGGAGACAGTCGCTGGATGGACGTGATGACGTCCTCTGGAGAGACCACCCTCACTCACATCAGCGCTGCGACTGTGTAAACTATTGTCAACAGCACCGGGGGATGCCCTGTGTATTTCGGCACCACCGAAAACAGCACGTGGACTCGAGAGCAGTGCAGTGTACCCTCCAGCGGGTTACCTCATGGCAATGTGACATTGACTGCTCCTTAGGAACTGCCGGTGCATTGAGTGCTGCAGGGCTGAAAGCCCACCGTGTTTGGAAGGAGGCGGAATGAGGCCTGTGATGATGGTGCCAGTGGGATGGGTCGGAAAAATAAACAAGAAAAAACCCGTAAATCCACTGGAGAAAAAAAAAAAAGTTAATAAAACATCTTAATACCGCTGCCGGACTTGAGCGTATATAATTCAGTGACAACATCCAAGTAGGCGCCAAAGGCCAATAAAACTAATGCAGAAATAAGAAAAGAAAGTTTGCACAAAATGACGCCCTGTAGTAGTTTCGTGTCATAAACACCTTATGTATGGGCTTTTGACTCTGTTCTGTCATTTTCAGTTGTTCACCCTCTCTTTAAAGACTTGTCCATTTCTGACCAGCTCTACAATCTGTTTTCAATCAAACAAACAGTACCGGATCTTCAGTCTCTAAGAAACCGGCATCGGGTACACAGATAATTACAAAGAGTGAAACAAAGGGTAAGCAAACAAACTAACAGACAAATACACTGACATACACACTAACTGACCATTTAACAGACAGAGCTACAAAGAAAATGTGTCATCTTCTGCAAATAAAAGCAAAAATATCACCAGTTGATAGTCATTATCGAAGTGCCTGCTCGCACGCGATGAAATACGATTCCGAGGCATGGGAGAAAAAAGAAAAAAAAAAAAAAAAAAGACGGAACAATTCCAGGGGGGACAATGTGTGACGCTGTTTATGAAGAAAGCGTCGCTCTTCTCCAGGATGGCCCAATAAAGCATATATTTTCCCAATAACCATTTGCATGATTACAAATCAACAGCTCGCAATATTTGCACCGGCCCATTTGTTAGATTTTCCCTGTGTTTCCATCGTTCGTCTGTTCGTTCGGATCAACTGGCGCGCAGGCACGCACGCACACACACACACACACACACACACACACACACACACACACACACGCACGCAAGCACGCACGCACGCACGCACGCACGCACGCACGCACGCACGCACACACACACACACACACACACACACACACACACACACACACCATGTGCTCTTTACGAGAGAGAGAGAGAGAGAGAGAGAGAGAGAGAGAGAGAGAGAGAGAGAGAGAGAGAGAGGACACACACACATACACACAAACGCGCGCGCGCGCGCACGCACGCACGCACGCACACACATCGACTCACAGAGAGAGAGAGACAGACAGACAGACACCGAGAGAGAGAAGAGAAAACAAAGACAGTGACAGTGACAGAGAAAATGAGAGAGAAGCGAAATACACAAACAGAGAGACAGACTTACAGAGACAGAGAGACAGACCTACAGCCAGCCAAAGGAACAGATGAAGCGTGGGACGTTATATTCGTTTAGCTCCCTCCTGGTCGGGTGATATATGGTTGGTTGTGACAAAATCTTCTTTAAACACGACAATGCCTGCCTGCACTGGCACGCTCTGTTCCATGCCTTGGTGGTATCCACATCATCTGCCGAGCTGAACTCAGACATACCTGCGACAGAAGAACAGATTGGAAGAGTATGATTTAGAACAGAATGCAATAGAATGGGAAAAAAAAACATGAAAGAGAAACAGAATGAAAGGAACAGGAATAGAATAAAATGGAACAGAGCAGAATGGAGTAGCATATGCTACAAAGCGAAAGGAGTAGAGCAGAACTGAGAAAAATGAAACAGAAAGGAAGAAAAAGGAATACAATACAGTTTCCAAGTGTAATGCCTGCAGGCGAAGTCAAAACATAAACACAAATTTTTAAATCCTGAGCGGCCATAACGCAATGCGATGCAGCGCAGTGCACGGAAACTCGATGCTCTAAAACACAGCATAGACAAAGTTCAATGCAATCTAATGCAAACAGAGTTCAGTGAACTACAACTGAAAGCGATACAATAAAGCGCACTGAAAACATAGATCTTTAAGCCCATTCAGATGCTATACAATGCAATACAAAACAATGCGCAGCACGGAAACACAGAACTTTAAACACAACATACAAACAACGCAACGCAATGCAACGCAATGCATTACATTGAATTGTAATACTATTCAGTGCGACAAATCACTTTACACGGATATACAAGCTCTGAACAAAAGATCGATACGATGCAATGAAATGCAATGCGATTCAACGCAATGAAAAATAACTCACTACAATACAGTACAGTGCACGGAAACGCAATGTTTAAACACATCATAGATACAATACAATACTATGTAGTACTATACAGTGCAATGCAATACAACTCAATACGATTCAATGCACCACACACAAAACATAATGCTCCAGACACAAGTCCTCAAACAGACATAATCCCTCAGCTGAGCGTTTTCAGCAAAAGCTTGTGACACTGATGCCCGAAATACTGATGCATGCCTGTATCTACGTTAGATATCATCAAGACCTCCTATGTTAAAAGCTACGGTTCAGATTTCGTTAAAATGCAGCTGTATAAAGCTCTTAAGTCTCAGCTGATATCTTTGGGCCAATCAAAAAAGTGTTTTGTACTTTCTCCTTTGTCTTGCGGCGTAATCACGTGGTCCTTTCCCGTGTCGTTTAAGATGCTAAGAATCGCTTTTGGCCAGCTACAAATGACATTCTGCCTACCTCTTACTTTTTATGTATGAATGACAGTGTGTTTAAACTCACAGCTCCTAAGAATCACCTTTCATTTGAACGACTGTTTCATTGCTCTCTCATAACTCAACCTTTCCTTCTGACTGTCATGATCGTTGGGTGTCTCTGTGAAAAACCTCCCTAGAGTACCTTCCCCTGTTGCCACCTTCTTCCCATTTCCCATCCTTCTGACGCTGAGTCTGAAAAGCTAGAAAGTAGAAGTAGTGGAGAGTGGCTTACCAAAGACCCTTTTGTGGTTTTATAAATGTACCAAGCGCGAAGAAACTGACAGAACTCTATATATCACATAACATGACACATATGTTAATACAAATCTATAAACTAAAAAAGAAGTGATGACATACAAAGACGATGTAAACGGTTTATTCTTTAATTCCGCTTCTTTCAGTACAACTCGATACGATACACTGCACTGCACAGAATTGCTCTGGACACCAGTCCTCAAACAAACATAATCTCTTCGCTGAGCGTGTTCAGCAAAGAATGCGACATTTTGCGCCCGAAATATGATCCATGCCTTTACCTACATTAGATATCAACCAGACCTCCTATGTTGAATGTTATGGTGTTGATTTTGTTTCAGTGCAGCTGTATAAAGCTTTTTCGTCTCAGTTGGTATATTTTGCGCCCATTAAAATGTATCTTGTCCCGTTTTGGTTTTTTTTTTTCTTTGTATTATTACGTGTTGCTTTCCTGTAAGGTAAGGTAATGTTGCTCATAGCCCAGCCGACCGCAAAGGGCAATATCAGGGTTGTCATCACATTAAAATCAACTCACAAGTCATTAAAATAAAAATTTTTAAAAAAAAAACCATTCACGCATCTCTTAAAATACACCTTCTAAAAAACGCACCAGAAACTGTTTTTTTAAGAATCTTTCTTCCGTAAAATCTTAAATCAGATGAAAACTGTTAATCTCTTTCAGAAATTCAAAGATCACGTCAGGTGGGACATCTCTGAACAAAGTTTCCATGGAGTCTGCTGTAAAGTGTTTAACCCGTATCTCGTAAGCTGTTAAGAATCATTTTTCATCAGCTACGAATGACATTGCGCCTGTATCTTACTTTCGTTGTATAAATGACAATGTGCTTAAACTCATAACACCTAAGAATCACTTTCATTTGAACAATCACCTTTCATTTGACCAACTGTGTCATTGTTCTCATAACTAAACCTCTCCTTTCGAGTTTCACAATTGCTAGGTGTCCCTGTGCAGAAGCTGCCCAGAGTATGTTTCTCCTGTTTCCACCTTCCTCCCATTCTTCTGGAACTCCTGTAAACTACAGATAAAAGTTCGGCGTATCCTACCACAGGTAACTTGCGGTTTTATAAAGGTACAAAGCGCTACGGAACTGACACAACTCTATATGTCACGTAGCATGACAAGCTGTGTTAATAGACATTTATAACATAAAAAAAAGTGAAGACAAACAAGAACGATGTAAAAAGGCTCATTCCTTAATTCCGTTTTGTTCCATTTCAAATCCACCCCATACCATGTGAACGAGATCAATGGCTGTAAGGGTTAGCAATTAGACAGGAAATCTTCCTTCGTCATGTGCCGCAAATTTTCTCTTTCCATGCACTGAAACTATCTTCCAATCGGTTAATGCGATAGCGAAAACTCCCTCTATTAATCAATGTGTTAAAAAAAAGAAACTCACAGCTCACTCCCCTTCCTCCTCCCCTTCCCCTTCCAAGCCTCCTCTTTTTGCCGCTTATCCGCCATTCCTCCTTCCGTCAGAAACACAACACACACACGCACACACACACACACACACAACCACACATACACACACACACACACAGAGATCTAGTGATAACGAACATTAAAGGAGGAGAAATGAAGTAATGGGTTTATTTAGGGACCCTAATTAGGCACGGAGGACCAAGTAGACGCCACCAGGACCTGGACATTTTCCTCCCACCGGCAACATCACAAATCAATGGTTTTGCCTCTACCTCTTGTCCGCTTCCACGAGAGAGAGAGAGAGAGAGAGAGAGAGAGAGAGAGATAGAGAGAGAGGAGAGAGAGAGAGAGAGCGAATTCAAACTATTTCACATCTGTAAACTGATTACCTTTCTTTTAATCCCTTCGGGCATTTTTATGAGACGTGAGTGCGTGTGATTCCGTGTGTGTGTGTGTGTGTGTGTGTGTGTGTGTGTGTGTGTGTGTGTGTGTGGTGTGTTGTGTGTGTGTCTCCTCTCTCCTCTCTCTTCTCTCCTCTCTCTCTCGCTCTCTCTCTCTCTCTCTCTCCCTCCCTCTCTCTCTCCCTCTCTCTTTATCTCTCTCTGCTGTATGTATGTGTGTCTGTCTGTTTGTCCGCACGCGCGCGCGCGCGTGTGTGTGTGTTACGTGTGTTTGTTGTGTCTGTGTGTGTTTGATTGTGTATGTGTGCATGCCTGTGCGTGTGGTTTGTTCCTTTCTGATTTCTTGCTTATATGTTTTCTCTGAGTGTATTTTTGTGTGCGCTTTTTACAGACTGCTTATCTCTATCTATCTATCTATCTATCTTTCATATCTTTCTATCTATCTATCTATCTATCTATCTGACTATCCATCTATCTGTCTGTCTGTCTGTCTATCTATCTATCTCTCAGTCTGTCTTTCTACCTACCTATCTATCTATCCATCTTTTTTGTCTGTCGTCGGTCTATTTTTTCCATTCGATCTATCTATCAATCGATAATCCTACTCTATAATGCATACAGTGTGCCAGATGGTCTGTGGGATTGATCTGTCTGTCTGGCCGCAGTGAGGCATCATGCCAGAGGAAGACGGTGGTCCCACGGTGAGGTTAACTCTGCCAGGACAAACCAGACACCAGTCGCCGGAACCACTGACCTGCAACATCACGCGTCACTGGCTGTGTCATGTGCCGTTGCTGTTCTCAAGGATTCTGATTTTTACAGAGAGAGAGAGAGAGAGAGAGAGAGAGAGAGAGAGAGAACAGAGAGAGACAGAGAGAGAGACAGAGAGACAGAGACAGAATGGACAGACCACAAGAACCAGACAGAGAGAAGACCACACACCACAAGACCACAAGAGACAGACAGACACACACACACACACAACAGACAGACAGATACACAGACACACACACAGACAGAGAATCCCCACGAATAGTGAAGAGCGAGTTACAAAATGAGACAAGGAGGGGAGGGGGGGGGGAGAGGCTGATGTTATGGGGAGTTAAGGGCTGAAAACATGATTCTGTTTTTGGTAAGGGCCCATGTTTTAAAATCAGAATGTGGTGTTACGGCTTCCTACTTGAGATCCTAATCGATTACAGGGCGGAAGTTTTCTGCCGAAGACGATGAACCAAAGAAATCTTGCTGGAAGGCAAGATCATCAACAGATAAGAGTCAATCTTTTGACAATTTCAACGGAGCGGACAGGGGTGAGAGGAAAAGATTGATTCTATCTGTTGATAAAGTGTGACGAGAGATCGATCAAGGAGATATGTGAGGGTGGGTGTGGAAATGGGGTGGGAGGATGGCTGGGTGAGAACCGAAGGGAGAGAGAGAGAGAGAAGAGAGAGAGAGAGAGAGATAGAGAGAGAGACGAGACTGAGAGAGAGAGAGAGAGAGAAGTCAGAGACAGACATAACAGATAGGGAGAGGGGGACAGAGAGGGGGCAGAGAGAGACAGACAGACAAATAAGAGAGAGAGACAGAGACAGAGAGAGAGAGAGGCGGTTATACACATTGACTTTACATCTTTTTTAATGCAGTGGTTCTCCGAAGATTGCAGTTCAGGAGCAAGACACAACAGACCTCAGCTGATTGCTGCATAACTCATAGCAAGGGGATCCGTGAGAGAAAAGCTCTTGGATTATTAACGCAGAGAAATTGAAGAATTCATGTCCAGATAAAAAATCATGGAAACAGCATTCACTGTAATATCGCGCGTGCGTGCGTGCGTGCGTGCGTGTGTGTGTGTGTGTGTGTGTGTGTGTGTGTGTGTGCGTGTTGGGGGGAGAGGGGTAAGAGGATGAAGGGAGGTTGGGTGATAACAAAATCCACACATGTTTAAAACATCGCCATTGATGTTTCCTAAATCGCTGCGATACAGAAATGTGAATGACTTGGTTTTGTTCTGCTGCTGATAATGATATAAACAAATTGCTGAATTCGTTGTATGATTTTTTCTGCGAGTGGAACACTATTTCGAAAATTCAACCACGACGACTTTTAAAAGTTTATGTAAGCCATAGATCGAAGAAATCGATAGATAAGCACACGGATTTTTGTCTTGAAAAGAGAACTACACACACTACTGTCGGTCAATGATATCAAAATGAAGCCCACACTACCCGCTGTGGCGCAGAGCCTTCGTCCTGTCCAAGGTTCAGTTGCTATTGTCTCAAATGGGAAGACAGAAGCCACACACCCATATTTCCCTGACAACATGGTAGGCATCTGTACCTCTCGGGTCTTGATGAACTCGGGTATAGTTTGAAAGGAAACATAATGCACATCCCTTTGATAGAGTGAAGAGAGAAAACAAAGGTAAAATAAAAAACTTTTTCACCTCAGGGTAAAATTCGTCGATTAAGAAGACAAAAATGCTAAAACAGTACGTTTCAGGTCATAGACCCTTCCTCAACTGCACAGGGAAGGGGGCAAGAAGTAAGAATAAAAGGCTGACTGCTACTCACCGAAAAAGAAGCAGTCAGTTGTAGGAGTGAGTAGAGTTAAACTGTGAAAGAAAAACTTGAAGTGGGTGGGGTGGTGGTGGGGGTTGTTGGGGGGGTTAAGGAAAAAGGGAAAGTGTGTGTGTTGTGTGTGTGTGTGTGTGTGAGCGCCCACGGAAGCATGTGCACATGTCCACCGGTATGTGCGTGAGCGTGTGCGCGCGTGGGGTCGCGTGCATGCGTGCGCCTGTCTTAAGAAGGTTGAGGGAAAGTGTGGGAAGAGAGGAGGGAAATTGGAAGGGGGATGGGAAAAAATGTGAAAATTACACACACGTACAGAAAAACAGAGGAGGGGAGGGGGAAGGGGGGGGGAAGGGGAAAGGGAGTTAAACAATAAAGGGAAAGGGGAGAGTGGAGAAGGGGAGGAGGGAGATGAAGAGAATGTGTGTGTGTGAGTGTGTGTGTGTGTGAGCGTGCACGCATAAGCGTGTGCCTGCGTGTGTGTGCTAGTGTAACCGGTAAACAGTAAAGGGGAAGAGGGAAAGGGAGAAGGGACATAGGGGGAAAAAACACAGACACACAGTGAGGGAGGGAGGGGGAAGGGGAAGAAGAGGGGGGAAGAAGGGGGGAGGGGGGAAAAGGGGAGAAAAGAAAAAAAAGGCTGGAAAAAGGGGAGAGAAGGGGGGAAGGGGGGGAGAAGGGGGGGAAAGAAGGAAAGAAGGAAAAAAAGGAAACGGGGGTGCAAGTCGAGCCGCCCAGTTAATTCCCTTCCCCTGTGTTCATGCCATACGGGACGCGAGTGCCAAGATGGGCAATCACTGAAGACTCCATAAAGAGCCTGTAGAGCCCTGTCGACTGGTTCTGCCACACTGCTGCTACTTTGGCGTGGACAACGCAATGGTGCTGCTGGTTGAAGTGGGAGCCCACAGGGTTGTCATAATTAAGCCGCATGGAAAGCAGGTGCTCGCTGAACCGTTCATCAAGGCTGCGGTAGGTCTCGCCTGTGTATTTCTTGGTACACAGGGTGCAGGAGATGATGTAGACAAGGTCTTCTGACTGACAGTTAAAACTGGTCCTTACCGCAAACTGGCCAGCAGGTCCTGTGATGACACAGTGGAACCATCGATGAAAGGGCAGATAGATAGAGTGTATGATCAGTATAAAACTAGAAGGCATCACAAATAGGTGAAAATCGGTGGTCTTTCACGCCGTGCTTTCTTGATGACCCTAGTATGATTTTATCACCCCGTACCCGTGGTAGCTTTATGTCGAAGTCATCGGCATAGCCCAGTTCATGGAGAGTGTCGCTGGATGGACTTGATGACTTGATGACGTGATGACTTGGTGATTTGATGACTTGATGACGCCCTGTGGAGAGAGGACGATCACTCACATCAGTCCCGAGACTGCAGAACTGTTGTCATCAGCACGGGGGTGTCCTGTGTAGTTTGGCACCACCGAGAACGACGTGATGACCCCATAGCAATGCAGCGTTACCTCCTCGTGGCGATGTGACTCTGTTTGCTCCTTATAAACCGCCAGTGCTGAGGACGCAACAGAGTTTAAGTGCCACTCTCTGTGGAAGAAGACGGAGTGAAAACGTGTGACGAAAATGCCAGTGGAATCATTCAGACGGATGATGAACATAAGAAAATCAAATCAAAATGAGAAAAACAACAAAACCGGTGACATAACACATACACTAATATCATTGGAAATCTTCAGCATACGTAACTGAATGACAACATCTAGGAATGCGCCAAGCGTTACTTAAAACTAATTCAGCGGCAGGAAAAGAAATTTGGAACGCTATTACTTCTGTCGTATTTTGGTGTCACAAATACCCAACGTTATGATATCTTACTCCCAAATATTTTGTCATTTTTATTTGTCTACACCGCCTTAAAATGCTTTCTAATCCTCCGATTAACTATACAATCCGTTTTCAATCAAGCAAACCTTGACATATCTGCAATCTCCGAGCAAAACGTATTAAGTATATAGATGATCACAAAGAGAGAAACAGACGGACAACACACTGACTAAGAGACAAACACACTGACATACACACTAACTGACCATTTAACAGACAGAGCTACAAAGACAATGTGTCATCTTCTGCAAATAAAGCACAAATATCACCAGTTGATAGTCCATTATCGAAGTGCCTGCTCGCACGCGATGAAATACGATTCCAAAGCATGGGAGAAAAGAAAAAAAAAAAGACAGAACAATTCCAGGGGGGGACAATGTGACGGCTGTTTATGAAGAAAGCGTCGCTCTTCTCCAGGATGGCCCAATAAAGCATATTTTCCCAATTACCATTTGCATGATTACAAATCAACAGCTCGCAATATTTGCATCGGCCCATTTGTTAGATTTCTTGTGTGTATTTTCATCGTTTGTCTGTTCGTTCGATCAACGTGCACACACACACACACACACACACACACACACACACACACACACACACACACACACACACACACACATACACGCGCGCGCGCGCGCGCGCGCGCGCGCGCACGCACACGCACGCACGCACGCACGCACGCACGCACGCACGCACGCACGCACGCACGCACGCACACACACTCACTCACTCACCACGTGTTCTTCCACGAGAGAGAGAGAGAGAGAGAGAGAGAGAGAGAGAGAGAGAGACAGACAGAGGGACAGAGAGAGACAGAGACAGAGACAGAGAGGCATAGAGGCAAAGTTAGAGACAGAGAGAGACAAACAGAGACATACAGTCAGACAGAGAGACAGAGACAGAGACAGACAGACAGACAGACAGACAGACAGACAGACAGACAAACAGAGAGACAGACTTACAGACAGACAGAGAGAAATATAAATGAAATCAAATTTATTCAAGATAGGACACAGCCTTCCTAAATGGGGATATCATTCAAAACTGAACATGGTGTGTGCAACAACAACAACAACAACAACAATAGTAATAAAATAATACCCTAATGCGTGAAAAACAACAACAATGAAATTATAATCAAATGCATGAAATACAATTTACTACACACGTGCATGAAGTGTAATCTACTGACCCAGATATCAACTTGATGCCAGGATATCCGTATCCATGTAAAACTGGCGTGTCAATACATTTTGTGAACTAACCACAACAGCTGGCCTCTTAAAGGCTTATACAACTATATGCACAAATTCTTTTACAACATATTATTTTCATTCGTCATTAGCAGAGTCACAAGAAACCGGCATGGATTTGCAGATTTAAATGGAATATATTCCTGACGTAGAGAGAGAGAGAGAGAGAGAGAGAGGAGAGAGAGAGAGAGAGAGAGAGAGAGAGAGAGACAGACAGACAGACAGACAGACAGACAGACAGAGACAGACAGATAGACAGACAGACAGACAAAAGACCACAGGGAGACAGACAGACAGAGACAGAGACAGAGAGAGGCAGAGAGACAGAGAAAGAATGGGAGTGTGAAAAAAACAACAACAGGCGTAGTCTGAGAATTGTAATTGTTCAGTTACCTTACAGTCGGATGGTGTGTGTGGTTAAGGCATGACATTACTTTTTTTTTTTTCAACACAATCATGCCTGCTTACATAATCATGCACACACACATACACATACACACACACGCGCGCGCGCTCGCACGCACGCACGCACGCACGCACGCACGCACGCACGCACGCACGCACGCACGCACACACACTCTCTCTCTCTCTCTCTCTCTCTCTCTCACACACACACACACACACACACACACACACACACACACACACACACACACACACACACACACACACACACACACACACACACACACACACACACACACACACACACACGCACGCACGCACGCACGCACGCACGCACGCACGCACGCACGCACGCACACACACACACACACACACACACACAGAGAGAGAGAGAGACAGAGACAGAGACAGACAGACAGACAGACAGACAGACAGACAGACAGAGAAGGGATGGGAGTGTGGAAAAAAAAAAAGGGGAAAAAAAGACACGAAGTCTGAAGAATTGTAATTGTCTGTTTACCTTACAGAGATGTCGTGTGTGGTTGAGGCATGGCACTATCTTCTGTCAACACAACCACGTCTACTTACATAAGCACACACTGTTACATTAATGATATACACTAAAAATATTTTCAAAAAAATCGCCGTGATGAACTTACACATATCTGAGGCAGTAGATGTAATAGAAGAGTATGAGGCAGAACGGGATGCAATAGACTGAACCACTTTGAAAGAGAGCAGAATGAAACAGAATGAAAGAGAATGAAATAGAAGAGAATAGAATTCAGTAAGCTAAGGGAGGAGGAGCAGAACAGATTAGAACAGAACAGAATCAAGTGGAATGGAATGGAATGGATTGAAGCAGAATAGACTTTCAAGATACAGTATTTGCAGGAAGAAGCCAAAGCATGCGATATGAATTTTAGATACTTAATGACGGTGATGGAAATAATCGACTTCTGTATTTGAATAGAACTATCTGAGTATGTTCTGTCCCAGACGACTTTCGACTCCTGGATGAGAACTTCTCAGTGGCCCCGGTCTTAAGCAGCTAGGGCAGTCCACTCATGATACCTAATGTAGAGAAACGATGATAATTTCAGCTAGGGCAGTCCACTCATGATACCTAATGTAGAGAAACACTGATAATTTCAGCTAGGGCAGTCCACTCATGACACCTAATGTAGAGAAACACTCATAATTTCAGCTAGGGCAGTCTCTACTCATTATACCTAATGTAGAGAAACGCTGTTGATTTCAGCTGGAACAATTCAGTCACGATACTTCATGTAGAGATACACTGCTGCAGTTGTAGTGTTTCCAATACTGCGGGTAAAACATCCCAATCCAACGAATTCCCAGTGAGACCAGAGAAGGATAGAATAGGAGAAAAGGAACAGAACAATATAAAGAAATGGTATCGAAAGTGAGTTATAAAAAAAATCAAAATGAAGGAACATATGGCAGCCTATGCTTGAAGATTCAAAACAAATCAGAGACATCAACCGGACTCAAGAGGCCACACAACAAAAGGTGACTGTCGGTTTGAATGAAACAGCTCTGAAAGTGTAGTGGCAGCAGACAGAAGCTAAAACAGGAAAACAAACTAATACTGAACGATCAGTACACGTAGCGCATGTAAAGAGCTTCAACCTATTGGTCCTCCGTGGACGAGACAACTGCAAAGAAACAAACGACAGAATTAAACGTGTAGTGGGGGAAATACATGTGCGGGTGAACAGAACTCAATGATTCCTATTGCTGTCAGGAAACGATTTAACATTTATTATTGTTGTTGTTGTTGTTGTTGTTGTTGTTGTTGTTATCATTATTATTAGCATGTACACTTATATAGCGCCTATCCTCGGCTTGAGACCAAGCTCTAAGCGCTTTACAATCCACACTCGTTTACACAAAGGGCTGCCTACCTGGGTAGTGCCGACTGAAGAGCTGCCAGCTGGTGCGTTTCACCTCAATTTTCTCCTTCCATCATTCTTTCCATTTCTTACGCAGGGTGCATGCTATGTATAACGTGTCATCCATACCAACGGCCAAACTGGCTTTCTTCTCTTCCGAAAGTTCATGATGGGCATTTTACGTGTGTGGTAAATGTGCAGACAATATTAAAACAAAACAATACAATACAGTACAAAAAAACACTACGCGTATACAATACGATAGTAATGCGAACTTGTATAACGCAACAATACGAGCTGACGATAATCCGATGCCGTTTGTAATCATAGACCCATTTCGTTCACAGTATGTAATATAGTGATCATGCAATATACCCAGTAAATGTACTTACGTGGGACATGAGCCAGGGTCGTCAGAGTTACAATCTTTGTAATACAGCGCGGCGCGTACAGTACGATACATGAAGTTTGTATGTACAACATAGCAAACTAAGAACAAAACATACGATGATCACTGCCATAACGCATAAACACCATACTACTGCAATAGCAACAGCGAAATACAAAAACCATGTCTAATACAACATCCATGAGGTTTTGAAATAAATGATACAGCGTACAATTCAAACATTAACACAATCAGACGTTATATATTTGCAAAGCGAGTTAAACCACCTTACAATACAGCGGCAATACATTGATAACACATACACGTAGTGCTTTGCCAATACAAATTTACTGAAACATGATGCACTGAAACATTGACAACGCATTCGCTTCTTAACAGTTCACTGCCGTAATCTCCTTCATCAAGCCTTTTGATATCCATTCTGGCGATAACTCTGCAGTTCTATATTCTGTAATGCAAGACGTTTTTGTGTGAATGTTAACGCTTTCAAGCATTTGTAAATGCCGTTTATTCAACAGTGCGGTATTCTTTCTGATACTCTTGGCACCATCAAATTTTGAACCTTGTGAGCTTTTCAAGCATTTTTGTTTTCATGTTTCTTCAATGGTCTCCTCTAAATTTTGTCTAACCTGATCATATCACTTTTCAAATTTGTCATCAATGACAGTATTTGGTAAAAGTCAACTTTCAATTTTCATCAATGACATATCTGGTAAGATCAACTTTCATTGTAATCAATGAACTATCTGGTAGACACAACTTTCATTTGTAATCAATGACATTATCTGGCTAAGATCAAATCAACTTTTGTCCATCAATGACCATTTGGTAAGAACCAACTTTCATTTGTCATCAATTGACCATATTAGGTAGAACCAACTTTTCACTTTCCATCAATGACCTATCTGGTAAGAATCACTTTTCATTTGTATGATCAATGACATATTTGTTTTTAGACTCAATTTGTCATTTTGTCCTCATAACATCTCTGGTAAAATCAACTTCATCTGTCATCCATGACATGGTAAGAACCACCTTTCATTTGTCAAACAATCAAACCAAAAAAAAATAAGGAGGCGGGCTGGGGCTGTGGTGAGTGCTTCGGACAAGTGCCAAACGGGTGGTTCCATAAAGGCAATCACTACATTACATATCATGGTAAATCATCCACTTTCATTTAGAAAAGTCGGGGTGCACTAAGACTCTGGATGGAAAAAGACCAAGTACCTTTCGTAGTGTGTCAAGGTCCAAAAGTGGTCGCGGTACATAACTTGTAAGAAGGAGGAGCTAGCAAGCCATTTCATTTAGTCGATCATGCAACATAGCATCGGAAAAATACAAAATCACTAAGTCGTTGCAGCAATATACAGTCGTCTGGTACAACAAATGGAGGGGGGCCGCGGTTTCATCGGTCATCGGAAATAGACAAATCTGGCTAAGACATCAGCAGTTATACAGTTTGTCAATCGGGGGGCACACACGAAAATCCTGTAAGAAAAGATGACATAGGCGTGTTGATGGACATTTGAAAACATCATGGACATTCTGGTAACGAATCAAATTGTTTGGTTATCAAATACACGCCCCTGTTAGACACTCAAAAGATACGACTGGGGGCGATATTACATATAATGCTCAACGGGACGACCTGCTGCTCGTAGTGCAGGTGGGGCTTATAGAGTATACATCCCAGCCTTTCTCCAGATGAAACGGGATTTTTCATGCATATGTGTGGACATCCAAAGATAAGCCATTGATATAGTACGGCACACATGGCTCGTGAAAGCGGGTCTCGTGGGAACGAATACAAATAATCATGGGAGTACAAATAAAGGGGAAGGGGCGTGACTGCACGTGACCTCACTTACGTGCAACGAAATGCGTTACCCCCCAGGGCCTAAACAGGGGGAACCCGGGGCGCGCATCGGGGGGGAGGGAAAAAACGTACCAGGGCGAGCGACCCCCCAGCAACCAACCAAAGCCGGGCCCAGGCCGGCACAACACCGGTGCACCCTCTCAAACATACATTATACACACTGTCGCCTATCCCTCCCTGTGTTTTCATTCCTCAAATAACAAACCTATATTCCTTGCAACACAGGCATGCCTTATTAACTGCAAGCCTACAGGTACCATCCACTGAAGTTTTAAACAATCAAGCAAATCCCGTAATCACATGTAGACATATATACACAAAACATATAAACTAACAAGATTTTTTAAGCGATATACAGCCAGCCTAGTTTTCCTGATTCATGGGCTGTTCATCTCACAACCGCTTCGCCTAAAAAAATAACACTGACCAAAGAGGGATAGTAAATAATACAGTTGAGCGGGCTTGGAGTCAGAGGACTCTTTTCGTATCATGTATGGCAGACAGTTCCTTGGGTCGAAGATTCAAGCGCATACCCATACCAATCTTCCGATTGATTTGCAACACATGGTCAGAAATCCTCCCTTTACTACTGGTTGAAAAAACAATGACGGTAAAAAAATAGGAAACCAAGATAGGAAAAAAAAGAAAAAAAACTCAATACCCCAGAAAATGTAGTAGATGATGTAACAATAATGGCCACCAAATCCCACACAGGGCCTCCGTTCATTTTCTTCCATCTTCCGTTTACAACAACCATTTCTGGCCCGTTTTCCATGCACTCTTCCTCGCTTTCTCACAACTTTTTTTTTAATCACTTCACTCATCACTTAGGTCACCCCACCAACTCTTTACCCACAAAAACAAACACTTAACAACTAAACGTCCACCCTAACCCTTGCCATTCCTCTTCTTCGCACTCAAACAACTCGATGTTCTTCCGCGCTATTTTTTTCCGCCACAGCCAGCACTTTCCTACACGTGCATTATACCGTACATCCCCTTATCCTCTCAGAGACCCCTTTCTTACCCTTCCCCGCAGAACTTAGTTTCCTCTTCCTCTTTTGCATTCTCCTCTATAGGCGTTATGGGAAGACTCACTATCCCACCATTTGTGTCTCGTTCCCGCAATTGCGTGATCGCTGGATCGCTGTCTTGTGTCATTAGAACAAGGAACCCAAGCTCTCATCTTTGACAGCAGAGTAGAAACGACTGAGGGATGTTCCATATTCATTGCCCGGTTTTTTGAACGTATTTCTCTGCCGTACATAATAACTGTTTGCATGCAATTTACAGAATCGTATCAGTTTGTATGTATGTATGCTGTCTCTAGGTAAATATGTGTGTGTAATGTATGTAATGTATGTAATGGCGTCAGACAATGGCGACCGGAGCGGCTGTGCCTTCAACTCGATCGGGTCGCCTCGGTGCTTGAATTTGCTGTCTGGCCGTCCATTTCCGTGGTCAACTAGGTCCTCGATAACACAGTTCATAAGTCCCAGCAAATGCAGGGCGCCTGGCCAATTGATAGCGCACTGCAATCTGGACTACTGTGCATTGTTGTTGCTAATTACGATTGACAAGAGTTTGATGCATTAAAGTAATTGAGTTCATGTATGTATGTATGTATGTATGTATGTAGTGTATGTATGTATGTATGTTATGGTATGTATGGTATGTATGTATGGTATGTACTACATAACATACATACATACATACATACATACACCCCGGAAATAAAGACTAACTATATAATTCCGGGTGTATTATGTAATGTATTGTATGTACGTCACTGCTGTACGTAAATAGGTAATTTCTCGTTTCATCAGTTTTCGTCGTCAAGGAGTGGCGTCCACTACTACACTGCCGTGCAGACTAGTAGCCCAGTTTTATACTACTCAACACCCAACGGTGTTCACCCACAACAAACACACAAGCTTTCTCTCTAGACCTACCACTGCGCAATGCGCATGATTAGAGCAGCATTAGGTAGATGGGTAGATACCTTAGACAATTCATGATGGTCAGTGAGACTGCAGAGGGTCAGGACGACGTTTATGGTGGTAGGATACAAAACAGCCTGATTGTACTACCTGACTTCTGAGAGATATAACACAGGTAATAATGTTCATGAAATTAGAGAAACACGTAACAGACATGTACTGATCAATTATATAAACTCGACTGTGTAGCTTCATTCCTTCACCTTTAGACACTAAGGGTCTGAAGCCGAAGCCCCCGTCCCCCACCCCACCCCCCTCACCCCCACCCCTCTCCACCTCCACCCCCAAAATTCCTCTCAAACATTCCTCCAACAACGCAGCGAAAATCGCAAGAAGTCAAGTTACGTATTTTGATATCGAA
>JADBJO010000870.1:117500-120000 GCA_016801955.1 Conus betulinus
TATGAAGTCCTATGAACCACAAAAATATGGCAAACATAGACTTTATATGTTAAGTCTTTGTTCACACACATGAAAATGCAATTTTTAGTGCAAGCTTTTTTATCGCGATCTCGAATTTCGATCGCTCATTCATTTTTTGATCGTGATCGGAATCATTTCCAAATTCTACCCCCATTCACACATCCAGTAGGTAAGATGTGTATCCTGTGATCTATCGTCAAGTTAATTATTAATTAAGATTACTAATAGAGTGCCTTGTCTTTCAAGGGCGAGCACTCTGTGCGTGCAGCTATTACTTGGACGTAGCCCTCGCAGCGGTTCACAGCCCTTGAGATACTTTAGAATGGCTGCTGACGAGAGACATTTTGATATGAAATTTGATGAGATGATTGCCCTTATGGAAAAGATGTGTGTTTTTGGTGCTGAAAAAAGGGAGTTTTTCTTTCCAAATGGAGAATTTAAGGAGAGCTGGGGTCCATGGGTCCAGAGTGGTTTGTTGCTAGTGTAAGGCAAACTGCTTGTCTGTATGAGCTGAAAAAGAAATTTGTGAAATGAGCAAATGAATTGAAATCAGTATGATCTAGATCCATTTTTTTTTTTTGTTGCGAGAACATTATCAACACTTTGTATAAAAGGGGCGTCTTGCTGAATAACATGGAGAAGGGGGGGGGGGGAGGGGGGGAATGTTTAACCCTTCCCCCCCTCGCGCAAAAAGAAGCGGGGTGCGAATAGAAAGAAGAGGAAAGAATTTTTTTTTAAGCGGGAGAAATTTAGAATTGTATTCTCGTTGCTTGTGTTTGAAGAAAGGAGTCAGAAGTGATAATGCGTGCCGGGTGCATGACAGTATTGGCGTGCATGTGAACGTGTACATGGAAACCGTTAGATGTGAGTGAGTGTGTGTGTGTGTGTGTGTGTGTGTGTGTGTGTGTGTGTGTGTTCAGTTTCTTCAGTTTAACGTCCTTCCACTAAAAGTGATATCAGACGATGTGTTGAAGTATATGAAATGTGCGTATTAACTGTGTAGTAGTTTCTTGACAATGTGTTGTATGAAAAAACATTTCCTATGATATGAGTTGAGGTTTGAGATGGCCAGATGGAGGGACAAATTGTGGATGTGAGTTTGTGTGTGAGCGTGTGTGTGTGTGTGTGTGTGTGTGTGTGTGTGTGTGTGTGTGTGTGTGCGCGCGCGCGCGCGCGCGCGCGCGTATATGCGCGCGTGAGTGTGCGTGCGTGTGTGTCTGCGCGCGCTTGTATGTAAATGTGTCAATTTTTTTCCGGATTAAGGCAAATATGCTTCAAACTGAGTGTAGCATAGGAGTAAGAGTACTGTAAGTAATGCTAAGTAATTAACAATCTAATATTAAAGGAAAGAACATCAAAGGTAAATGCCCACTGGGCTGTGTAACAAACATTTACAAACTGAGGAAAGAAAAGAGTAGTAGTCATTCAAAATCTTGGACACAGATGACGGACTGGATCCGTCAGATAAACTACAAACGCCCGACTGACGATATAATTCCCTTGCTCTTGGGCAATTGATTAACAGATGTCCTACACCGAGTGTTTCTCCACACATACATCTAATGTTTTTACAGAACTTCGTACGAAGGGAATTTAACCGCATTCTGTGCAGTAAACTTCTAATCTCTCTAGACAGAGAAGCAAGGTGATTGCTTGACGAGGTTTTCGAGTTGATTTTTACCACAAAATTTAACACAACTCTGATAATACTGAGTATCCGATTTCATTATCAAGTTTCTGAAACTTTCATCCATGTTTTGTTTAGAAGAATATTGCATTCTGTTAAATCCAAAGGAATATTAGGGGAATTGAACCTTCAACATTTCGAGCTGCCTTTCTTGCAGCCTGATCGACTCTCTCATTTGCTGAAATGCCACAATGAGAGGGGACCCCAGCAAAACTAACTGATGTGCCTTTATCGGATAAAAGATGTATAACATGATTTATTTCTATTATCATCTCCAAACGGATTTTTGAATTTGAAGACTGGATTGCTTCAAAGAGCAGATCTAGAATCAGTACAGACTAGTACGTGACTGACATTCAGATGGAGATAAAGAATATAATTTAAGGACATTAGGATGGCGGCTAGCTCGGCACTAAATATCGAAAAATTTCTGCCAAGATGGTACATTTTCTCCACGTTTAAGTCAGGTATTACAAAAGCTGCCCCTGTCCTACTGTCTCTCTAGCACTGAGCCGTCTGTGAAAATTTTTAGGTGGTTCTTGTACTGATTTTTCAGGTGTAAGCATACGGAAATTTTTAGTACGTTGGGTGAATCTTTTTTTGACAAATCTGCATGAATCGTATCAAAGGAGGCCTTTGTTTGTGTTCCCATTTTGGTACTGGTGAAAAGGATGGTTTTAAACAGCGATTTCATTGCTATTTATGTTGGAATCTCTGATAAGGTTAGAAGTATACGAGTAGATTGATTTTGTAGATTGTATTCCTCTAGCTCGTCTTACAAAATCTTTTTCA
>JADBJO010000870.1:130000-135000 GCA_016801955.1 Conus betulinus
ACATTGGCCATGACGTGACGTTGCCCGTGCCGTGGTGTCAGGGCTGTGACATTGGCCATGACGTGACGTTGCCTGTGCCGTGGTGTCAGGGCTGTGATTGACATTGGCCAGGTCACTCAGTGACGTGACGTTGTCCGTGCCGTGGTGTCAGGGCTGTGACATTGGCCAGGTCACTCAGTGACGTGACGCTGCCCGTGCCGTGGTGTCAGGGCTGTGATTGCTGTGTATTGTTTCACCCAGCCCGTCAGCTCCATCACGCTGCCGCAGGCAATTTATTGGATGATCGCGTGGTGCCAAGGGGCATTGCACAATGTCACGAGGGCATACGAGTGTGTGTGTGTGTGTGTGGGGGGGGGGGGGGGGGGGGGGGGGGGGGGGGGGGGGGGGGGGGGGGGGGGGGGGGGGGGGTGTGCGGGCGGTGGTGGTGGGTGTGGTGTGTGTGTGTGTGTGTGTGTGTGTGTGTGTGTGTGTGTGTGTGTGTGTGTGTGTGTGTGTGTGTGTGTGTGTGTGTGTGTGTGTGTGTGTGTGTGTGTGTGTGTGTGTGTGTGTGTGTGTGTGTGTGTGTGGACGTATATGCACGTGTGTGTGTGTGTGTGTGTGTGTGTGTGTGTGTGTGTGTGTGTGTGTACACATTTCAATGTTTGTGAGGAATAAGGTGAGGAGAACATTACATCATTATTTTTATCCATCATCATCATCATCATCATCATCGTAGTAGTAGTAGTAGTAGTAGTAGTAGTAGTAGTAGTAGTAGTAACAATACTAATAATGATAACACCGATAGCGATACTGCTAATGATGATGACGTTGATGATGATTAAAACGCGCGAATAAGTGAAAGTGAAAAACATATCACATCACATGAAACTAGTAGTAAGGTAAGCCACACACACAAAAAAAGAGGAGGAAGGAGAGGACAGGAGTACACTGAACAGATCAATGTTCGAACACACCTGCCACTGCTCTGCACCCCCTCCATTTCCCCTTTCCTCCAGCACAGCACGTGGATCACACATGACCCGCGCAACCACGCGTTCCCTCCGCAATCACCACCTCAGAGGAATGCGCGTGCCTGTGGATCCGGCTCGCCGTTCGTGCCATCACGCACGTGTGTGTGTGTGTGTGTGTGTGTGTGTGTGTGTGGCTCTGTGTGTGTGTGTGTGCGCGCGTGCGCGCGCGTGTGTCTGTATGCGTGCGTGCGTGCGTGTGCGTGTGCGTGTGTGTGTGTGTGTGTGTGTGTGTGTGTGTGTTGTGTGTGTGGTGTGGTGTGGTGTGGTGTGGTTTGTGTGTGTGTGTGTGTGTGTGTGTGTGTGTGTGTGTGTGTGTGTGTGTGTGCGGCTTTGTGTGTGTGTGTGTGTGTGTGTGTGTGTGTACATATATATATATATATATATATATATATATATATATATATATATATATATACGTATGTATGTATGTATCTATATGTATATATATATACTGATATACACCCGTCTTACACCACTCTACAACAGACAGTCTTAGTAAACTTGGCAAAAGAACTGATCAACATTTTTTTTTCTTTTTCAGAGGCCATCTGTCTAAAAACATTGCGATTACTTGATCGGCTATTTTAGTATTCTTTTCTAGTGTCATGCAATTTAGATAATGTCATTATGAGCAGCAATTACACTTGTATATTAACACGTGTGCGTAAATCATAAATGGCAGTTTTCATCTTAGGATGAAATAAAACAGTTTGCCAATTCATTTCCGGTTTTCGTCCATCAGTACTTCTGTGGTTTGACATAAAAGATAAAAGATTAAAAATACAAGACAAAAAAAAATCTGAAATAAATGTCAGGGAACCGCCCAGAGAAACGTGGACAAACGAGTCACAAGACAAAACACAACGCGTTTCGACCTCTTAGGGTCTTCTGGTGAAACAAAAAACGAATAAAATAACGAAAATTCACTTAGCTTTGATCGCTTCAGATCGCTTCAGAGTTCAGCGCAAGGAAGAAGGCGTTGAATGAGAACGAGACTGTTGGAAGGGAAATAATGTGTGGCTCAAAGTCGTAATGAAAAAAAAAAAAAAAAAAAAAAAAAAAAAAAAAAAAAAAAAAAAAAAAAAAAAAAAAAAAAAAAAGTTTAAAAGCAGTTTATTCAGTGAGGAAAATATCAATCAGTCAAGCTGAGAAACTTACTCTCACTCGCTGAGCTGAGATGCTCTGAGTGTGAGAAAGCTAACATGCCTGTATTGTGGGATAGCACATACTGCGAGCCAGATCCATATCGTGTTTGTCTGTGGTGGTGGTGGTGGTGGTGGTGGTGGCAGGGAAATACGTGGCTATGCAGGCCACGTTTTATCCACGTGCTGTGCCGGAGAACTGAGAGATGGGAGGAGTTACGCAGTGGTGGCAGGCTTGTTCGAATATTGATCTGTACATTGTGTTCTTTTCCTTCTGTTTCTCCTCTTGTGTGTGTGCTGGTCTCTTGTCTCGCTGCTAGTTTGCTGTCAGATGTTTTAACTTTCACTTGTTTGCGTCTTTTTCATTATCACTAGTTTAAATGTGAGATGCTTTTACTTTCACGTATTTCCGTCTTTTTTCATTTTCATCATCATTATTATCATTACTTACCAGTGATAAATATGTCATTTTCTCAACACCTGCTCCTCACAAATAACGAAACGTGCACACACACACACACACACACACACACACACACACACACACACACACACACACACACACACACACACACACACAACACTAACACACACACACACACACACACACACACACACACACACACACACACACACACACACACACACACACACTAACGCTAACACTTACATTCACACACACACACACACACACACACACACACACACACACACACACACACACACACACACACACACACACACACACACACACACACACACACACACACACACACACACACACTATGATACTCCATTCTGAAAACGAGGGTAATAACACGATTCGTAAGTGACTGAACATAACCCAAATGCAAATATTCTCTATATAATTCATCAGAAGAACTGCAACGAAAACTGCTTTTGTTCAGCCGTTGCTGTGATCAAAACTGTCATGGAACAAAAAGCTTTCATTGTAGTTGAGCCATGTTACACGTAACACAGCTGGACAACTGTAGGTAAACGTGGAAATGTGGGATGAATGATGCATGAATCAGGCTACAGATAGCATCCAGGGGGGAACACGATGCTGGCTTTTTTTGTCACTCACACATTATCTGTGACAAAGGCAGTATGGGGGAGAGGGTTTTGAAGAAACGCACTGGATCAAATCATTGACTGTTTGCATAATGTCATCAGTGATTATACTCAACGCAATAAGAGAGGGGGCTGAAAAACAGGTACACGGAGTGTAGTTGCTGTTTTATACTTCGTTTGTTTTGTTTTGTTTGTTTGTTTGTTTGTCTTGTCTTGTCTTGTCTTGTCGTTGATGCTATACAATGATTGCTGAGTCGCGATGTTTCTTCACTGTCATTTCGTTCAACTTCAGTTCTATTTCCAATATGTCATAATGTTGATTCAAGTACGTATTACATGGCGCACTAATAAAGTCTTCTCTAAAGACTATATTTCTGTTTTTAAAAAATAGTATGCACTCACACTACATTGCGAAGGATGTCTTATCAATTACACATTAATCAGTGCGTCAACGTAATACATCACAAATAAAGTAAATATTGAATCGCAGAAATGAAAACGGTCAAAACGTGGATATAAAAAAATAACTGTTCCGAAATGTAAGATGCCTGGCAGGTTATAAGATAAAGGACGAGTGTGTGTGTGTGTGTGTGTGTGTGTGTGTGTGTGTGTGTGTGTGTGTGTGTGTGTGTGTGTGTGTGTGTGTGTGCGTGCGTGCGTACGTGCGTGCTTGCGTATGTATATGTGTGTGTGTGCGTGCCTACGTGCGTGCGAGCGTGTGTGTGTGTACGTGCGTCCGTGTGTGTGTGTGTGTGTGTGTGTGTGTGTGTGTGTGTGTGTGTGTGTGTGTGTGTGTGTGTGTTGTGTGTGTGTTGTTTGTGTGACAACCAGCCTGCGATAGATAACACCATCAGGAACATTGGGACACGGCAACCCTGGACAAGCAGCACATCTTTAATGAAGAGACAGATCACTGAAAAGAACAGGAAAAGCATCGATAGCACTGGCGAATGTGACAACGTCCTGAAAGTCACGTCCACAGAGACCCGGACGGCATGAACAAGACTAACAGAACATCGTCAGCGATGTGAACGGATTCAGAAACACTGACATTAGTTTGCAAGCCAATAGACTTTGCCAAATAACAAGTTACGAAGGAAGATTTGTTCTTGTTTGATGCTAGGTATACTTTCGAGGTTTAGGGAGGATTACAAGCATTTGATAGATCGTTAGTGAGTTGTCGATTACAAAGATCGTCATTCAAATGAGTCGTTCCAAGCCTTAGTCGACTATTTGTTCTTATCTCTTCCTTGATAATAGTGACATGCTCCGGAAGCATCTGCGAATGAAAGGTATTGTGTAAGGTGACTAAAAAAACTGGAATTATTGAGTAGTTAACGCAAAGTTATTCCATATGAAGTAATGTCATCTATGTCGCTTCTATCCTCCGCTTCCCTCCCTCCCTCCCTCCCTCTCTCTCTCTCTCTCTCTCTCTCTCTCTCTCTCTCTCTCTCTCTCTCTCTCTCTCTCTCTCTCTCTCTCTCTCTCTCCACTCACACACATAGATAGATAGATAGATAGAGTAGAGAGGTAGATACATATGTACATAGGTACATAAAGATAGATAGATAGACAGAAGATAGATAGATAGACAGAGAGACAGATCGATAGATAATAGAGAGATAGATACATACATACATACATAGCATACATACATACATACATACATACATACATACACATACATACATACATACATACATACATACATACATAGACAGATTAAATCATGGTAACCGATTGTACCTCGCTAAGTGTTGGTGCGGATAGTAAA
>JADBJO010000870.1:145000-147500 GCA_016801955.1 Conus betulinus
TTTTGAAGCGCAATGTGATAGCCATTCCGTTAACATTAACCGATGTTCTCAAGATAAGACTGTAAATAATTATGGGAAGTTATTATTAAACATGTGCACTGCTCTGAACTTGTCAATATTAAATGGCGTATGTAAAGGCGACCAAAATGGTTGCTATACGTACGTTTCTGATTCTGGTTGCAGTGTAAACGATTATTTTATTTTGTCGAATGAACTTTTTGCTCTTTGGTATGATAGATGTGAACTGAATGTTTTGGAACGTATAGATTCTGACCATTTTCCGCTGTCTTTTCAAATTGCTGCCCCATTGGGAAACTCGGTAAAAATTGGTGAAGAGATGCTAGATTATACCTTAGAAAAAATTGTTTGGAATGATGAATGCTCTTCGTTGTTTAGTGATACATTAGCAAATGAAAATTCGAGTAGAAAACTTGATATTGCCATAAGTTTAATTGATTCTGATATAAACAATGCTCTGAATATGTTTAACGAATGTTTAATTGAAAGTGCTGAATGTATGAAAAAACGTGTGCACATTATGAAAGAAAGGGCGTCAAAAGACTGGTATGACCAAGAATGTCTTGTTGAGAAAAGAAAGACCAGGAGGCTGTTGAGAATTAGTCGCCGTTCGTTAAAAGACACAGACAGGACTGCATATGTGATAGCTAGGCGTGAATATAAGCATTTATTAAAGAGAAAAGAGAAAGAGTTCAATAAATCAATAATAGATAAGCTTGTTGCATCTGTAAAGTCTCAGAAAGAGTTTTGGGATGTTGTCCACAGGATATCACCACAAAAGAAAACAGCCTAGAATAACATTACAATATGTGTGTGGTTTCAGCATTTTCAAGCATTGTTACAACCCAACGATGATATTCAATTAGATCAAGAGGTGTTTGAAGATGGCTCTGATGGTTATATGAATCGCTCCATTAGTGAAGAGGAAGTATTACTAGCAATTAAAAGATTAAAAAATCGCAAGGCAGCCGGTCCCGATGGAATCATTGGAGAGCTATTTAAAAATTCTTCTACCCATGTTGTGCAGTTCTGTCTGAAATTATTCAACAAATTATTTAATGATGGTGTGTTCCCGGACAGTTGGACAGAATCAATAATTGTGCCAATTTTTTTAAAAAAGGTGATGCGAATGATCCAAACAATTACAGGGGTATTTCTCTTAGTAACATTAGTAGTAAAAATGTTTGGGATGATAATTAATAACAGACTGCAAGAATGGATTGAGGATAAAAATATTACGGGTGATTATCAAGCTGGGTTTAAAAAGGGTTATTCGACTGTTGACCACATGTTCACCTTGTTGGCTCTAGTTCAAAAACAGTTCTCTTTTAATCGAAAATTATACGTAGCTTTCATCGATTTTGAAAAAGCTTTCGATTCCATTAATAATAGAAACCTCCTTTGGCCAATTATGAGTAAAAATGGTATTAAGGGTAAACTTTACAGATGTATTAGAAGTATGTATAATGAGGTGAAAGCTAAAGTTCGTTGTGGAGCTAAATTCACAGATTATATCAATTGTTCTGTCGGGGTTAAACAGGGCGATGCCTGTAGTCCAGTTTTATTTTCACTGTTCATAAATGAGCTAGCAATTGAGGTAATTAATACGGGAGACACGGGGGTTGTTGACTTCTGATGCGTTTGAATTGTTTATTCTGTTACTGGCTGATGACGTGATTTTGATATCAGAGACAATCATTGGTTTACAGACACAACTGAATAGCTTACACCGCTCAGCTGCATCTCTCCAGCTGAAAGTTAATTTATCTCAAAAAAGTAATATTATTGTGTTTCGTAAGGGTGGTTATTTGAGTGCAAGAGAACGATGGCTATATAATAATAATGCTCCCATGCCTGTTGTGAATGCCTATAGATATTTGGGTATACTTTTCTCTACTCGTCTGAGTTTTGTTAGTGCTTGCAAGGATCTTGCTAGCAAGGCCAAAAATGTTTCGTTTTGTATTATGAAAAAGTTACATGTTTTCAACAATACGTCCTTTCATGTGTTTTGCAAGCTGTTCGATAGTCAAGTGCAGCCAATTGCACAGTACGGATCAGAATTATGGGGATTAGATAACGCTGCAATCCATTGTGAATCTGTGCATCTTTTCGTTTTTAAAAAAATTTCTAGGTGTAGATAGGCGGACGCCTAATGATCTTGTGTATGGGGAGACGAATAGGTTTCCTATATATATTGTTTCTTCTGCTGTTAAATGCATCCGATACTGGCTTAATTTACTCCATATGGATGAGTACAGAATACCTCGTAAAGCTTATAATATGCTTTATGATCTTGATTCTAGAGGAAAAAAAAACAACTGGGCTAGTAAAGTTCGTATGTGTCTTTTTGAATACGGTTTTTTTTTTGTATGGCTGAATCAGGGTGTTGGAAATGTTAAACAGTTTATAAGTTGCTTTCGTCAACGACTAATTGACTGCCGTTGGCAAAAAATGGTTACATCATGTGCATAATAGTAAAAGG
>JADBJO010000870.1:152500-155000 GCA_016801955.1 Conus betulinus
GCGCGCGCGAGCGCACGCACGCATACATAAACACACGCATGCATACACACACACACACACACACACACACACACACACATACACACACACGTATATACACATACCAGCCGTTCTGGAAGACCCACGCTACGATCCTCTCCCCTGGAGGAACATGTTTAGCGCATTGTATGGCTGGTGATGGAAACACTTTGCAGAAATTCAGTGTTCGAAGTTCTGACTGTAGACAATATTTATTTATTCACCACTTGTGCCAGTTAGTATTGCTGACACACTAACTCAACATCCCTTAGATTTAAGTGAATGTTATTCTTTAATAAACGAAACGTCCAGTAAAAAATTTCAGAAACGTATTAGAGAACTCAGAAATGAACTATTACCGCAATTGTATTAAACCCAATTCTGGAAAAAAATATATTGGCCTCATCAAGACCCAGCCTTGTCTCCATACCTAGAGAAAATACAAAGCTTAATGGTTGGAGTTGAACATCTATTAATTTACTGTCCAAGAGCAAAGGAAATTATTAGCAAAACTGGTGACGATACTCCATCTGACGGATCCGGTTCCCTGTCTCTATCTAGATTATTAAATGACTGGTTTTTATCTTTACACAATTTGCAAAAGTTTGTCACGTAGTTCAGTTGGTATTTATCTTAAATTTGTTAACACATTTTTTTTGAGTGGTTAACCGTTCGTCCTACACATTAATTGACCTGCATCGTACTACCTATCCAAATATGATTGACGGTGCTCAAGAACTGACAAAGTGGCCATTGGACGCTCTCTCTATAGTTTACATATTGTGTAATTGGATTTTTTTTTTCACTTTAATGTTTTCCTGAGGTGCGGGGGCGGGGGAAGGGGGGGGTTGCTTTATTGTTATTGTAATTGAATCATACAGGCATGCACATGTTCACACAGACACACACACACACGCACGCACACACACGCGCGCACACACGCACGCACGCACACACACACGCGCACACGCACACACACACACACACACACACACACACACACACACACACACACACACACACACACACACCACACACACACACACGCATGCGTGCGCGCACACTCACACACACTCACATCGTCTGATATCACTTTTAGTGGAGCAGAAACAATAATAGCAGAAAATGAAAACAAAAATGAAAGGACATTTTCCTTCGAAAGATGTGGGTCAGTAACAAGGACAGTGCGGCATGTTTTCACACAGAACAGTGATGCCCATCGTTGGACAGGCAGGAGGACCCTCCAGGCCTTCCCTTCATGTCCAGTCAAAGCGACTTCAGTTGTCACTCCCACTCCACGTTGACACTGGCAGGCAGTTCATGTCAAAATCCCCATTCCTCAATCGTCCCCTGAGGATGAAATGACAAGAGTGGATTTTGGAAGGGAGGGCACTCATGCAGCCTAGCTTTCCTAATGAGAAATTATGGTTCTCGTAAGGGGGGGTGGGGGTGGGGGTGGAGGCAAGGAGAAAACGCTGTCAGTTTACCACATCGCCAGACAAATGGATGGATCAAAATGGCAATTTAATAGCAAGGCGCTTCAAGCTGTGGGACTTCTACTGACTGGTAGGACAAGCCACAGGGACCACACCACCTACCTAATAAAAACAAATCAAACACAAACAAACACACAAACACTACACAGTGTGTAAATTCATGCGAACTGTCCATAATCTACATCTGCAGAGAAACACAAGAGTAAGCACACTCAACACAAAACGAAATCATAATGCAGTAAATTTCTGTCTGCTTTTCCATAGGAACATGGTTGGTGATTGTGTAAAAGAAAAAAAAAGGGGGATGGTGATTAGATTGGTAACAGTGTCAAAGAAAAAAGGGGGTTGGTGATAAGGTTGGTGACAGTGTAAAAAAAAAAAGGGGGGGGGGGGGTGACTAGGTTGGTGATAGCGTAAAAGAAAAATCAGGGATGGTGGTGGAGGGACTCCTTGTGAAATGCAAACAAGGGACCTGCTGATACTTCTGTGGTGCATTCTGGGATTTTGTGGAAGTTCTAATACACAGCAGTGCCTCAATCTTGGTGGTCACCATCTGTGGCATTACTCTGGTCGCTTCCATCGTCCTTTAATGAAAACAGAGAAGGGTTTTGAATAGTTTGAAATCGATCATTATTGAATATTGGTGTTCTTCTTTTCTTTTTCTTTCCGTAGAGTGTCCACAATCATCAAGCTGATTATTCTGACACTTGCGTGTGTTTGACCGTTTTTTTTTATCCCAACATTCAGGCCGCCACACTCCGTTTTTTTTATCCCGCCATTCAGGCAGCCATACTCCAACTTCGGGGAAGGTGGTGCATGCTATGTGAAAACGTGTCATCCATACCAACGGCCAAACTGGCCTTCTCTTCCGAAAGTTGGTGATGGGATTTGATGTGTATGCAAGATGTCGTGCGCGCGTTCACACACACGGAACTCGGTTTATACTCTCATTCGAAGGACTGTATGGGAAATGGCGGATATGCGAA
>JADBJO010000870.1:162500-167500 GCA_016801955.1 Conus betulinus
ACTGTGTGTTTTAGTCATTGACTTTGAGAAGGCGTTTGATTTAGTTAACAGAACTTTGCTGCGGCCTGTCCTGCTTAAAAAGGGAACTTTATGGAACTTTATAAATGTATTCACTGTAGGACCCCCCCCCCCCTTCCCTTAGTTTTTCTGCCCGCCCCCTCTCCCCTGCCTACCCCCCCCCCCCCCCGTCCCGCTCCCCCCCCCCCCCCCCCCACCCCCCCCCCCCCCCCCCCCCTTCCCCCCCCCCCCCCCCCCCCTTCTCCCTCCCCGCAGTTACCCCTGCGCCCTTATCCACCCCACCCCCCCCCCCCCCTTTCCCCCCACCCTACCCTGCGCTCTTATCCACCCCACCCCCCACCCTTTCCCCACCCTACCCCCTATATACCCCCCCCCCCCCCCCACCTCTGATTTTTCCAATATCCCCCATGTAGGCATTCTGTCCATATTTGTTGGATTGGTTTGTTGTTGTTTGCCTGGATTTTTTGGAGGATGTGTTTCGATCTGTGTTGCTGTGCCTCTGAAGACATTGGAGTTTGCATTGGTAGGTTGCGAGAATGGATGGAAATTCGGGTGCACATATTTTAAAGTTAACATGAGTGAGTTCGTTGGATATATGGAGAGAGAAGAGAGAGGGAGAAAGTGAGGGAAGTGAACAGGTTGATGCGTTGGTGGAGATGGTGGCGTTGGGGGGAGTGGGAGAGAGTGGGGAGGGTGGTGAGTGGGAGTGAGAGAAAGCATACGCCGGTGTTTACGAAGATGAACGGAAATCCTTATACATGTTGGGCAAGAGAGTGAGTGTGAACGCTTGATACATGAATGCACAAGAAAAAGGGTTTATCTAATTTGTACAAAAAAGGCTTCTTGAACTGTTTTCTTGTTAAATGTATCATATATATATACAGTGTGCTTTTATAAACAGTTGCCATTACTGAAAAAGCTTTTTAAGCGAAAATTTTATTGGAGAATATGCAATTTAAAATGAAACTGTCTACTTCTGTGTTTTTTATTTTACTCCAAGTATATATATATATATATATATATATATATATATATATATATATATATATATATATATATATGCTGAACAATAAGTAGTAGGGAAAACAAGTGCAGGTTAACAATTCTTCCATCATTATAGTAATGACTTGGCAAAGATTTGAAAAATTGAGAGAAAAAAAAAATTGAAGATAAAGTTTAATGGGAAAATGCATATCATAAATGTGAAAACCCTTCACTAGCTACATGAGGAAACTATTGCAATCTCTCTCGAAGACAGATCTATATGTATCGCCTGCTCCGAGGCCTTTCGTCCGCTGGATCGGACTCATCAGGGAGACACGGCTGATTGTGTCTGTGCTCTTGGCGTCAGATATATATATATATGTGTGTGTGTGTGTGTGTGTGTGTGTGTGTGTGTGTGTGTGTGTGTTGATAGATTTGGCTGTGTGAACACCAGTGTTCTTTATTCCCTGGCTCTTGGTCTTCATTCCAAGAGCTGCAGAAACAACATCAGTTCACAGAACGGTTGCTGTGATGGAAGGAAGCTGTGCAGAAGTGCACAACTCAGCGTAGAATTCTCTCTCTCTCTCTCTCTCTCTCTCTCTCTCTCTCTCTCTCTCTCTCTCTCTCTCTCTCTCTCTCTCTCTCTCTCTCTCTCTCATTACAATCATATCTTCACGCACATACCCCTACCCTGTTGTTCCCTCCTCTCGCGAAAGGCTCCCCCCCCCCCCCACCCCCCCCCCCCCCCCCCCCCAACCCCCTGTCAGACGATTTGCAGGAAACACGAAGCAGACAATCAGAAAGTAAGATGATGCAGCACCTCTGATGTCCAAATCATGCGTCACCATAATTACCTTGTTGGAGGGGGTGAAAAGAACAGGAAACAAAACTAGCCATCGTCGGAATGAAAGGGAATCTTAAATAGGGCAGGGAGTAGAAGACAGTAAACAACGAACAAGCAGGCTATTTCTTCCTCCCATGACAAAACAATCACACGCCCGTAACTTCAAATGAATGGTTATTGCAGCAAATCACCCAGCAGAAATGCCAACTCTGAGCACACGGAACCTAACAAGGAGTGACCATTTTGTCATGAGAGGGAGAGTTACCCGCCTTGTTCGTTAGTTGCGTCTGAATCAACAGTTCGGTTAACCTGTCGACGTGCGTTATCTTGAACTGCGCAGAACTAGACATGTTCATTACTCTCTCCCAAACACTCTAACCATCTCACTCGTGCTCTGTCATTTCGATTTCTTCTAGACTCTACTGGCAGGCCTCCCCGAGAACCAAAGGAGAAACTTTACATGATTTAAAATTGAGCAGTTATGTTAAATTCCCCGACATCGAAGCAAAAAAAAAGTCCACATCACTCTACTTTTAATACAATTCCACTGGCCTCCAGTCTTTCAGAAGAATAGAGTACGAAGTAGACTCAATCTGCTTCAGTACAATTACAGATTCTGCATCACCTTTCTGCGGATTTTTCAGTTCATTCACCCTCTAGTTCCCTTCGCTCGTCGGCATACTTTATCTACTCACAAATGCTGAACAAAACAATAAGGACAGTGAGCTTTTTTTCCTTTCTTGTTATAAAACAATCGTCCTCACTCTGTTTGCCATGCTGCAAATTATTTCAGTTGAAAAAGAGTGTGTTTTTTTCACATGTTTAGGGGTGTTCTGACCAATGTCTTTCCCCGCAATACAAGAATTTGTGACAGCTGTATGAAAGCTGAGAAACAGATGAATGTGGGGATTAAGGAATTTTTGTTTGACATAAAACATTGCTTTTCTTTTTGTGTTATTCCAACCACTTGTAAACGCCTAGATTTCTTGACTTATTGAAAGTCAGATGTGTATATTAAAAACCTTCTAGTGACTGACGTGACAATGATGATGATGATCATGATCATCAACGAAAGAATCGAATATTACGATTCTCTTGGATCTATCAATTTCCAAACTGTAGCTAGAAGGGTTCTTCTTTCTGATCTATTAATAACACCCAAGTACAAGAAATGTACGTTGCGATTGGGTAATGACCAAACTGTAGTTATGCAAGATACTGATTTGTATATTAATGTATAATCTATATTTAGAGCTAATATCCTCCATGATCTATCAATGTGCTTAGAGGGCATGTCCTCTCTGGTTTACCAGTAACCATCCTATACTGTTCTTCTAGGTCTGTTAACGATTTACCAGTAACCAACCTGTAATTTCTAGGTTTTTCTAGGTCTGTTAACGATTTACCAGTAACCAGCCTATAATGTTCTTCTAGGTCTGTTAACGATTTACCATTAACCAACTCATAATGTTCTTCTAGGTCTGTTAACGATTTACCAGTAACCAACCTATAGTGTCTTCTAGGTCTGTTAACGATTTACCAGTAACCAACCTATAATGTTCTTCTACGTCTGTTAACGATTTACCAGTAACCAACCTATAATGTTCTTCTAGGTCTGTTAACGATTTACCATTAACCAGCCTATAATGTTCTTCTACGTCTGTTAACGATTTACCATTAACCAACTTATAATGTTCTTCTACGTCTGTTAACGGTTTACCAGTAACCAATCTGTAATGTTCTCCTAGATCAGTTAACGATTTACCATTAACTAACCGTAACGTCCTTGATCAGTTGATAACTAACGTGCGATCAGATGGGAATTTTTTTCCTCCTTCAATATTTACCAAAGTAGGGTTTGAAGGGCCTACATTGATCTATCAATATCCAGTCTATGAGTAGGATCTGTTGTGTTATTTTTTGTTATTCAGCAGCTTGATAATTTTGTACAAAGTAAGTTACTGTTGCGTAAAGCAGTCGATTTATATGCAACTTTTTTTTTGTTGTTGTTTGTTTGTTTGTTGTTTGTTTTTGTAGCAGTAGTTGCATCAATTTTGTGTGCACCAATTGTGTTGATTTTGTATGTAGCAATTCTATTAATCTTGTATGCAGCCATTGTCTCTTTTTTTTTTCGCTGTCCCATCTTCTGTGCTACATAGGAGCATTGCATCCACACCGCTCATTCCGATTCCTCGTCCATAGCCACATTCCTGCCACAGCCCCGACACCACCTATCCACAGGGAGCAGTCGATATCAAGTCGTCATGAGGCAACCCACCAGAGGAGACACTGTACTGCTGCTGGGTCACTTCCTTGGTGTTCAGTGGTGTGTTCTGATCAACACAAAAGATATCACCTACTGAGCTCCCTATTGACGACAATAATTGCTTAGTCGCGGAACCAGCGTGAGTGAGCTCTCCCTCCTGAGTGCGCCACCATGTTCGTACAACAACGGCCCCCGTGAATTTCTCGATGACCCCAGCAGAATCAAACCAAGACCATAGACGTGGGAAAGGCAATCGAAACTGACGTCACCCTGACAGCAGGGCATGAAGGACTACATGATTTCATTTATTTTTGTTTTTAAAAGCTGATCTGCGAAGATGAGGACGATGAAGATGATGCTAAGCATTTCCATTCTGGTCTGAGACTCCATGACAAGGCTGTACTCTACGCTTACTTTCATAATATATCCCTGCGTCAACCAGACCCGAGAGATACATACACTTGCAGTGATGAACAGGAAATTTGAGCAACTCTCTCAGAGTGGATGACACTCTACTGTGTGGTCCCAGTCTTCCCAGTTGAGCCCATAGTCTAATCAACCATGGGCAGGAACCGGACAGGAGAGAAAAAAATCCCACAATTAAATGGCCCTGATGGGAATCGAGCCCACGACCTCCAAGCCAGGAGTCAGCGACGCTGACCACTTCGCCACTGCAACTGATAGTCTTATTTCTGTTCTAGCAGCAGCTGTGATGATTTTATGGTAGCAGTTAGGATGATTTCCCTTGGCCACAGCTGTACTGATTTTGTATGGCAGCAGTTTGGGTTTTGTACGACAGCAGTTGATTTTGTATACAAACAGTAATATTGATTTTGTCTGGCAGCGGTAAAATCCATAGTTGCTGTTTTGTAGCAGTACGGGCAAAAA
>JADBJO010000870.1:175000-180000 GCA_016801955.1 Conus betulinus
TTTCTCTTGCATAAAGAGAAGGGGGAGGGGGGGGGAGAGAACTGTCTTACCCCCATTCTCTGATCGTCTTTGACAGAGTGGTCAAGATTTCTGTCAGAGGGTACATCACCATTTAGAACTGTAGCAAAAATTAAGACACGGCAGACGGAGAAGCGTAGGGGGAGAGGAGGCTGCAGAGATGGGGGTAGGGGTGCAAAAGAGAAGGAGTAGGTAAGCACAAAACCCTTTCGTCAATCCAGCCACACAGCTGGGGGATCTTCCAGTCGAAGAGAAGAAATGATCCCTACTTAAAGTCGGAGTGTTGCTTTCTAAGCTCTGTGAAGGGTTGCCGAAACTAGTGCTAGGGATAAAACGACCATTGAAAGAGCCGTAGTCTGTTGTCTGTGACGTACACGACTAATATTACTATGGCAACTCCTGTTCGGCCGGGGACACTTCAAAATAGGATTTGAAAGGGGCAAGACAATAGCCGTCATCATACCCTGCTCTTCTGAAATACTTCCTAGCCCTGTTTTGTTCACATCGCTTTGAAACGCCATTCCTCTTTTTAATACTGGATCGTCTGACAAAAACCATGGCTGTAAAGAAACAATGTCCCTTAAGTACCTTTTCATCTACATAATCTGGGGTGAAGACTCAGATCTAGGGAAATGGACGACTGCAGGAAATTGATATCATTTATAGATTATTATGAGCTTTTGACAGTCTTACTGATTGTGGTTTAGTGGCTGAAACATCTGTGCAGTTCTAAAGGCAATTGATGGGCCATGTGCCCATAGGTGGTGGCTTGGATGACAGGATGTTTTACCATTGAGAGGGTTGTCAATATTCAGAATATTCGAAGGGCAGATAGAACATGCAAGTTTTGTTATATGAATGGAAAGTAACATGTTCCAAGTTTTTTTCGGAATTAAAAAAAAAGTGTATACAAAAAAATTTCTGAACAAAAATGTGCATATACATTCATCGTTATCATGTCTTGGAAAGAACTATTGGTGGAAAAGGGGGGGGGGGGGGGGGGGGGTTAAGAGTGGAGGGGCGGGGATATGTAAGGAGAAAACAGAATTAGAATGATAGACATTACCATGTAAATGTTAAACTCTTACTTAGCAGCATAGGGGCAACATCAAAGTCTGCTTTGAAAGCAGAATCATTTTTGTTCAACTTTCATCCCCTGACTAACACTCATCAGCGAAGCACAAGTGACACTGTTTGTCCACCCTTAGTACCAGCTATACCACCTATACTCCAGTGGTTTTCTTAACATCAAGGGCCCCAAACCCAAATCAACTGGCCCCTATGAAAGAGCAATGAGAAGCAAATGTTGTAAGGGAATCGGTCACAAAAACGCGAGAGTAATCAGTATAAGAGAAATGTTTTTGTGTATGTGCTTGAGGATCCATTTGGATACAAAGAATCTGAGAGATCAAAAGGTGTTGACAGACTGTCGTCAACGCTGTTTATAACCCCAATACTGGGTCATAGATAGATAGATAGATAGATAGATAGATAGATAGATAGATGGATAGATAGATATAGATATAGTAGATAGGTAGGTAGACAGGTAGATAGATAGATTTCGTTGAGTAATCTTTCGAGTACACACAGATCTGCTTGGTTGAAACTGACCAAGTATATCAAGACAGAACAAACTATCTGATCGAGGCCTTTCGTGGTCTGGTTTTATTTACATTCCTTGTACATTGTTCTTAAACATCTTAGTTTAGAATCCTCCCCGACCCCCCCCCCCCCCCCCCCCCCCCCCCTCCCTTCCCAGCCCCTCCTGAGGCCTGCATCGATTTTTTTGGTACCCAACAGACAGAATGACTATTCTCTTAATAGAATGCTAGTCAATACCAACAGACAGAATGACTATTCTCTTAATAGAATGCCAGTCAATAAGGTTAATGCAAATGGGGGTTTCTAAACTAGTACACTGTCTATTTTCTGGCAATTTGCTTGCTAGTTAAATCTGCATAAATGCATTTTTAATCCTCCATGCCCCAACAAGAGGACAAAGAAAGGCACACTTTGACGTTGAAATTTCTCTCTCTCTCTCTCTCTCTCTCTCTCTCTCTCTCTCTCTCTCTCTCTCTCTCTCTCTCTCTCTCTCTCTCTCTGTGTGTGTGTGTGTGTGTGTGTGAGAGAGAGAGAGAGAGAGTGTGTGTGTGTGTGTTCATTTGTGTTTTTGCTCAAATAATCTAAACCTTAAAAAATACCACAGCATTTCACTTAGGTTGCATGCTACTCACACTTCACATTTTGCACCCCATCAAATTGACAGCTGATAATGTTTTAACTGATGGGGAGAAAAGTTCACTCGCATACATCCAATCCCGCGACCGCTACTGCCCACTTTAGTAGACATTCTCACGCCGATTGACAGTCACCAGCCCCAAACCTAGAAGTGGTGTTAGACGTCGAACTTCTACCGCTGAAGAGTTTCTCACAAGGGAAACAATCCAATCGTGTCTGTGACTGCCTCGGGCCGGAAATTTGTTTTGAATGACCTGATAAGATCAGCTGCAGCAGAACCAACATGGTCTTAATCTCCACCTGTATGCATTCCAGGCTTTTGCAGAAAGAGTGAGCGCAGAGATAAAACACGTCTCCAATCTTCTGTTGACAGCAGCCGGACCACCAGGAGAAAGTGTGTGATTGGATGCTTTGGGAAATCGGTGTGAGAGGCCTGCTTTAAACCTAAGACAAAATTAACCCTTACGGGGATTTTATTCTTCATTTTTGCATCTGTCATAGTGGCATTATCCCCGTGCTGTTTTCTCCAGACTGACCCACCAACTCCAGCAGTTCACACTGCAAGCAGTTTTCAGTATCAGGTCGTAATGAAGACGCCTATCACATGATTGCACTGCTGCTCCTCCATCACTTGGATTAAGATCAGTGCAAGCTGCGTTATATAAGCACTTGAAGGATTTAACATTCTATTCTTTCTCTGATATACAATAACAAGTTCCTCATCTTGGATCCAGACTCGAGAGCGTGGTGGAAAATCGACATCCGACAATAACGCGGAAGCAAGGCACGACGTTTCTAAGTAGACATTTTCCAGTCTTTATGATGATTCATAGAAGCTACGTTGATTTTCTTTGGCAGCAGTTGTGGTAATTTTGTATGGCAGCAGATAAGCTGACTTTGTATGACAGCAGCAGTACTAACTGTCTGGCAGCAGTAAAAGCCATCGTTGCTGCTTGGTGGCTGCTCGAGACAAAAAAACGTTCTCGTGTGCGCTTTTTCCAAGCAAGAAAAGTGTAGTTCTGTTGTTTTGTATAGTTCAACCTTGTTGCTTTTGTGCTTTTGTTGCAGTGACAGAAAATATAATAGTTGCTGTTGCCACCATAGTAGTACTTGCAGTAGTAGTAGTAGTAGTAGTAGTAGTAGTAGTAGTAGCAGTAGTAGTAGTAGTAGTAGCAGCAGTAGCAGTAGTAGTTTAGAGGAGGAGAAGGAAGAGTTTAAGTGGTATAAGTAGTGGTGGTAGTAGTAGTTGTAGCAGCAGCAGCAGCAGCAACAGTTTAGGTGCTGCTGCTGGTGGTAACCCCAGCTCAGCTTGGTGACCGACAACACCATAAATATCACTCTTAGTTACTACTGCTGCTGTTGTTGATGGTTGTAAGTTGCAACAGCACCTATTCTGTTACCATTTTGAAACAGAGTGTGTGAGTTCTAATTCCCTAACAACAAATGTAAAAAAAAAAAAAAAAAAAGTGGCATTTTGCTCCTTTGTCATTTCCGTAGTATCTGGTTTGTGTTCATTTCCCCACTTCTCCGCTCCCACCCCATCCTACACTCCACCCCCCACCCCTCCGCAGAGAGGGCCACCCCCTCTACCACATGACTTAACGGGGAATACACGTTAAACCTGAACTGAAACCTCACGATGTAACGTGAAAACAGACACGAAGTGGCTGAAAAGAGATGTTTTGGATAGATGCATGTGACACTGAAAAACAGACAACATAATGTTACATAATTATGACAGCACAAGTGCCACATAGGCCAGTCATCCCACTATTGTTGTCGTCACACTTCAGCAACAACAGTATGAAATGTGACAACTGTTGTTGTTTACTAACAGCATCAGCAGCGATTATAGTTATTGTTGTTGAACCAGTGACAGCAGTTACTAAACCAATGAACTGCACTTTTGTTATCTGTTTATTGCATATCAAACAGTCAGGACTGAATAAGCCAATGTATAAACGGTTGTTTGCTCTATCAGTTACACTTTATAGCGCTTGTATATTTACTGTCACACCCATTGTCCATTTTTCACTACAGCACTTTGGTAGATCTCAAATTTCTTCTACAAAAGGAAGAGAACAAGTGGATGTTTGTGAGAACTGTCTTCCCCATTCTCTGAAATTCTTTGACAGAGTGATCACGATATCAGTCAGAGGACACATCACCAGCTGAGACTACTGCCAAAATTGATGTACAAAAGGTGAGGGGTGATTGGGAAAGGAGGCAGCACAGGGGTGGGGGGGGGGGGGGGGGGGGGGGGGGGAGGGGGAAGGAGGGGGGGGGGAGGGGGGGAAGGAAGATGGCAAAGGAAGGATTTGGAAAGCACAAACCTTTCGTCCATACAGCCACACAGCCAGCTGATTTTCCAGTCCAACAGAAGAAATGATCTTTACATAAAGTCTAAGTGTTGTTTTCTGACCTTTGTGAAGGGTTGCCAGAACTCGTGCTTTAGATAAAACGACTAGCGAAAGAGCCGTAGTCTGTTGTCTGTGACGTACACGTCTAATGTTACGATGTCAACGTCTGTTCAGTCTGGGACACTTAAAAATAGGATCTGAATAGGCGATACAATAGCCGTCATAATACGATGCTCTTCTGAAATACTTCCTAGCCCTGGTTGTTCACATCGCTTTGAAACGCCATTCCTCTTTTTAATACTGGATCGTCTGACAAAAACCATGGGCTGTAAAAAAAATGTCACTTAGGTACCTTTTCATCTACATAATCTGGGGTGAAGACTC
>JADBJO010000870.1:185000-200000 GCA_016801955.1 Conus betulinus
GTGAGAGAGAGAGAGAGAGAGAGAGAGAGAGAGAGAGAGAGATCGAGCGTGAGCGAGTGTGTGTGTGTGTGTGTGTGTGTGTGTGTGTGTGTGTGTGTGTGTGTGTGTGTGTGTGTGTGTGTGTGTGTTGCATGTTTGATATGACAGACAGACAGACAGACAGACAGAGACTTCAAAGAAGAGAAACACTGTGACACAGACACTACATCACTTTCACGCGGTTATTCACATGATGATGAGAGAGAGAGAGAGAGAGAGAGAGAGAGAGAGAGAGAGAGAGAGAGAGAGAGAGAGAGAGAGAGAGAGAGAGAGAGAGATGCTGTGGACCGGTGACAAACTTAAAAAGTTTCTAAAGAAAAAATATTTACGATATACTATTTCGCTAAAATACTTATACAGCGCAAATGTTTATCGTTTTGTGTCTGTTGATATGCACAACGAATTGCTGCGTATGTTTACATCAAAAATGAAGAGACGACAGGTGAAGAGTTTCGGCTCGTTTTTCCCACAATTCGCCGTTGTTGGAGCCCTTTTTTGCCCACTAAGTTACTAACCACTACCAGCAACCAGTCTCTGAATGCCATGAGAAAACTGTTCAGCTGACCAGGGTGCCCTCTCAGGTAGTCACAAATGCCAGTTTTGTTACTGTCCATTGTTCGGCGAGGTCGGCCCATTGCCTAAACGTAACGTTTGGCTGAGTTTAAACCACTGCCTGTGCGCTTCAAACATGACAGTTAGGCACTATCAGCTGCACACCAAGACAGACAGCCCATTCGTTAACACGAGATAGACGAAAAGCCAACAATTCCAACAGGAAGTGGTCAATGCCTTCAAAACGCGCACAAGGATTTCTAGCGTAAGGCGAAAATATTCATATTGTCCCTCTGTATTTCTGGTAAAATTCAGACCTCTTTCCCCGGGAGAATATCTCCATACTATAACGTGAGCAATATCTATTTTCAGTTTTCATTTGAAAGACGTAGTTATAACCACAGACATATCGTCAAATCATAACTTTTGCCTCAGTGAGTAATGAAAAAATAAAGAAAACGAAAAGAAAAAATGTACAACTAAACAAGACAACAATTTTTTGTAAGCAGGAAAATTCATGACAAATGTTTCATGTCAGTTTTGAATGCTTGTCATAAGATAGAAACACTATGACCCAAAGTGTAAAATGTTTGCTTTGATGAAGTAAGAGAAATCATCAATCAGATAAAAGATAACTCTTACATTTAACTGTAAAACGCGTGGCATAATCGTGATATAGTCTCCACATTCGAACAGTCATAAACAACACAAAGTCATAAACAACACAAAGTCAAAAACAACACAAAGCCATAAACAACACAAAGTCATAGACAACACAAAGAAAGGCAAGCTGGCCACACTTTTGATCGTGGAGGACATGGCGATATGGCGGAAGAGGGGAGTGGGAATTGGGGCTGGAAGTGGGGGGGGGGGGGGGGGGGGGCGTGACAGACAGACACTTTGGCCGCCATTGTTCTGTCGTGCAAGACCAGAGAGAGAGAGAGATGTGTTAGCAATGTATTTCCTGAAGTTGCCCACTCAGAACGTTACCAGTCTCCCACCCACCCACCCCCCCCCAACCCCCCCTTTCTCTCTCAACAGCTTACTGCTGTCTGTGAGCTGATCCGGTTTAGAGGCCTGTGATGGCACACACGTTCAGCTTAGTACTGCAATACCACATCCGTCATTCAATAGTAGGTGGTATGATGTGAGCGGTCAATTAGTCCCTACCCGCCCTGTGACTTGCCTCAATGGACGTTCCCGCCAATGTCACTGCTCCAGAACTGCTTGGGCTTTGAAACTGATGGCATGCTGCTGGCAACAACAAAAAAAGCTATCGGAATTGTCAAACAAAACTGGATTTTCCCATGGGCACAGCATGTCGAAACCTGTGACCTGTACATAGTCTTCAGACTAACGTGTCTCTGTGGATATGCAAGCCATTGGATCTCCATTTGAAATAAAGTGATGAAGTGTAGGCCTACAAACCGAGGTGTTGTTGTTGTTGTTGTTGTTGTTGTTGTTGTTGTTTTTTTTCCTTTTCTTTTTCTCCGTTCGCATTGAGTGTGACGTTATCGCTTTTACTAATGAGATAACTGAACCTTTTGCAGGTTACTTTCAAGTGATCATTTCATTACACAGACACGGTTTGCACACAAGAGCCTGTGTGTGTGTGTGTGTGTGTGTGTGTGTGTGTGTGTGTGTGTGTGTGTGTGTGTGCGTGCGTGCACCACGCACAGGATTAATTTCCTCTCCTTTCTTTTTTAATCAACACATAGGACCATTTTGTAAAAGAGAGAACAATGGTTCCCTCTCTTCCACAGGCAACGGCTGCAAATTTTGTTTTGTTTTGTTTTGTTTTGTTTTGTTTTGTTTCATGTGGAGGAACAGTGCTCAATGTGATCTGTGAAACCGACGGCAATGAAGTGACAATCTCTTTCACAAGTTTTTGTGACTTTTCTTATTTTGACCTTTTTTCAAATTCAAATATTTTGTATTTTGTCTTTTAAGCAAGTATATGTTAAAGTGAGACTCACTTATCAAATGCAGTCGTAACATTCCTCGTTTGGTTTTTGTTTCCCAGAGTGGTTCACCCATTCCATGTGTTTTATGGGGAAACGAATCCGCCTGACATTCCAAACAAAAGAGGTTGTTGCCCATGTAATGAATATAAAATAAAAAAAAAAAAAAAGAACTAGAAAGAAGTGTTGGATTTCCCTCACTTGACAATTATTGTGCTCTACCGTGTGATTGGTGGTTCAGTATTTACTGGTGAACGTGATTTCCATAGACAGGCTTACACTGGTGAGCCTCTGCACAATGACACGTCGGTAAAGCGTTATGTTCGGCGCTTCACCTTGCGCCTAGCTGTATGTACTTTGCGTTCAGCGCGCGCGCGCACACACACACACACACACACACACACACACACACACACACACACACACACACACACACACACACACACACACACACTGCCCTCCGATATCTAAAGAGACGCATTTTACGGCGGCCTTTTATTTTCAGGGCGAACAGTGGTAAAGGTTGTTCCATACCACTGAAAGAAAACCGTTCGCTGTCCCCATTCGTTAAATCTACATCCGGGTACAGGTAAAAAGCGTTTGTCTACTGAGGAGCAAAGGGACAGAGATAAGTGTTTGGAATCGTAACATTTTAAAGAAAAACTGTAAGAAGCATAATCAGTAGATACATTAAAGAAGAGAGTGGCTAATTTGGACTCTTTACTCTCTGGGAGACCGGAAACCAGCGGAGTTTAATCAAAAGAGGGATGATGTTGAGTTCGCTGTGGTTTTGTGGGATTCAACGTGCTGTGTCATTTTGAAATCTTTGAATTTTCTCCATTTGGATATCAGTAAGGTAGCCGGCAGAAAATTGCAGTAATCAAAATGAGAGAGGAAAGAGGTGGCCACAGTCTTTGTGGCTTGCAGTGGGAGACAGTGACGATCTGTCCAGTTTTTCTCTGTTCAAGGTACGCACGTTGACAGGTTTACTGAACTAGATTATTCACAGACAGTCTGAAGTTTTTTTTTTTTATTTTGTGTGTGTGTGTGTGTGGGGGGGGGGGGGGGGGGGGGGATGAGAGGGGGGACACGGAAAGGGGTTGGTAGGGAAGCTTCCTGAATCCATCAACGTTGCCATGGCGACGTATAATTTGAACATCAAAGGACCCACAATTTTTGTTTGTTTGTTCGTTGGTTTGTTTGTTTTTTTTTTTTGTTTGTTTGTTTAATTTTCTGATTGTAATTGCTTGTGTTTTTTTCTGAAAATCGTTTTAAAGGAAAGACAAAAAGAAGAGGGGACGGATTTTTTGCGAGGACGAATGACAGGAAAAGGAATGGGTATGTGAGGGAAACTGTGTCATCTATGAGACAGGAAATACTGAATATGGATGGGAGATGGAAAAAAAGACTGAGGGGGACAGCGGAGGGGATGGAGTGAAGTAAAAGGTAAGGATAGAGAGGAACAACAAAGGGGAGCCATTGACTTATCAAGGTACAGGTCGTCGAAAGGAATAGTTAGATTCACAACATTTGTTGTTTCTACAAAATATCTTTCATGTCATTCTTCGTGGCATTCGTGGCATCAGGGTAATATGGTTAGAGGGCGCCTAGGAGAGAGAGAGAGAGAGAGAGAGAGAGAATTACACCCTCATCTTTTCGCAGTTTTACTTGTTTTCCTTCCACTAAAGAAGGCATACTATTAACTGATATTAATCTTTGAAGCTGTTTCAATGAGAGCCCAGAGTCAGCGAAAAAAAAGTGGTGTTTATACAGTTACAAACTGCTCCAATAATTATGTTCAGACATGGGTCAAAACCATCACGTCCTTGACGATAGTAATGATCATAACACAGCACTTTCATAGCATTCACAATAACCCCCCCCCCCCTCCCCTTCCCATACAAATACATACGCACGCCAACACGCATGCACGCACGCACACAAGCACACACACATACATACACACATACATACACGCGCGCACGCGCGCGCGCGCACACACACACACACACACCACACACACACACACACACACACACACACACATACACACACGCATGCACGCACGCACGCGCGCGCGCGCGTGCACACACACACACACACACACACACACACACACACACACACACACACACACGCGCGTACACTTCTCCCTGCCAACCCTACTACATCGCCATGCGCTTTCAGCCACCCTTTCCATCTTTGTAAAGGTTAAATCCAAACTCTAGCAAGCAACACAACACATCAAGTCGTTGAACCCCCAATGAAGTCGGGGTGTCAAGTTTGCCTAGACCGTGAAATACGGGAGGTCTGCCTAATTGGTCCTGTCCCATTGATATCTGTATCACTGATTCTAATCATCTATTAGAAAGGATCAGGGGAGGTGGGGGGGGGGGGGGGATCATTGACTTTTTGTTGGAGAGGGGAAGTGTAGGGTAGGGGTTGATGGGAAGGAGGATCGCAGGAGGGATGCAGAGGGAAAGAGTTTCATTACCCGTTGTGTTGTTGTTGTTGTTGTTGTTGTTGTGGTCGTCGTCGTCGTCGTCGTCGTCGTCGTACCCTGACTAAAAGACTCCAGGGATCATTCAAACAGCCGAAGAATTTGAACACTGTGGTACAAATGCATCAGCTGGGGATGAGAACGTTACGTGTGTGACCGTTTTTGATTACCCCGCCACATGGGCAGCCACACTCCGACTTCGGGGGAAGCTTACCCGTCAATAAACGAGGAATCATGATGTATAGCTAGCAATCCTGGTGTATAGAACTGGTTCGTCAGATGTGTTTCACCTATAGATTCTGACCTTTTCTTACAGGCTGTCCATTATTCACAACTCTAAGCATAGTCACCGTCATGAATATCTCTCTGAAATAACAATGAATTCAGTCACTGCTCGCTGACTCATCTGCCCTGTGAAGAACAGTCTGATTAGTCGAAAATCTTTAGCGGTTTGCTGCCTTCTTTTCCCACGCCTCCCCCCCTCTACACACACACACACACACACACACACACACAGAGTTTTCAGACACGAGAAAAGATCGCACAAAGGCATGGGACACATTTCCGTATCACAAAAGATGGACAGCGGGTAGAAGAAAAAGGTCTGAAGAGAAAGGTATTTGAATGGATTTTGAAAAAGAAACGAATTTGACGCAAGGCGAAAACCTTTGGAAAAAAAATAATAAAACAGAAAATTAACTCTCCACATTGCTTTGTTCTGCATTTAGGAACAGTTTGAATGCAGTGTGTGTGTGGTGTGTGTGTGTGTGTGTGTGTGTGTGTGTGTGTGTGTGTGTGTGTGTACACACACACACACACACACACACACACACACACACACACACAGGAGAGAGAGAGAGAGAGAGAGAGATGACTTTTGGCATATGTGTCTGTGTGTCTGAGTCTGTGTATCTATGTTTGGACATATGTTTTGCTCATCTAAGCTAAACCTGAAAAAGTATACCAGTAGTTCAACACAAAGAGAACACGAGAATTTAAATGAACATCGCATTTATCATGAACACTTTACACGCACTTTACATTTTGCACCGTCAAAACTGCCAGCTGATGGGCCTCAGTTGAGGGGATAACAGTTCACTCGTGTACATCCAAACCTGCGACAGCCACCAGTCAGTTTAATACGCGCTCCCGAACACTCCCTCCGCTAGACAGTCACTAGTCTGGAAGCTAGAGGTGGTGTTTAGATGTCCTGCTTTCACACTTTCGCAGCCGAAGAGTCTCTCACGAAGGAAACGATCTGATCGCATCTGTGACAGGCGCGCGCAGGAAATTGGCTTTAAATGAGCTGATAATGAGATTAGCAGCTACACCGGCAACGTTGCCATCGTCTCCACCTGTGTGCACTCCAGAATGTGAGAGAGAGAGAGAGAGAGAGAGAGAGAGAGAGAGAGAGAGAGAGAGAGAGAGAGAGAGAGAGAGAGTGTGTGTGTGTGTGTGTGTGTGTGTGTGTGTGTGTGTGTGTGTGTGTGTGTGCGCGCAGATATAAAACACGTCTCCAATCTTCAGATGAGAGGAGCCGGTACAGGAAAGAGGTGAGCGACCGGATGCTTTGGGAAATGGATTGTGAGGGGTCTGTTTCAAGCCTATAACAAAACTTCCCTGCAGGGGAATGTGTCTCTTATCATTCCTTCTATCACTGATTTTTTTTTTTTTTTTAATCTCCGTCCCATCCTCTATGTACCATGGTGGAATTATTCCATTGCTGTCACTTCTGGATGCCCCAGCAGGGCCAGCAGGTGACATTACAAAGCAGCTTTTCGTAAGCCACACAGAGTCACCTACCTGATGACCTACCTACTGCTCCTGGATCATCTTTGTACTATTCAATTGAGACGTCTCTGGCCTGACATTCATAGGTAGGAATGTTGCATTCATCACCACAGAGAGAGAGAGAGAGAGAGAGAGAGAGAGAGAGAGAGAGAGAGAGAGAGAGAGAGAGAGAGAGAGAGAGAGAGAGAGTCTATCTACTGATTACATATTTCAAAACAGTTTGTGAAGAAACACGCAAGCCAACATGTAGAAAATGTGGACTCCAAACATTTACGAAAATCATTTCACCGAAATGCTTGCTTCTCGTCAAATTATATAGCGCTGCATAAGTTTATACGCACAATGGATTACTCTGTATAACTAATGAAATAAAAATGAAGAAGGTACAGGGCAAGTCTCTTTCCTCATTTCCCATGAGGGCCTCACTTGCCTTAGTTCGAATCCTGTTCGCTCTCGCACAAGTCACTAAAAACTTCTAGACACCATAGCCTCTGCACGCCACAAGAAGACTGTTCAACTGACAGGGCTGCCCTCTCAAGTAACCACGGATGCCAGTCTGTTACTTTCTGCTGCTTAGCAAGGTCGGTCCACTGCCTGCACATAGGTTTTGCCAGCAGTCAAACCACAGTATCCCTGCTTCTAAATTGACAGTTTGACACTATCAGCTGTGGAGCATGGCGAACAGGCAGCCAACCTGTGAACAGGAGACAGACAGAAAGCCAAGCAGATCAACAGGAAGTAGTGAAAGCCTTGAATACGTGCAACGGAACTCCGACTAGCAAAAGGTGATGGTGCTTATCCTGACCTTCCGTGATTCAGGAGAAATTCAGGCTACCTTGCCCAGAAGAGGAATACAGACAGAAGGCCAGTCAAATCAACGGGAAGTAGTAAATATTTTTGGTATGTGCAATGGAACTGTAACCTTTGTAACCCTCTAAAGTGTTTTTCAACTGAATTTTGCTGCGGGTAACACCATAGGCTTGTTGTACAAGCGCTAAAATCATACTGCACACACAATCTGCTTATTGCCATCATCTTCACATGAGAGACGTATCTATAGCCCCAACACTAATGCTAGATCTTCTCTGTAGGATTCAGCACAGGGAAAAAAATGAAAAAGGAAACTATCAACATTTCCACAAGATAATATTTCCAAAGGTCGGGAGACCAGTTTCATGTTTCATGTCATATGTGAAAAGATTTGAAACTCTATACCCCAAATGTTTTCTGTTTGTTTGTTTGTTTTTATTCAGTCAGAGAGAATGTCAATTAGATGAAACACAAAGTCATATCAGCCGCCGTGGCAAAGTGATTAGCGTCGCAAAACCTGGAACATTGTGGGTTCGATTCCCATTAGAGCCATTTATTTGTGAGATGAGTCTGCCACGACCAGCTCCCACCCTGAGCTGAGTCTCTCTATGCGTTCAACTGGGAAGACTTGAACCACATAGTCGGGTTTCATCCACTTAATGGATGCGTCTCTGACAATAGTGCAGAAATTGTCTTACCGACACTTCAGATGTCTTCATCTCTCAGTAAAGGCAGAAGATAACCCTGTCAAAATGGAACGTAGGAAAGTCCAAATAAAATTGAGAAAGGAAATACGCTCAGCCCAAACAAAGTACAAAGAGAAGGTTGAATTGCAGTTTCAGTGCGGTAATATGCGGAACGCATGGCAAGGTCTAAAGAAATTAACTGGTCAAACCAAATCCCATCATCACTGTGCCTTACCAAAAAGAACAGCAACAACAATTCGCTAATGAACTCAACAAATTTTACTGTCGTTTTGATGCCATGATTTCACCGATGCATTGGGAGTGATAAAAGAGGAAATCAAAGCAAAGATAGAAGATGAGATCATTATAGAAGATACGACAATACTTTCAATGTTTAAAAGACTAAATATCCAAAAGGCGCCTGGGACCAGACAATATTAGTAGTGTATTACTCAAGAACTGTGGATCTCAACTCTGTCATGTCTTCACTAGACTATTCAATTGGTCTATTAAAACTTCAACTGTCCCTTCTCTCTGGAAAGCCTCAGTGATCTGTCCTATACCAAAAAAGTCTAAACCATCTTCCCTCAATGACTACCGCCCAGTCGCTCTAACATCCATTGTGATGAAGTGTTTCGAAAGAGCAATACTCAGTCACCTCCTCACTGACACAGTCAGTCATCAAGATCCTTATCAGTTTGCATACAAACGCAACAGATGCACAGACGATGCCACTCTCACACTTTTACACAACGCTTACACTCACCTGGAGAAAACAGATTCTTTTGTTCGTATTCTTTTTTATTGATTTTTCATCAGCTTTTAACACCATCCAGCCTCATCTCTTAGCGCACAAACTTTTATCCTTAAATGTCAGACCCAGGATTATCCTGTGGATCACAGATTTCCTCATCTCCAGATCCAAGTCAGTCAGTGCGCTATCAATCTGTCATGTCATCTGTCCTCTTTTGCTCCACAGGTTCCCCTCAAGGTACCGTTCTTTCTCCTGTCCTCTTTACTCTGTACACCAACGACTGCATTGGTACAGAAGAAACACCAGTCATTAAATATTCAGATGATACAGCCCTTGTAGACCTTTCCAATTCTGACGTAACATATTTTGATGAAGTTGAGCGTTTCAGCACCTGGTGTAAAAAAAATTATCTTGAGCTTAACGTAAAAAAAAACAAAGGAGATGATCATAGATTTTAGGAAAGCGGAAAATTATGTGCCTGATCTTTACATTGATGGAGAAAAAGTGGAACGGGTAGAGGAATACAAATATCTGGGCACAACATTAGACAATAAGCTCACTTTCAATACACACACCAGGTCCGCATATACAAAAAAATGCCAAATCAGAATGCATTTCCTACGCAAATTGAGGAATCTGCATGTCCAGCCAAAAATTCTTAAAACATTTTACAGGAGTTTTATTGAGTCTGTCTTGACTTTTTCATGCATTTGCTGGTATGGAAATCTTAATTTGAAAAACAGCAAACTCTTGGATAGCGTTGTGAACATCTGTGGTAAGATTGTTGGTGAGAGACAGGAGAGTATGAGTGAGTTGTATGAAAGGCGTGCGGTCAACAAGGCTCGTGCAATTGTTAGTGACAGTAGGCATACGCTTGCGCGACAGTTTGTGCTCCTTCCATCAGGCAGACGATTTTGTGTTCCCAGAGCTAAGCTGATGCGCACAAAAAAGAGCTTTGTGTTCAAATCCATTGCGCTTTTAAACAAACACAGCGTGCAAGAAGAGGCGATGGATCACCTGTGACACAAGCATGTGCGCGGGTGTGTATGTCTGTGAGCAAGCGGGAAAGTATAGATGCTGGAGTGTGGGTGTGTTTCTGTTTTATGTGTGCATGTCCTGGAACAGTGAGGAATAGAAATGTCTGGAATATGTCTTATCTTAATGATTTTTAATGATAAATCACTCTCTCTCTCTCTCTCTCTCTCTCTCTCTCTCTCTCTCTCTCTCTCTCTCTCTCTCTCTCTCTCATACGTGCACACATTTATGTATATATAATCATGAGTGGCTGAGTGCGTACTTTATTTGCACTACCAAAAAGAGAAAGATTGAAATTCCCATTTTGGTGTTACACACATGTTGTATTGTTTGTAAGTAATTTCAATTTCCAGTGTCACGTTTGTAACTATAAATATGTATGTCTTAACTTTTAGGGCAGCGGTCACAAATGTAATTTCTCTTGTAACGAGAGATAATAAAGTTTTCTGAATCTGAATCATACACTCAGACTGGAATGGATCGGAAAACCGTAGCACCATATTCATCGTCCTCATCCTCATGGATCAGAACTAACAAAAAACAACAACAAAAGTCTCAAAGTCTGTGGCCTTTGATGTGCTGCTCATATGGTGACCTGAGTCTTCATCTCGTATTCACATCAGTCTTTGGTAAGTTCGTGTGAAGTTCACCAGTAGACAAGTGCATGGGGGGCTGTCGGTGGAGGATCCTGCTGGGGGGGGGGGGGGGGGGGGGGGGGGGGGGGGGGGAGGGGGGGGGGGGGCAGGGGTGCTTACCCAAGCTGGCTCCACGACTTAGCAATTATAGTCGTCAGAAGGAGAGGTGGGGTGACTTTGTAGGTAATGTCCTGCATATGTCGGATCGAAACTGAGCTCCACCGAAGTGTCTTGGCAGCAGTGCAGTGTCTTTTCCAGTGGGTTGCTTCATAACGGCTTAATATCAACCGCTCCTTGTGGATTACTGGTGTTAGGGCTGTGCCCAAACAAGTCAGGCTCTTGAATGGACGAAGAGCCGGAATAAACGGCGTGTGGTTAATGCCACTGAAATGGCACAGAAAGACAGAAACCAACCAAACAAACGCACCAGCAAAAAAAAAAACGACAAGTCTCACAGTCAACACAGTGGCACGACCGTAATGTGGTTATAAACAACCCTTAAAGAAGGCAAGGTAAGCACAGCTTCGACCTAGGAAGGCATGATCAGAAAAAACAACAAAATGTTTATATTTATCTGATGTCCACAGGAAGTTGGAGGCCGTGATAGTCGCTTCGGCAGCCAAGGATCTCTTGGACTCGCTTTGCTCAGTTCTGCGTAGGAAGATAGTGGGGTGTTGGCTGGTTCATCGCTTTACGTTCACCGCCCGGTACTTCCACAGACTACCCGTCTGACATCAGCTTTTCTTCTGTTCCCCGTAAAATGGTCTGGGACAGGGATTTGTGGCGACACACACATTGTGGCTAGAATGGAAGTGCTCTCTCTGGTATAAGGAATCAGGCCCCACAAAGTATTCCCTTACTGCCCCGATGAAATGCTTAGGTGGACATCCAGTTTGTATAAGGAGTTCTGGTCTACAGTGGCTTGGAACTAGGAGACTAACGCCATACTTACAAATTGGAAAAAAAAAAAAAAAAAGGAAAAGAAGAAAGAAAGAAAAAGACAGACAGACAGATAGAATGAAAAAAAAAAAAGACAGACAGACAGACAGACAGACAGACAGACAGACAGACAGACAGAACTCTTGGAAATTCTAAAGAAACCTGACACCCTGTCAGTTTCTGATACATATACACAGTCCAAATGGCATGTCTGCGTCGGTATAAAAGCCATTTGATTATAGTCAATGCACAACACTATTTTGCAGAAGAGAAGACAACGGATCCTTTTCTTCCACAGACGACGGCACAGCTCTCTCGATGACAGAACAGTGCTGAAGGTGATATATGTAGATCCGATGACGGTGTATTGACAACATTTTCCACAAGATTCGTTGCTGTTTGTTTATCGAGTATTTTTTTTTTTCTTTTCATTTGTTCTAACTTTTCTTATTTATTTTTTAACACATTCCATGTAATATGATCAACTGATCAAAATGTGGTCGTGGCGTTCTACATCACGTGGGTTTTTGTTTCCAGATGTCATGTCTTCTGTCTGAAAACGAATCTGCCTGACATTCCAGACAATAGAGGATGCCGCCGATGTAACGGATACAAAACCAAAAACCACTAGAGAAAGAAGAGTTGGATTTTTCTTCATTTGACATTTAGATTGTGCTCTGCTTTGTGGCCTTGGGTTTCGATATTTTACTGGTGAGTGCGCTTTCCTCGTCTCAAAGGCCTACATTTGTGAGTCCCAGCACAGATAAGCGCCTGTAAACCATTGTCATGTACAGTGCTTCGCTTTATTTCTACTCTACTACTTTTCAGTAGTCTCCTAATTCTTTTTCGTTTCCTTTTTTTTTTTGTTTTTTGTTTTGTGTCACAACATTTATAGTGTAAGCTGTATTGTGACACAGCTTGCACCGCACTGGTGCACACAGTCACAAGGACACTGCACTAGCTGACCCAGCAACCAAACACAGCAGCCCTAAATTGGTAGGGTGCATCATCGATGGTCAAACTTGACCAAAGGAGGCATCATCATCATCATCATCATCATCATCATCATCATCATCATCATCATCATCATCATCATCATTCTGGATATGGCATTATTGCAAAGGTCGGTATGATTCAAAAGATTTCTGTGACTAAACAACAGCCTGTGGTGCATTCCGCTCCATCCAGTGAAGAGAACACACCGCCTACTACTTGCCTGCGATTCGAGCAACAAGTAATACAGGTCACCATCATTACTGAAGGGTCTGTCTCCACTTACAGTCCAATGCCTGGGCTTGATTCCAGACTAAGGTTGGACGCAGGAGTGTGTCAGAGTTCCGGATAACATGCTGGCAGAACGAGGGGGCTTTCTGCGTTGTGCACTGATACGTATGGCTTGTTAAGACTGAAGTGCAAGAGTAAGGCCTACTCACGCCGCTGGTGGCATCGCACTGTTGTGTTCACACAAGCACACGAACATTATACGTGGATCAATCCATCTCGTTTCCATTTCTCTTTTCTCTCGCGACACACAATCAACTGATCGTACAGATTACGATCAGAAGTTCTTCGAAGCTAGACTGCTTACGGTTCTGGCGAAGCTACACTGTTTACGGTTCTGGCGAAGCTAGACTATTTACGGTTCTGGCGAAGCTAGACGAAGCTACACTGTTTGTTACGGTTTCTGGCGAAGCCAGACTGTTTACGGTTCTGGCGAAGCTAGACTGTTTACGGTTCTGGCGAAGCTACACTGTTTACGGTCTGGCGAAGCTAGACTGGCGAAGCTACACTTTACGGTTCTGGCGAAGCAACTGACGGTTTACGGTTCCGGATGACAAACGCTTTTTCCCGAAGTGCTACGCCAGCCCTATTAATACAGTTCCTAGCATCTCAGATTGCGAAGTGGGGGCCACTGTGCGTTTCGAGTGGACACCATAAGAAGCCTACATGTCATGGATCTATTAATACAGTTTTTGTCCAGGCTAGCGTCTATCTAAAGTTACATGTCAAGGATCTTTTGTCCAGGTAGCGTCTATCTAAAGGTAGTGTTCACAGGTAGCTATCTCTTTTGGGCCTGGTTGATGCCGAGATGGTTTTTATGAATAGAGTACAGCCCTGTCATGTTGTCTTAGAGCGATGTAAAATTCCTGAGCATCGTCTTTTTCATTCTCGTTCTTGATCATTAAAAAAAAAAAATGAAATTCTGTGACTCCTCATGCTCTGTTTCTGTGATTACCTGCGCGCGCGCGCGCGCGCGCGCGCGTGTGTGTGTGTGTGTGTGTGTGTGTGTGTGTGTGTGTGTGTGTGTGTGAGATGCGCGCGAAAAACTGCGTGCATGTGTGCATGTGCCTTCACATGCGCCCAAAAAAGAGGTACTTTATTTCTTTTTTAATCAGAACACAGACACTTGCGTTGTGCAGAAAAGACCATGGGCCCCTTTCTTCCACTGACGATGGCCGAGTTCTGCTGCTGTCAGAACAGTGCTTAAGTTGATACGTGGAACTGACGGCGATGTATCGACAACATTTTCCAGAAGATTTGTGGTTTTCGTCTTTACGGTCTTTTTTCGTTTCATTTTTTTTTTTTTTTTTTTTTTTTTTTTTTTTTTTACATTTCTTTTGTAATCAGTTCTGTGTAACATGATCCACTGATCAACATAATTATGGTCGTGGTGTTCTTCGTCAGTTTGTATTATGTTTCCAGCATGGTTCACTCATACGCCGTGTCTTATATCTGAAAAGAAACCCGCCGCCTGACATTCCACACAACAGGGTGCAGCCGATGTAATGGATACAAAACAAAAACCACTGGAGAAGGAGGTGCTGGATTTCCCTCCTTAGACATTTAGACGATGCTCTGCTGTGTGACGTTGTGTTTGGTACGGGGATCGCGCTTCCTCCTCTCTCATAGGCCTACATTTCTGGGCCTCAGTACAGGTAAGCGCCAGTAAACAGTCGTCAGGTATAGTTCTTCGCTTTGGTTTCCGCTTTTTTCTTTCTTTTTCTTTCTTTCTTCTTCTTTTTTTCTTTCTTTCTTTCTTTTTTTCTTTTTCCACGGCATATATATATATTGTGACACATGGCTTACGCCGCATTTGTCTGTACAGTCACAACAGACACACTGAAAGGAAAAGGTACACCCAGGGCAAGTCGGAATGCCTTACAAACTAAACTTTGTGATTTTTTTTTTCAGTAAATATTTCGGAGCACTAAAACACCACACACACACACACACACACACACACACGCGCGCGCGCGCGCGCGCACACGCACGCGCGCACGCGCCCCTCTTGGCCATA
>JADBJO010000870.1:205000-207500 GCA_016801955.1 Conus betulinus
CCTGCAGACGAATCCCTCTGTCTTACTCTCTCTCTCTCTCTCTCTCTCTTCTCTCTGTCTGTCGAGAGCTCTCTCTCTCTCTCTCTCTCTGTCTGTCTGTCTGTCTCTCTCTCTCTCTCTCTCTCTCTCTCTCTCTCTCTCTCTCTCTCATTTCTTTCTATGTCTCAATGCTCTCATTCACACACACACACACACACACACACACACACACACACACACACACACACACACACGCACACTGAAATCACAGAAATTTCTGTAAAATAGAAGTTATTTCTCTGTTGTAAAGATCCCCCCCCCCCCCCCCCTTCCCCTCCCCTCCAGTATTGAAAATGATTTGTTTTTTAATTCCCATCCCAGACACATTTATACACAGAGGACTGTGCTTACAAAGTGATCAATTGACAGGGACCACCAGTTTTTTTTCAGATGTAATCATGATCTGTCTCCAAGTCCAACTGTGAAGGTGTGTGCACAGAACTAACACAGTGATTATGTTAAATTGAATAGAATGGGTGAATATAGAAAATATCTGTCTGTCCGAGTGAAATTGATCCAAAATCCTAGTATCATACAACATTGTACTAGCGTCATACCCTAGTGAAACGTTTTTCACCATAAATAATTTGAGACATGAAAAAGGTTAAAATTCTCATGGTCTATATGCTGTAAGTGTGTTGGGGACAGTGAAATGGTTCACTGTGTCAAGAGCACTGTATTTAATGGAAGGCAGTGCCCATCCTTCTGCTACTTTCCCTGAACTGAATCATGTGCTCCTTAGTGCAAGATGGACAGAGAGGGTTTTCAAGCTGAAAACATCTGACTCTATATATGTGATTTGAATACGTGATTGTCAGTTCCACAGGCAAGAGAGAACTCTAATCTTTTGACCAAGAGACATAGCATTGTGTACATGTATGTATAGAGCTTTTATTGTAGAACGAAATCTAGAAAAACATGTATTTCACACCACCATGTTTTTTTGGCCTCATAATGTGGCTGAAAGAACTTTTTTTAAAAAGACACCTAAGCATAAAAAAGAAGAAGTTGCATATTTCTTAGCCATATATAATGTGACTGAAAGAACTTTTTCATTTTTTTGAAAAACATCTATTCTGAGCATAAACAGGAAGTTTAAAGTTGTATTTCAAGTGTCATTTTGTACCTGCATCAGTGCATGACATTAAATATTGTGACACACATCAGCTTTCCATGATCTTTAATGCTCAGCTCAGGTTCAAATAAAACTTTCCAGGCATAAAAAAACTCTCTCTAAATGAGTAAATCAGATTTAGTTAATAATTACTCTGTCAGAGTACTAAGCATCAGTAAAATTAGTTGATTGACAGTGGGAAAGTATGGGCAACAATTGGTGGTAAAACAAGGCTGTTCTTTTTTCACTTGACAAGCCAGCCTGCAAAACAAGACATTCCTGCAAGACTTCAAGGCTGCCACTGCACATGAATGCAAAATTGAGCCTGTGCAGGCTCACTTAGAATAACTTTGTGAGAAAAATGTTTTCAACTGAAAGTAGGAGACTAACTTATTCAACACATGTCGCGACTGCTTGCAGTGGGTGACTCACTGCTTCACTGCATGGTGCAAACATCGCAGCAGACAAGAAGTTGGACTGGACATGGTCTGGTTTGGATTTGCTCGCCAACTTTGGGCTGGCAGAAGAGGAATCGAATTACGCTAGACAGAGAATGTGAAAACTCAGCCACTTTGTTTTGAAGCTCTCCCAAGGGCAAAAATTGAAAGGAAAAAAGTATTCTGGGGATTGTCTTTGCTGTGTGACTGTGCACTGTTGTTATCAGTGCACATCGAAGGGCACAGTGGTGTGCTGTTAGTGTGAAAGGATGAGTGAGGGATGGTGGTGGAAGGGGAAGGCAGTCTGTGGACCTGGGAGTGGGAGCAAAGACAGTACAACTTGAAAGTCTTTGGTGAGAGTAAAGGAAGCAATACCAAATGTTGCTCTTTCAGTTCTGCGGAAGTAGACTTTTTTATAGAGACAGACAGAAAGAGACTGGAGGGGAAAGATCGAGGGGATGCTGTGATGGAGGTTATGGACCAGGCACAGAAGAAATGTTAAGGCAGGCAGCTCACTTAAGTTAAGATTTTCATCCCCAGTAAGAGCCAACTGTGATGATCTCTGTCTCTGCCTCTGTCTATCTGTCTGTCACAGATTTTGGACATTAACTCATCAAAAACATTGTCAATGCTCAAGAAAGACAAGTTTGTTTCAGTTCTAGTAACTGTTAGTTCTATAGTGACATTGTCTTGAGTTTCAGGACCACATTATGGAAGAGGATTTCATTGATTTTACTAATTAGTGCTACACAGATTAAGCTAGTGTCTAATGCGGTAGGTCTTCATTCTGTACTTTTTGTAATGAAAATCAGTACATTTTTGTGCATGATTGTCCTACAAAAAGTACCTGACCCATAGAAAATTACGTCAAGTTGTTAGGACTTGTATGGTTTTTCGAGTTGTTTGTGAT
>JADBJO010000870.1:212500-220000 GCA_016801955.1 Conus betulinus
CAGCTTGAGAACAGGCATCAGACTTAAATGACTGAAGACTAGTGCAGGATCTTCTGTGCTGGGTAGTCTCATTCAGTCATTGTGACAAAGTAGTGATGTCTCTCAGTAAGTTGGTGTGACTGTGACTGCCACAGGACCAGTTTTAAGCAGAAGTGACTATGTTTGCTGGGAGTTGTCAGCAGCTCCAGAGTAGGGCAGCGTCTGAGGGGCATGGAAAACAGAAGAAAAAGAAAAACTGTTTACTGTTGTTCCACACATTAAATGGAAATGAAAAAGAAATGTGCTGGAAGTACTCTTTTTGTTCTTGCTGCAACGTATTTTGAAATTCCAACAGGACATTTAAACTGATTTTTAAAGTTTCCATTGTGACCTTGAACTTGTCGCGTGTCACAGTGCACACATCGTTACAAACTGGTCAGACATTTTTGATGTTCTAGAATTAAGGTCAGGTCCTGAGAGGCTATATTTTGTTATCCATCCAGCTGTCAGCTGTTTCGCACCCCTATCTCTTTCTAAAGATGAGCTGATGCCAGATGGAGGTAGCAGTTAGGTATTGATTTGCAAAATATAATGTCCTTTTCTTGGGGCAGGTCAGGCAGAAAATAGGCTATTGATTCTAGAGGATGTCTTGCCACTTTCCCTGTCTCCCTCACTCCCTAAGTGTGGCTGTGGTGGAAGGGGAGGACCTTATCATCTGTGGGAGATGATGGGCATGCTTGGGCTAGGGGAAAGGAAGAATTTACTGGAGTCAAGGTATCTGTGGCACCCCCTGATGTGCAAAGCTGGGAAATGTCAGGATCATGATACAGAAGTGCTGTAGTTAGTCTCTGAGCTTGGAACTTTGCTCAGTCAGTGTCTTTGTCCATCTCTTTCTTTTTTTTTTTTTTGTCTTTGCACTTTTGCCTCAGTCTGCTTTCCCTTTCTTTGACTTTTTTGAGGGTGGTGGTAACAGAAAGTGTACTCTTTTTTAATGCAGGGAAGAAGGGGAATGACTGGAACCGACAAGGAGACTTTAACGAGATTGTCCACTCACAAGGCTAGACTGGATGCCCCTACATCTCCTTGGCTTTATAGTTCACTTGCCTACAGAATGATAGACTAGGCAACGAAGAAATGAATTCCGAGAAGAGCGGTAACAAAAATGTTCAGAATTTCCTGCATATGTTTAGCCAATGAAATTAGTAATAGCGTGTAACAATTTATGATTACAGTATTGTTTGTGTTCGAATTTATTTTATTTTAAGATTTGCATACACGGTTTGCAGAATTCATCAGAAAACTAATGTAGAAAGTATTGTGTATTAAATTACCTCATGATATAAACCTCATTTGAAAATTTCATAATGAAACTTATGCCAGAGTTTCGATTGAATTCTGGTATCTCTTGATTGCATTAAATTGGGGGCATATATAACAGTGTGGCGATGGGCTGATTTCTCATGATTGCATTATCTTGGGCATATTACATAGCAGTATGGGTGTGGACAGACAGATTTTCCCATCATTGCATTATACTGGATGGTTTATACAGCATTACAGGTGTGAACTGATTTCTTGTGAATGCATATTGGACATAGTTAAAGCAGTATTGAGGTGGACTATTTCTTATGACCGTATTATCTTGGACAATTGGGGTGGACTGGTCAAGCTGTTTTTCCACTATAACAGTATGCAGATTATGGTTGGATTGGCAGTTGACAGACTGCCAGCTGGGGGGGGGGGGGGGGGGGGGGGGGGGGGGGGGGGGGGGGGGGGGGGGGGGGGGGGGGCTTTAATTGAATATCAGAAGGCATAGCAGAATGAGGGATGCAGGTTGTTAGCCCCAGACACTGGCCAGGCAGAAAATAGGCTGTTGGTTCTAAAAGATTTCTGGGCTTCCTTCTTCAGGATAATAAGAACAGCCAAATGATGATCTATCATATTTGTTGGTAATTCTGGTTATGTGTTATCATCATTGTGGTTTTTAACTCTCTCTCTCTCTCTCTCTCTCTCTCTCTCTCTGACTAAAACCTTTACATGTACACACACTCACAAATGGCAAATAATCATATCATTAATCATTATGTTTGAAATGGTAAACAAGTATGCATGTGACTTTCCAGAACACCTTTTTCAAAATCCCAGTAACCCTGTTTTGTTCTTATCACTATCATTAGCAGAATAAAATCATTGTTTTTTTTTTTTTTTTTTTTCTTTTGTTTATAGGTGAGAATAGCTTCTTATATTTTGAATGATTAAAGATATGCAGTTTGTCATTGTGATCATTTCATTAGATGGTTATTACTTGATTGGTTCTCTCTCTCTCTCTCTCTCTCTCTCTCTCTCTCTCTCTCTTGCTCTCTCTCTCTCCTCTTTTCTCTCTGTCTCTCTCTGTCTCTCACTGTCTCTCTCTCTCTGGATTCTGGAGGGGGGGGGGGGGGGAGTTGTGGTTCAAGCCCGAGATTCAACAAAGCATGGATGAGTAAAGAGGTACTCTATTACTTGACGTTTTGTGCACATTCTTTGAATTTGGGGGATTCCTTGAAGGAAAGTATTGTTACATTTTACTGTCAAATTATCTGCTATTCTTTGAGTAGAAACTGGTCTGCGGTCGGCTGGGCTATAAGCAACATTATCTTATCTTCTCCCAGAATGGCAAGACTATTCATGAGAACATGTGGACCTCCTGCAGAATGTGCTCAATTGCCAGCAGATAGCAGTAGTAAACTTCACTACTTTTTATCCATTTTTTTTTCCGATAAAACTGCATTTCCAAAACATGTAATACGTTCTCTTCTTGTTAATTTTGTAAATTTTAATTCTGCAGAATGATGGCAAGTGCCGACAGTAGAAAATGCATTGAGGTCTGAGGGGTCTTTTCTGAAGAGCAGCTCAGTCGAGTTCCCCCTGTAAATCTTAACTCAGATCAAGATGATGGAGGGGGCGTATTGATTAGGGTGTAAAGATCCTTTTGATCGAGTAGCGAAAAAAAAGAAGATCAGATTCTGATTGGATTAAGAATTCCTGCCAAATGTCGGCTGCTCTGACAGAGCGCAGCTTGATTTGATGCCAGACGGAGGTCACAGTTGGATGTGGAATGCAGATGTATTGTAATGTCTTTCCACCCCTGGGAGAGACCAAGCAGAAAATAGGCTATTGATTCTACAGGAAGTCTTGCCTTCTTCCCAGTGTCTGCCTCACTATAGGATGGGTGGGTGGGGTGGGGTGGGGTTGGGGGGAGGACATCATTATTCGAGGAGACGGTGAACTTGCTGGGGCTAAGGAAGTGGGGAAGAGAAATTCAATAGTATCAAGGTTTATGAGGTGTGTGAAGGTGGGAAACGTCTGGATCAGGGACGTGGTAGTACTTAGGGAGTCTCTGGTTTGGGCTTTTTTAGTTTGTGTCTCTCTTGTCTCTGTTGTTGTTTGGGGAGTCTGCTGCGTGTAAAGCCTGGGGCTGGTGATAATAACTTGAAAGAGAGTGGTTGGAGAGGGAGAGAAATTACCTGGAAAACGAGGCTCGTCTCTAGTTTGAAGATGGGTGTTCATTGTCCTGTGTGGACTTCATATGAATCATTAGCCTGAAGGAGAGCCTCGAATGTCAGTAAGGCTAATATTCAGCAGAACCTGTTTCTCCACCTTTGCTTGCTTTTTTCTCTTTAACTTTGTTATTTTATTTTTTTATTTTTTTTTTTGTTTTGTTTCATTTTGTTTTGTTCAAGTCTATAGTTCACAGAGAAGGAGGAAACTAGTGGCAGCCATTCACTCCCATTTGGAAAAAAGCTATCTAGAAGATAATTTTAAGCTTAATATTTAATGCCCATCTCTCTCTCTCTCTCTCTCTCTCTCTCTCTCTCTCTCTCTCTCTCTCTCTCTCTCTCTCTATCAGTATCTCAGTGTTAGCATTTACCAGTAATTTGTGGTGTTTATCGCTTCAGATGACAAGTAGCAGCAAAAGCATTGGCCATCAGTACTGTTCAGCCACTTTAACGTGTGTTTGACCGGATGTTGGCAGTGGGAAATTGAACTATTTTGTTCTAAGCTCTTTACTTCAACCCCTTACTATGACCAGGCTAGTGGTTTGGTTTGACCCATTTGCCCTTGCCAAGTTTGCCCTTCTAGTCTGGTTTCTGTCCGCCCTGTCTGTCCCCCCCCCCCCCCCCCCCCAACCCCCACCCTCCTCCCTTTGCCCTTCTAGTCTGAAAAATCACTGTTTCTGTCCGCGTGTCTGTCTGCCCCCCCCCCCCCCCCCCCCCAAACCCCCTCCCTCCCTGTTGTCTCCTCTATCCCTCCATCCCCTCTCCTTCTCCCCCTCTCTCTCTTTCTCTCAGTTTCACTCTCTCTCTCTCTCTCTCTCTCTCTCTCTCTCTCTCTCTCTCTCTCTCTCAATCTCTGGCCCCAGTAATCCCACCGCTCAGTCTCATTTTCATACAGTAATGCAATTTTGTTTTGTTTTTTAAATCATTCTGTTTATTCATTCTTCTGTTATGTATGACTACTTGGTTTCTGTTTCTCCTTTAATTAAACAATAAGAGTACTATAATATTATATATACTGAATAGATGAGCCAGAGCTCAATGATAAACTAGGCACTACCATGTCTTTATCTTTCCATAACAAAGTTTGTCTAAAGTTTGATTCTTGAGTCTCTCTCTCTCTCTCTCTCTCTCTCTCTCTCTCTCTCTCTCTCTCTTCCCTCCCTCCCTCCCTCCCTCCCCTGAGTGGCTCTCTGTGTCTCCCTCCAGCCCACTCCCCTTTCTCACTGTCTGTCAGTCTCTGTGTCTTTCCACCCTTCTCCCTGCTCTTGCTCTCTCTAGTGTCTGTTTCTTTGTCAGAGCTCTTTTTTTTCTCTTCTGTCTTACTCTTAGTCACAGTGCCTCTCCCTGTCTCACTCTGTCTCTGTCTTTGCTTCTCTCCTTTTGCTTGTCTGTCTACTCTCTCTCTCTCTCTCTCTCTCTCTCTCTCTCTCTCTCTCTCTCTCTGACCATGCACATTAGAAATGGAACTGGTAAGGTAAGACATTAAGTGCATCTGGCATGTTGTTTGAAAGTAAAGAAAGACATTTGTTGAAAGATCTTATTTTAGTTCTGACCGCAACAGTGAAGAGTTCTACTTCTAGAGGAGTAGTATTGCATGGCGTTTAAACTTGGAAATGCACACAGTATTGTTTTGCTCATAAAGCTAGTTGTACACCTGCTTGCAAGAACTGTACACTTTACTTTGGATTTGTTGTCGCTGTTGCTTTTAAAGAATTTGTTGGAAAAAATCATGTTCTTGCGTATCATTTTTGTTGATTTTGTGTAGGTAATTTTGACATTTTTCAAAGAACATTTAATCTGCCTGTTTTCGTAAGTCATCTACAGTTTACTGCCATGAATGTGGATTTCTTTTTTACATCAAAGAGGTTAAAAGGAGGTTGTTGATGTCGGACAGGGGGACAATTGTGTCATTTTTGCTGCTGGATGGAAACATAGGGGCTGAGTTTTATGATTTCTGATTTTATACAAAGATGATCATGTTTAGTGGTGACCGATGTCCAGTGTGTAGCATCAGAGAGGCCATATTGATAGCGTTGACAGGTAAGTGTCATCTAACATGGCCAAGATAAGCATCATCTCTATGCTTGTGGCCATTTGATCTGTCTCCCATGGTGGAACTAGGATCGCAACAGTGACATGTTTATTGCCTTCCTGACCGGGATCTGTATGTAGAGGTTGCTAGTGCCCACTGTGGATGCTGCTTAGGCTCCCAGCCCCCCCCCCCCCCCCCTCCCCCCTCCCTCCGCCCCCAGTCACATGTCCCTTCATTTCTATTTCCACCCCCCAGCAGCCCCCTTTTGCCCAGTCTTCCCCCTTCAGTGGGAGAGGAGAGGCAAGATTTTTTTTTTTTTTTTTTTTTTAAAACAGGATTTATCACATTTCGCTTCCACCTCGGCAGCTTTCCCTAGGGAGGGCCAGGCAGCCTGAAGAGGAATGATGTGGAGTTAGTGCATTGGAGGTGTTTTAGAGGAGCTGAGGGGGCCAAGTCACTCCCACAGGCAGTTTGTGGACTGGCTCTGAGTTGATTGTGCTGTGCATGTCCGGGCTCCATCGTGCATGCTGGAGAGGCTCTCGCCACTTTCATGTGCCCTTGCTGTCAGGGTGCTTGGCGGAGCACTGTTGAATCGCAATGATTCCTGAAGGGCGCGTGTGTGCACGCGCACGCGTGTGTGTGTGTGTGTGTGTGTGTGTGTGTGTGTGTGTGAGAGAGCATGCATGCATTTGTGAGTGTGAATGTGTGTGTGTGTGTGTGTGTGTGTGTGTGTGTGTGTGTGTGTGTGTGTGTGTGCATATTGTTGCATTTGTGTCTTTGTGTGTTCGTACTTACTTTTTTTTTTTTTTAATTCAGAATTGCAACATTTTATTGTAAAATTATGCAAGTCACATAAAACTGGCACAAGTAAATAAGCACACCAATACTTTCTTATGGGGAAGGGAAAAATAACATTTGCGTGTGCGTGTGTGTGTGTGTGTGTGTGTGTGTGTGTGTGTGTGTGTGTGTGTGTGTGTGTGTGTTGATAAATGAGTTGTTGTTGGGAATGAAATTTGTGTTTATTAGTGTCCCTAATTTTATGTATATATCTATTTTTCTCTTCCTTTGCTTCTTCCGTTCCATTCTCATTTATTTGATCAGGCTGACGACGCCCTCATCTGCACATCAGGCATGTCTCTTCTTTCATATTTTTGCTTCCTTCTTTTCTCTTTGGAACTATAGCCTTTTTTTCTCTTTCTTTTTTTTTTTCCTTTAGTTGATCAGGTTCATTAACTCATTTGTAAGTTGTACACAACTCCTCTTCCGTTTCATTCCCTTTTCTAATACTAATAGTAATACCTCCACTACCGTTTTGCTCATACTTGAACGCCGTCCCCATCATCCTTCTAACATTTATTCATTTAGATTCATGTATTTCTGGTTGAATTGTAAATTATGGGTTTATTTCAAGCATGTGTGTGTGTGTGTGTGTGTGTGTGTGTGTGTGTGTGTGTGTGTGTGTGTGTGTGAAGAAAATGTATAGATCTATGCAATCGCCCTGATTCACACATGTATGTGTATGGATGTGTCCATGTGTGTGTAAAACTAATTGCATGCATGTGGTTATTGTAGATCTTAACTACAGGGTTCCCCAGAGAACTGTTGGTGGGACAGACAGCAATCTTTTTGGAATGATAGGTATCGTATGGATCTATCCAGACATGTTGAAAAAGACTTAGGGAGCTCTTCAGTCATCCTGCTGAAAATGGCTTACTGATCTGCTCAGTCATCCTGTTGAATGGCTCATAGATCTAGTCATCTAACTGAAAAGTGGTTTGTATCGCTCTGGTCATCCTGCTGAAATTGTGTGAAAATAGCTTGGACCTATCCAGTCATTTTGCTGAGAATGGCAGATTGATCTATCTGGACGTCTTGGTGAAAATGGCTCATGAACCTGATCAGTTTTTGCTGCTGAAAATGGGTTGGACTGCTTCAACCATTCTGCTGAAA
>JADBJO010000870.1:227500-232500 GCA_016801955.1 Conus betulinus
GATGAAAAGAGTGAGATAATAGAGTCAGTGAAGTATAAATAAAGGAACAAAACAAATGAGCAATAATCAACTGAGAAATATTTTAGCAACAACAGCCAAAAAAAAAAAAACAGAAAAAGGAAAAAAAAACCCTCTGATAACTTCCTTACACCATAGCCACTTCCCACTCACACACGCATGCACACACGCATGTTTGCACACATACGCACGCGTGCACACACATTAGCCCTCTCCCAAACCTCGGCAACATCCTCCTCTCTGTTTTAACTTTCATATAGCAAACTACTGGGGTTTACATGCACTTTTATGTACTTAACAAATTTTCCTGTTTTTGCTTTTTACATTTCATGTTCATGCAAGGTCAAGTTTGTGTGTAAAAAATGCTCTCAAATGTAGCATAACAATTGTCAATCAATACAAGCTGAGAGATCCATTCCTGCATGCATGCATGTACACATATACACGCACACATCACGCATAAAAAGTGTGCATACATGCACACAGACATGCACGCACATTTGCACACATACACACACACACACACACGCACGCACGCACGCACGCACGCGCGCGCGCGCGCGCGCGCACACACACACACACACACACACACACACACACACACACACTTGCGCACACACACACAGCAACATGAGGCAAGCATATTCACAGAAATGGAAATGATGCTGACTACTCAAACTAATTTTTAAGCAGCCCACATCATCTGCTTCATTGGGCCTGGCGGGGGGGGGGGGGGGGGGGGGGGGGGGGGGGGGGGGGGGGAGATGGAGGAATGAATGACTAAAGTAATAAGTTGAATTTGAGCCAGATCCCAGAGACGTCTGGAACTTTTAAATAAAGCATTCTATACAAGTCGGTCATTTCATTTTTCAGTATGATTCAGGCTTTTTATTTTGTGTTTATGAATTATTCATGTGCTGAACATTCAAGGCATACAGAGTAGAGTGGATTACTATAGAGATCAAGAATTTATGAAAGCATATCATGCAATCGTTGGAAACGATGGTGCAGGGAAGGGATAAGGGGAACGGTAGGAAGAGGGAGAGGGTTATGTCGAGTGAATGTCAGATAACTGGTTTTTGCTGTATATAGAGTTGTTCATTTCTGTTCAGATTTCAGGGCATTAGTGACTTTCGTTTTAAATCAACATTCTAGTTCTCTTAAATGTTTGGAATGAAGCTAGTCATGTACGAGGCTTGCGTGTGTGGGGATATACATGTTTATGTAATTGCGAATAGAAGTTACAGCATTTCAGAAGAAAAAGTGTTATCAATAGAGCTAATTTTTGTCTGTCAATTTCCTTTTTTCTTTTCTTTTTTCCTTTTTTTTTTTTTCATAAGGTCAGAAACATACGTTCTATTTGGAATGTCATGCGTGTTTCTTTAATAGTCAGTCAGACAGCCGAAACACCGTCAGCATGCTCCCCCACATGCACGAGACTGAGAAAGGGAGAGAATGATGGAGAGAAACAGAGGGTGCATGCACGATTCCAAGGGGAGAGCGTGTTTTAATTTCACAGTTCGCAGCCTCAAAGTGGTGTTCCAAACGAGGAGGGGTAAAAAAGAAAAAGGAAAAAAAAAAGTAAAGTTAAAAAAAAAAAAAAAAAAAAAAAGCGTGCTGGTAGTGGAGGGTGTGGAGATGGAGGGGAATAAAGGGGCACAGAGAAAGGGAGGGGTGTGGAGGGGACCCCGCAGCGGAAACAGGATGCATGGTGTCTCATTGATCGTGATGTCCGTGTCATGTTCTGTTGCACACTGCGGTGGAGCGTGAGAGCAGCCGGTGGTCAGGCAGTGCACGTGCTAAGTTGTACGCGCACTGCTGGCAGGAGATGGCATGTTCATGTGGAGGTCACTAATTAGTCAAGGGGGTTATACTTTTTATCGCTTTTTTTTTTCCTTCAACTTCTTCTCTTTCTTTCTTTGCTTTTCTTTTTTTTTTCCCCCAGATCTTTGCGACATCTTCATCGTTATGAGAGAAGAAAGATTTATCTGTAATAACTTCCTTCTTCACCCCATTCACCTTCCCCAACCCCCTTTCCACCGGTTTTATTTGTTCCTGTTGCAGTTATGAAGTGGCATTGGTGTCCAGGAAAATTGTGATTTGCATGGGGAATACAGGATTTGCGCAGCTCCAAAGCCAAGTGATGCAGAAGGAACTTGAAGCATGCGTGTGGATTGGGAAAATTGTTCACCATGGGTTTTATCGTTATTGCTTTCATTATCCGTGTTTACGATATGGGGAAGTGTAGAACAACAGTCTGAAAAAAAAAAAGTCATGATAGGAAACATTAATTAACAATCATTTAGAATTACAATAGAAAATGTCTGGACATGTGTATACACAAGTAAACACATGCTTCGTCATCCTCTGGCATTCTGTGATGGGATGTCATTTTGCAGAACACTGTACTTTTTATGTCAGTTTTCTTTTTCTTTTTTTTTTCTTTTTTGTTTGTAAGAACACCCCATTCCATGAGTCTAATTTAAGACAGACCTTGTATTATTTGAAGCTCTAATGGCAGTAATTGCCTTGATGGTACCAGGATCTACCTTCTCAGGTGCTGAAAATGTTAACTAACACTCCTCCAAACATGTCTTGGTTTTTCTTGATGCTTTTTGTGATCATCCTTGTTTTCTTTCACTCTGTGTGGAAGAATGCACTTAACAGTATTTGCTTGATGAATGGAGTTTCTTTTGATGCTACCTACTTCTCCTTTTTCACGTGCGTTCCATCTTCTTGTTGTTATTGTTTTTTTGTTGTTGTTGTTGTTGTTCTTCTTCTTCTTCTTCTTTCGAACTTTTCATACTGGTGGTGCTGCTTATGCCTACTGCGTTGAAACATTTTGCCTCGGCTTCAGAGAGAGTTCTTTTGCAAGGAACATTGGCCAGTCATCAGGCAATGTGTCACTGTCTTCTAAAGTAGAAACTCGCCAAGACTTAAATCTTGTTCGTCCGATTGATTTTGAACCTTCTTGGCAATAAAATTCAATCGAAAACACAATGATCCATTGTAGTGCCCCCGTTAAATCGAGTCGGTGTTACTCATGCTGGTTTCATGGCTAAGCATGTAATGTCATCATTGTGTGTGTGTGTGTGTGTGTGTGTGTGTGTGTGTGTGTGTGTGTGTGTGTGTGTGTGTGTGTGTGTGTGTGTGTGTGTGTGTGTGTGTGTGTAGGGGGGGGGGGGGGGGGGGGCTTAGTTGGTGGTGTCCTGCGTAGGTTGCATCCAAACAGGCACCACTGTGGTGCCATAGCAGCAGCGCAATGTCTCGTTAGGGTGATTGCCTCATGACAGCTTGATATCGATTGCTCCCACTGGACTGTCGGTGTTAAGACTGTGATTGGAGAAAATTGGGTGTGGCTGTATACAAGGAGTGGGAAGAGCAGTGTGCATTGGGGACGGGGGTGGGGTGGGGGGGTGATGTGGCATGGAAGGCGAAACAGCAAACGAAAAGAAAAAAAAAAATGTGTGTCCAGAGATCTTTCCATGCTTGCTACACGATCCTGTTGCAACAAAATTTTCCATTGAGCACACAAACACACACACACACACACACACACACACACACACACACACACACACACACACACACACACACACACACACACTTTCGTCTTCCTTTTGCACTGTCTGGCGAATTCGTGTCCCAACACCGGGGAACTGGAAGACAGGCTTTATAGTGACACTGGTTACGTCACCAAGTGAAGAAGACCGGCATTCCAGAGAAATGAAGACTTGACCTCACAGCCCAGCTAGGTTTAGCACTAGCGTAACGTTACCGTGAAGGTCTTTTACGTTCCCATTCTTCATGCCCACTACGAACTGCTTTTGGAATGACAACGTTCTTCATGTTCACACAACCAGATGAAAAGTGATCGGCAGTTTTGTCAACATTTGGTTTTTACTGTACTCTTGCTCAGGTACTTTCAGCATGATTGAGGAATAGCCTGCCTGCCTAATGGTTTTTTTTTCCCTGCTGCTTATTTGTTCCATGTAATTATTTGATCGACCGGTCGGGGGGGGGGGGGGGGGGGGGGGGGGGGGGGGGGGGGGGGGGGGGATCTCTTTGGAGATCCAAGTCAGGTCTCTTTAAATTAGTTGTTTACGCAGCCCTTAGCCGTGAGAGTGCTTGGTTATTGAAATCGGTGGTAACGCTGACCACTCAGACCGGGCAACATTTCTCATCCAGCATTAATAATTTTGTTTGTTGGTTGGTTGGTTGATTTGTGTGTGGTGTGTGTGTGTGTGTGTGTGTGTGTGTGTGTGTGTGTGTGTGTGTGTGTGTGTGTGCTTTTGTTTTGTTTCTGTATCCTGAAGCATATGCCTCGAAGATTTAATGTTGTATTTTGTTATTCTTTTCTTATGTTGTTGCTGATATCTTCATACCACTTTCTTTTTCATCTTACTGCTTCTGCCCTTTCCGGATCGCTTGGGAGGCACTTAGATTGTGATAGCCTACGTTGGGAGGTGGGGGGGGGGGGGGGGGGGGGGGGGGGGGGGGGGGGGGGGGGCGTAGGACCATAGAATGATAGGTGATGGTGTGCGCGCGCGCGTGTGTGTGTGTGTGTGTGTGCGCGCGCGAGAGCGCGCGCGCGTGCGTACGTGTGTGTGTGCGTGCATGCTGAAAACCACTGGTAGATGAACACATCTAGTTTCTACTGAAGAGCATTGCCCAGTATCGAAAGGCGAGGCCGGACAGACCCGACAAAAAAATGGTTCTGCACACCTGACCGAGTCGGATGGCTCCCAACATGTTCTCAGAGAGATGTTTAATGTTTTCCACTTTAACACTGTCTTCTGCACCACTCCGCCCGCTTCCCGCCCTTTTTTTTTTTTTTTTTTTTTTTTTTCCTAACTAACTCTCTGCCCAGTCATTTTCATCATGACGGAAGAATTCGTGTATTTCTCCCATGGTTGAATTGTTCTTATTGTGTTCGGTTCTTTCCGGAAACTGTGCACTTGCGAGAGTAGGCTGACTTTGGT
>JADBJO010000870.1:237500-250000 GCA_016801955.1 Conus betulinus
CACACACACACACACACACACACACACACACACACACACACACACACACACACACACAAGTGGACATCATAGAGTATATCCAACCATCCATCCACCCACCCACCCACACCCACACCCACACAGATAAGAGAGAGAGAAAGAGAGAGAGAGAGAGAGAGAGTTGTGACAATTTGTGCAGCAGTGAAGTGATTTCAAATAAGGCATACAGGTGCGCAGATTGTCACAATTGTGAAATTTTGTGCTAATTGCGACAATTTTTGCAATGAAAAACTGCATAAAATGTCATTGTGACATTTTGTGCAGTGGTGACTTTTTGTGCGGTAACAGACGCCCCTCTCCCGGTGGCATCAAAACGGTTGTTAGTTAACAGGACAGCAACGGTCAGGCACAGATCTGGGGGCCTGAGGTGGGGGAGGGGGGGGGGGGGGTTGGGGGGGGGGGGGGGGGGTGTTGTGGAATGCGGGGCTTTTAAAACAACATGCAGCAGAATGTACCGTGAGACCCAGGTTGACGGAAAGGCTATTCTTGCGAGGCAGTGTATAAAAAAAAAGAAAAAAAAAAAAACGAATAATAACATAAACACACACTGATAAGAATGAATGAAGGAATGGAACAGAATGTGCACCCATAAGAATTATTCGTTGAAGGGTGAAAGTCTGCTGAAAGTGCACGAGAAACGAAGCGGATCTTGGTGACTAAAGGTGACAACCCCATAAGTCTGTGGCATAGAGGAGATAACTTCCATTGCACAGCTGTCTTCATCTGCTGTGCGTCAGCCTAGATTGGAAGTGGATAGTTATCGAATCTTTGGGGGGGGGGGGGTGGGGGGGGGGGGTGGGGGTGGGGGGGGGAGGTTGGGTAAGTGGGAGAGGGGAAGCGGGGGGAGCATATTTTGATTTGGAAATGCAACTGCCGATGACTGTGAAAATGACTGGGGTGGGGGGGCGGGGGGGGGGGGGGGGGGGGGGGGGTGGGTGGGGGGGGGGGGGGGGGGGGGGGGGGGGGGGGGTGGGTGGGTGGGGGGGGGGGGGGGTGGGTGAAGACTTATCTCCTTCACTCTTACTGTCGGTGCCCTGGGCCAGCCCTGTATTTCTGTCCCGTTAGAGTGGGTGGCTTGGCAGATGATGCGTTTTGGCACATCTGGATTCTGTGTGCACGGTGACATTGCAGAAGATTGGTTTAACAGAAAAATGATATCAGTCCAATGTCCATTTCTCCCTGTCCTTTCGAACGCTTGCAGCTGAGAAGTTTAAAGTGGACAGGTCCATCACGCTTGCTGAGAGAGAGAGAGAGAGAGAGAGAGAGAGAGAGAGAGAGAGAGAGAGAGAGAGAGAGAGAGAGAGAGAAGAGAGAGAGAGAGAGAGAGAGAGAGAGAAGGAAAGAGAGAAGAAAGGGAGAGAGAGAAGGAGAGGAAGGGAGAAAGAGAGAGAGAAGAGAGAGAGAGAGAGGAGGAGGGGGGGGGGGAGGGAGCGAGCGAGAGCATGATATGTGAAATGAGATATTGAATGACGTATAAAATGATTTGAAAGAAGTTGAGGGGAGAAAGAGAGAGAGAGAGAGAGAGAGAGATCTGAAATGATTGGAAGAAATCATGAGGGAGGTTGGGGGGGGGGGGGGGGGGGGGGGGGGGGTAGAGGGGGAGACCAGGAGCATTTCGTGTGAAATAATATACGGAATGGAAATGTTAGGAGAGAGGGAAAGCATTACAAGTGAAAGAGAAACAAGTGACGATGTGACGAGGTCATAATTTATCTAAACGTAATAAGTGATTTATACAAAAAAGTAGACAGACTCTACACATTACAGTGTTGAGGGAATGACATCAGTAAATAAAACTTGTTCATATTCATAGAACATACATATGCACTGGAATAAACCACCTTGGTTTTGCTGAGAGCTGGAAGTATAAAACTGTGTTACCATCTTCTTTAGATCATTTGCACAATGGAGAAGTCCGGTTTGCTTTATGATATTCTCTGTCCTCGTAGTGGAATGATATTTTGTGTCCTCATAATTGAGTTCCGCCAGCTCTGGGAACATTCACAATCTTGTTGTTAAAAACATCCCGAAAGTTTATACGTATATTCAGCATTAGATGAGGGTTTTTTTTGTTTGTTTGTTTGTTTTTTTTACGTCGTATACATTTAAAACTTTTTTTTGTGTGGAAGTTAAATGTTTCTGCATTTTGAACATGACCCTGTTGTTTTGCCATCTGCAGTAGATAGACGGTGTCAACATTATCAGCATTCTCATGACCATTGTTTATCCAGACATCACCAAAACCATCATTGAAGAAACAATTGCGAACATGTAAAACTCGCTTTTTTCTTCCTCCAGTCTAACTGGATCATACCATCAGATTAACGAGGTTATCGAGACTGTTCCGTTCGTGAAGTTTTATAGCCCAGCCGAACAACGGGGAAAGAAGGTGGAAAGGGAGGACGGTGGCTTACCGGAGATTTCGTCGCATTCCATATGAAGCAGAAAAGAAAGCAGTAGCAAATGGTCCAGCTTGTAGTCATAGTGCTGTCCATGGACTGCAGTCTTGCCATGATTGCCACCGGAGTGGGAGGGTCCCGAGGGGGGGAGAGGAGACGAAGATGACTGTACACAGTGTGCATCGCCTGCTGCCATGACCACGTTGGTCTTAGCTGATCAGCCGGATGTGTCTGGGTGTTGTCCGATCTCAAAGGTCCAGGGCTTTCTGCTCAGCACCTCCGCTTTAGACTGCTCCTTTAGAAACGTCAGGTTTGGCCACGTCCTGCTCATCATGACGGCGTGGAATATCGGCAGGTAAAAAAAAAAAGCCCCCACGTGGTCCTGAAAAGCATTGGAGCCGTTGGCATGGTCTCAGGTACGGCGTCATGCAAATTTGCGTCTCAGACTACACAGCCTTCTTGGTTTTGAGTTTGAAATTTCATGGAGGCAGTGGAGTGTGACCATGTCCGCACAAGATCTTAAGTTCACTCTTTAGAGAGAGGGAGTGAGGAGGGAGAGGATGGGGGATGAAATGGGGGAGGGGAGATTTTTTTTTTTTCTTTTTTTAATAAAGTGTCACACCACTACAGTAATTACAATGTTGATAAATCTACACACCAATTTAAACAACGGCACTACATCCAACGTGGCAAGAAACAGCCAAGCTCGTTCATGAATAATTCAGCTAGTATGATTCTGTGCTGCTAAAACCACCGTTTTCACACCCCTTTCCCTTCACCATCATCCACACCAGCACAGTTGTTCTGGAGTTCTAGGCATGTTAACTGGATCTGCATGTACGTTGTACTTCACTGTAAGCCAGCTGGTGAAGAGCGGAAGGGGTGGGGGGGGGGGGGGGGGGGGGGGGGGGGGCATCACTTTGGCTTTTCAGACAGAAAATTTGGCAGTACGTTGGAAGGGGCTCTTGTACAAGTCACGGAAAAAGACTGGTTGTTAAAGTTGCACGTCACTGGCATTTGATCGAACGCTCCCTTCAGTTGCACGATTGGCGTGGTAAGTTTCTTATTTTTTGTTGTTTAACAAAAATACCTTCATAGGAACTGGGTTGCCCTCTGTCACCTTGAGAAAAAAAAGTAAAAAAAAAAAAAAAAAAAAAGAAAGGGGGGGGGGGGGGGGGGGGGGGGGGGGGGGGGAGGACTAGTGATAGAAAAGCAAGAGGTAATTGGACTTTTACATTTTTTATGTTCAGGTGGCAAGCAACGCCATGAAAGCTATTTTCGGACTGGTCTGTATGTGGTATTGCGTTTGTCTGTCAGTGAAGTAGGGCAGATCTTGGTCAAAGGTGGGGGGGAGGTAGTTTTTAGGGTACCGTGTGTCTAGAAGTGGGGCAGTCTTTAAATCCCCAAGTGTAAAAGGGGTTCAAACGCGGAAGGAAAAAAAAAAAAAAAACCGTTCAGTAGTAGTGTTAGTGGGCCAGCCGAACAAAAAAAGCCATACAGGGACTGGTTCAGCGATTGGTTGGACTGATATGCATAGAGGTATTTCTGCTAGCTGGAACACAAGTATTAATGGGTACAGATAGCTCAGCTGCACAAATCTGACCTTAACGTAATAATAATAGTTATATAATAATATCCTTTATATTTAGGTAGCTAGCTACCTAGCTCGCTAGCTGGTCATATTTATATATGTTTTTTTTTTTAATTTAATCAGCTGATTGGCATGTGTTATCCCCTGTTAAATCGACGTATGTGCGACAAAACAGGATAAAATCAATAAACTTCTGTAAATAGAAGTTCAGGCGTAACTTCAGAAAGAAAATAATCATTCTCGAGCTTTTTACAGGAGAATCAGTCGGGTTTCATCGGAATCGCTGGCCCCATGATGATGGCGATTTTTGAGGTTTTCAATCCATCTGTACGGTTTAGAAAGAATATGGAAGTATAAGATGTAAATGCAGTACTGTGGAATGGAATGCAAGACTGAAAGAAAAACTAGTTTGAAAAAAAAAAAATCACAGTTATTCTCGTTCAACAGAAAAGCAGTTGATTGTGATTCGGAGAATGAAATAGATTGATTTACTGGATTCCTTTGTGAAACCTTTGTCCATTTATTGGGATCAACTGACGAGATTGACAAACTATATGAACGTTTTACAGTCGTCCCTCTTGCTTTTTTTTTTCCCCCTCATATTTCATTTTTTTTTCTTTCTTTTATTCGATCTATCTTACTTCATTCTTTCATATTCTTCTCCTCCTTCTCCTCCTCCTTTTTTATTATTTGCTATTTTTCTCTTTTATGCCAAGCGTTGCTTGTAAAGTTTGAGGTGTGAAGTTGGTGGCTGATGTACACCGTAGTTGGTGTAAGTAAGTAAATGCAATTAGTGTTTCAGTTCAGGCTGTCTCTGTTTGCTCTCCCATTGATGTGCTTCTCGATGTGTGTTCTTCCAGTCTTCCGAGTACCTCATCAGTGGGGAAAGAGGGTCTGTTGGCTGGAGAGCATGGCACAGATTGATATTGGAAGCAAAGCAAATGGGCGCTGATCGGTTTTGTGAAAATTGGATTCCGGAGGATTTTCCCCACGAGACGATGTTGTGGAGGAGGGGGTGACGTAGACAGTTCTCGTCCTTCTTCCCTCCTGTGGCTGCCCCATCCAGCAGGGAGCTCCACCTTCACTCTCCGCCGGGCAGGAGACATCGCCTGGGCAGCCATGAAATTCTTGCCCTCCACCTCTCTTTGTCCTTCCGTCTGGGAGAGAGAGGGGTGGTGGGGGGTTGGAGGAAGGCGACCAGAGCAGGGGAGAAGTTACGTGAAGGAGGAGAAAGGTGTGGAGGGGGGGTGTTGTCGGGGGGGGGGGTTGTTCAGCAAGTGATGTGTCCACTTATCTGTCACATCAACAAAAACCAAAGCAGCTCCGCTCTCTGTAGGGGGTCTGGGCGGAAGGCTGGCCTTCAATATGAATTGATACGTCGGCAGTCATGGACACACTGATCCCTGCTGTCCCCATCCCTCGTCCCACCCCATACCGTACCCTCACGTCGTCCTTGCATTGCACCTCCACTACAACTACTACTACTACTACTACTACTACTACTACTACTACTTATCCTCCTCTTCTTTTCTTTTTCTTCTTCTTTTCTTCTTCTTCTTCTTCTTCTTCTTTTGCTGCTGCTGCTTCTTCTTCTTTGGCTGCTGCTGCTGCTGCATTCCTGCCGAAAACTTTCTCTTGACAGAGAGAGATCGCAGCATGGAAGTTCCACTGGTCCCAGCACATGTATTCAAGAATTTATCATGATTAGTAAGCTGCCAGTTTTTGTGGAGCGCTAACAGAAATGGCCTCGTAACTGATGACACTCTTGTGGCATAGTTCCACCTCGCGGGAAAGTAGACTGGGAGGGAAAAAAAAAAAAAAAAAAAAAAAAAAAAGAGTTGGTTTGTACAGTGCAGGAGATATTCTCTCTCCCTCTCTGTCTCTGTCTCTGTCTCTGTTTTTCTCTCTCTCTCTCTCTCTCTCTCTCTCTCTCTCTCTCTCTCTGTCTGTCTGTCTGTCTCTCTCTCTCTCTCTCTCTCTCTCTCTCTCTCTCTCTCTCTCTCTCTCTCTTATGATGGCAAGAGCGTCTGCTGCCATGCAGGGCTGTGCTTTCTATTGAGATGGCCCTTCCTCGTATCATGATGGCCACTGCCCCTCTTGTCCTGGGGCTGTTTCGTTTTGCTGTTAAGACCGGAGCCCAAGCTGCCCTGAAAGGCTTTGCCCTTTGATGTGATGGCCACAGCTGATGTCCTGAAAGGCTGTTTGTTGTGTCATGATGACCACAGCTAATACTGTGCTTAGAGACTGATCTTGTTGTCTTGTATAGGAACAAGTAGTATCCAGTGCGCGACGGAAAAGAACTATGGAACATGGTCTCGTTCTCAGGGTGTCAAGAATCTGAGAGCTGGGAAACTAAACGATGACAGCTATGGATCCCTTCGTCTTCATGTTTCTGATAAAAAAAGTTTGATCACCTATCGAGTCATTGTCCACTGCTTGACTAGTTCAGTTAGTTTGAGTAACATTGAAATGTCCTGAGGTGACTTTTGAAATATATATATATATATATATATATATATATATATGTAAATGAAACAAAAGAACCAATAGTTGCTACATAAAGAATTGATTTTCAATATGTTGAAAGACGGCGGAAGTGTCAGTGGTAAAATACATTGACTTGCACACATAACTGAAGGAAAACACAAACATGGAAACAAAAATTCATCATGGTTCGTTTTGTACACCAAAATGCCGTGGACGTAGATTTACAGATTGAAATAGTATGATTGACTGGATTCTTTGTATTACATCTTGGATTAAATGGAGGCGACTAACAAACAGGTGAACGTTTACTTTTTTTTTTTTCTTTCTTTCTTTGTCTCTCCTCCCCCCCCCCCCCCCACCCCCCCCCCCCCCCCCCCCTTTTAAAAAAATAAGGTTTACAACAGTTTCTTTCTTTGATTTCAAACTTGGATTATGATATAAGTGATTCCGTGAAAGCTGAATGCCATCGTCGGTGTAGGTAGGTAATACTATTTGTGTTTTATTCAGCTTCGCGCTCTACCTTCCCACTCATGTTCGTCAGGATATGTGTTCTTCCAATCTTCTCTTAGTACCTCGTCAGTGGGGAATAGGATCTGTTGCTTGCATAGCATGGTAAACATTGGCACCGAAAGCAAAGTGAATGGCACTGATCGGTTTTGTGAAAAGGGATTGCCAAGGACTTCCTACCTGCTGATCTGTGTGGAGTAGGTCATGTCGTACATGTCGTCAGCCCTGTTTCCCTCCCCTGGCCGCCCCGTCAACCAGGGTGCTCCGTCTCCTCTCCACCATTGGCACTACACGCTGTCTGGCTGTTAGGAAATGGCTGACTTTCGTTCTAGTTTCGTCCGTCCTTCTCGACAGAGAAATATGGGGGTGGGGGATAGGCGGGGAGGTGGCAGGGGAAGAATAAGGTGAAGGTGAAAGCTGTGTAGAGGAGGTTGTGAGGACGTGAAGGAGGTTAAGCATGCCAGGGGTCCCCAATCTGTCACATCAAACAGAAGCCAGAGCAGCTCCGCTCCCTGCAGGGGGTCTGGACAGAACGCTGGCTTCCCACGGGAATTGATCCATCAGTCGTTAGCAGTCCATGGACACATTGATCCACTGCTGCTCACCTAGCTTTCTGCCCTCAGACGTCACCTGTCCACTGCTCATCACTCCTGCTGCTGCTCCTGATGATGATGATGGTGGTGGTGGTGGGTGGTGCTGATGGTGGTGATGATCGACTGGCCATGGGCGTCCTGGCAAGTTGCTGCTGTCTGTCAGGCGCTGAGAAACTGATGGTGTGTCCCGGTAATTGATCATGCTCGTGTGGTGCTTTACTTGGTGGGGAAAGGAACCCAAAAAGAGGTGACAGATTGGGTCAGTGCAGGTGAAGTAAATTTCTCTGTGTGTGTGTGTGTGTGTGCGTGAGAGAGAGTGAGAGAGAGAGAGAGAGCGTGTGTGTGTGTGTGTGTGTGTGTGTGTGTGTGTGTGTGTGTGTGTGTGTGTGTGTTTGAGCGCACACATGAGAGAGAGAGAGTGGGGGGATTCAAATTCAGATTAGATCCTTATTGAAAAGGGGAGAAAAAAAATCCTTAATACCCGGTTCAGAGGGTTAAAAAAAAAAAAAGAAGAAAAAAAAAGAAAAACATCATTTATACAACGCATCCTAAAATGGGACAAGTCTCAGAGGTGTGCAGAAGTCTTTTGGGGATTAGATCAAAATGACAATGATAAGAAAATAATTTCTCTCTGAAAGAATTCGCTTAAGAACCTGCCGAAATGTGTTTAAAGAACAATCACACTGAATGGGAAAATATCTAGATGAGAATGAAGGTTTGTGTCTTCTACAATCTAAACTCGTTGTTCAGATGTCATCATGATTCTTCTCTCTCTACTCGTTTTATCCCCCACCCCCCACCCCCCCCCCCCCCCCCCCCCCCCAAAAAAAAAAAAAATACCAACAACACTCACAGTGGAATCTGGCCACATTCACACGAAGGTGCACGCGCGAGCACACCCACACACACACACACACACACACACACACACACACACACACACACACACACACACACACACAGAGTCTTTCTCACTCCCTCCTTCTCTCTCTCTCTCTCTCTCTCTCTCTCTCTCTCTCTCTCTCTCTCTCTCTCTCTCTCTCTCTCTCTCTGACATTCTCTCTTTCTCACTCTCTGTCTCCCTCTCTCCCTCCCTCTCTCTGTCTCCTGTCTCTCTCTCTCTCTCTCTCTCTCTCTCTCTCTCTCTCTCTCTCTCTCTCTCTCTCTCTCTTCCATGCACACGACATTGACAGTGCTTTTTTTTCTTTTCATTCTTTCTTTCTGTCTGTCTGTCTGTCTGTCCTCTCTTTCTTTCTTTCTTTTTCTTTCTTTCTTTCTTTCTTTCTTTTTTAGTTCTTCTTCGTAATATTACTGTTCCTCTTTTTTTTTTTTATTGATTTTATTTGCAACTATTTTCGCTTTAATGCCAAGTGTTGCTTATAAAGTTTTTAGATGTGAATTTGGCGACTGTTGTACGCCACAGTTGGTGTAAGTAAGTAATGCAATTTGTGTTTCGTTCAGACTCTCTCTGTTTGCTGTCCCATTCATGTAGCTCTCGATGTGTGTTCTTCCAGTCTCCTCGAAGTACCTCATCAGTGGGGAAAGAGGGTCTGTTGGCTGGAGAGCACGGCACAGATTGATATTGGAAGCAAAGCAAATGGCGCTGATCGGTTTTGCGAAAATTGGATTCCTGAGGATTTGCCCACAAAGTGGTGGTGTGGAGGAGGTGGGGATGTAGACGGTGTCCGTCTTTCTTCCTCCCCTGTGGCCGCCCCATCCACCAGGGAGCTCCGCCTCCACCACGCGAAATACTTACCCTCCTCCTTGCTTTCATCTTTCCATCTGGGAGAGAGGGGTGGGGCGGGGGTGGAGGAAGGCGACCAGAGCAAGGTAGAAGAAGTTAGGTGAAGGAGAAAGGTGTGTAGGGGGGTTTTAGAGGGGGGTGTGGAGGGAGGGAGGTGTTCAGCAAAGTGATACCCACCTTTCCCCCCCTCCCTCCCCGATCTGTCGCTTCAAACAGAAGCCAGAGCAGCTCCGCTGTCTGTATTGGGTCTGGGCAGGAGGGTGGCCTTCAGTATGAATTGATAAATCGGTCGCTAGCAGTCTTTGGACACACTGATCCCCCTGCTGCCCCCAACCATTTCCCCCTCCCCCCCTTCCCGTACCCCCCGCCGCCCCCCCCCCCCCACTCCCCCCCCCTCTCCCCCCCCCCCCCCCCCCCCCCCCCCACACACACACACACACACACACACACTCCCCCTTGTAGTGGACTTCTGGCTTTTTTCTGTTTTTTTTGTTTTTTTTGTTTTTTTCTGTTTGTTTTTTTTACTTCAGACTTACATGTCGCTCCTACTACTGCTGCTGCTGCTGCTGCTACTACTACTACTACAGCTGCTGCTGCTACTACTATAACTACTGCTACTGCTACTAGTGCTACTACTACTACTTTTGCTGCTGCTGCTGCTGCATTCAAGCTGAGAAGCATCTCGTGACTTGGTGGGACACAGCATGTAAGTCCCTGCAGGTCCCATAGCATGTATTCAAGCATATAATGACTAGCATGCTGCCAGTTCATGCAGAGCGCTGTGGGGGGAAAAATGGCTTCGTAAGCGATGACACTCTTGTGACGTAGTTCCACAAGGTATAAAAGTGGATCTGGAGGGGTAAAAACTCGTTGGTATAGTGCAGGAGACCTCTCTCTCTCTCTCTCTCTCTCCCTCTCTCTCTCCCCTCCCTCTCTCTCCCCCCCCCCCCCCCCCCCCCCCCCCCCCCCCCCCCCCCCCCCCCCCCCCTGTAATGGCAAGAGCGTCTGCTGTCCTGAAGGGCTGTGCTTTCTATTGAGATGGCCCTTCCTCGTGTCATGATAGCCACTGCCCCTCTTGTCCTGGGGCTGTTCCTTTGCTGTTAAGACTGGAGCCCAAGCTGCCCCGAAAAGGCTGTTTGTTGTGGTGGCCAGAGCCGATGTCCTGAAAGGCTGTTTGCTGTGTCGTGATGACCACAGCTAATACTGTGCTGAGAGAGACTTTGCATAGGAAATAGTTTCGTTTGCACGACAACAAGGACTATGGAATATGGTCTCGGTCTCAGGGTGAGAGAGAATCTGGTGCTGGACTGATTGTCGTTAGCTACAGATCCGGTCATCCACGTGTTTCTGATAAAAATTTCGATCACCTGCCAAGTCAATATCCACTGCTTGACTATTTTAAATACATTAACATTGTTAAGGCCTGAGCTGGCTTTTTAAGTCAGTTTTGCTGATATACATTAATAGATAATGGAACAAAAGAGTACGAACAGTTGCTGCATTGAGAATTGATTTTCAAGTTTTAGAAAGAAGGGGGAAGTGCCAGAGGTAAAATCCAATGATCACAACACTGAAGAAACCCAGAGAAATAAAAGATTCTTCATAGTCGTGTCTTGTTCAGTAGAATGCAGTAGAGAAAGATTTATTGAAGAAATTTGGTGAACTGGATTCGTTGTATCGAGGCGACCGAAACAACTGGGTGAACTTTTTTTCCTTCTTTTTTTGAAATAACATATTTAATTTTCTTTCTTTTAATCAAATATTGGTTGTGAATTTTGATATATGAATTCTGTGAACGCTGAGTGCTATTGTCAGTGTAGGTAGGTAATGCAATTTGTGTTTCCTTCAGCTTCGCCCTCTACGTTCCCACTCATGTTCGTCAGGATTATGTGCTCTTTTAATCTTCTCCTAGTACCTCATCAGTGGGGAAGAGGATCTGTTGGTTGCAGAGCATGGTAAAGATTGACACTGGAAGCAAAGGAAATGGCACTGACCAGTTTTGTGAAAATGAGATTGTGAAGGACATCCCACTGATGCTCTCTGTGGAGAAGGTCATGTCGTACATGTTGTCACTCCGGCTGTCCTGCCCTGGCCGCCCCCCTCAACTAGGGAAGTCTGCCTTCTCTCCCCCCAGGGGCGCAACGCGTTGTCTGGCTGTTAAGAAAATGGCAGACTTTCATTCTAGTTTCGTCCGTCCTTCTAGAAAAGTGGAACAGCGAAAAGATGGGATGGGAGAGGAGGGGTGTTGGTGGTGGTGATGTAAAGCCATCAGAGCAGGGGAGAAGTAAGGTGAAGGTGAATGTGCTGCTGTAGAGGAGGTTGTGGGACGTGGAGGGGGCTAAGCATGCCAGGGGGTCCCTCTGTCACATCAGATAGAAAGCCAGAGCAGCCCCGCTCCTGCAGGGGGTCTGGGGCCGAAGCGCTGTCCTTCCAGGGAATTGATCCATCAGCGTTAGCAGTCCATGGGACACATTGATCCCTGCTGCTCACCCACCAGCTTCTTCCTTCTGATGCAACTGTCCACTGACCATCACTCCTGCTGCTGCTGCTGCTGCTGTGATGGTGGTGAAAAAGTGGTGATGATCGACTGGGACATAGAGGTCCTGGCAAGCTGCTGCCTTCTGTTGGGTGCAGAGAACTGCCAGTGTCCAGTAATTGATAATGCTCGTATGGAGTAGGAAAAGGAACCAAGAGAGAAGGTGGCAGACTGGGTCGGTGCAGGTGATATGAAACGTTGTGTATGCGTGCGCGCGCGCGCGCCCGTGGCGTGTGTGTGTGACCACACATTGTGGTGTGTGTTTGTGTGAGCACACCAAGTGAGAGAGAGAGAGAGAGAGAGCCGAGAGAGAGAGAGAGAGCGTGAGACGAGACCGAGAGAGAGAGAGAATGTCGATTTAATATTGAAAATTCTTGTTGAAAGTTAAATGCTGCCTTACAGTTGTTCCACTTAAAATAACAGTTAAACTTTAATGAACATTTTAATACAGACAAAGTTTTGAAATGTAGGAATACGAATAAGTTTACGATAGAATATATAGTATTCCTCTGAAAGGTAGATGGTGAACACAAAGGACTTGTAGAGAGAAAAAGAGGAATTGGAAGAAAGGCAAATGATAACAGTCTGTGCATAAACTATGGAT
>JADBJO010000870.1:260000-265000 GCA_016801955.1 Conus betulinus
GGACGGGATTGTTGTCGTCCCCTTCTTCCCTTGGATGATGGTGATTGAGGTGCCAGAGTTCTGGATCAGACGATTAAGCACAGTCTCTCGGGTGCATGCGCTGAACACCAACACACCATGTTTCAGGGGGGGGGGGGGGGGGGGGGGGGGGGGAAACCCCGATTGTCAGGCATAAAGCCGGAGAGAGAAAAGTGGGTCGCCTATTACTGTGGAGGAACAGTCCATTGGTCAGGCAGAAGAGCTGGAAGAAAGTTTTTAAACCCGAAGCAGACAAAACAAACAAACAAAAACAAAAAAAAAAACAATGGATCGTGCATCACTATGACGATGTCGGATCTCTGATGGAGTTGCCCGGTTGCCATGGACGATCTGGGAGAACGTTTTCCGTGCATCGCAAACGTCGTTTTCACAGTTTAGTGGGGCGTTCTGCGTTTACCTTTTTTTTTTTTTTTTTTTTGCATTCAAGAGAAATGTGCCGTGACAAGAAAGTAGGTAGAATACACCACAATAGTTGTTTCTTGACGCGCGCGCGCGCACACGCCTTTCTGGTCATTGGCGACTCATGGCATAACTGCGTGTACCCGACACTTGTATGTTGTTTCTATCGCTTGCAGTAAGATTATATGCGTCTCTTCCGGCGTTTATCCATCGTAAAATGTGTAAATAAATGTCAAGACAACAGGCCAACAGATTCAAATAGTGGACACTGAGGTAACGAGCTTTTCGACTCGCTGGATTTTTCAGGCAGGACGAGGGGGGAAAAATGAGAAACGAACATATACATTATGGGGAGGAACACAGGTTCAGCTAAACAAGTTTTCAGTCACAAAATGACTTAATAAGGTTTGTAGAAGGAAGAAAATAAGGGGGTGGGGGGTGGGGGGTTGCAGGAGAGAATGAGGAGAAGTGGGGTGAAGACGAGGTCATTGAAGCGAATAAGTGAAATTCTTCACTGACAGCCAGCAGATGCCATCGAATTCTCTGTCGTGTTTTCAACAGAAAAGTGTATTTATGCCAACTGACAGTCCACGTTGGTCTGCTGGGTGACAAGTTTCAAAAGCTCACGGCTGGCTGTGGTTGTGACAGTTCATTCATGGTATCGGTTACTACAGAACGCCGTGTGTAACTAACTCTGTGGTATTCTCAGTACCCAAAGACTCGCATGGAGGCAAGCAAAGAGCAAGACAGGGTGTATGAAAGAAAATGATTTACATAGATAATTTTTTTTTTAAAAAGTGATGAATTATCGAAAATAAAGAAAATAGTTGAACCTTTGCTAGGGGATCCAGAAAAGAGCGAAAAGTTAGCTGGACATATATAAAACAAGAGACAAAAAAAAAAAAAAAATGGCACAGGGTAACGGTCCGTTTGAATAGAAAAGTTTGAAATCGGAAAGGGATAAGAATGGGGGTGGTGATTTGGTGAAAATTGGGGTCGGCAAAGATGGGAATAGAAATTCTGGGCGGAGTGATTGAGAGAAATTGAGCGCAGTGTGTTGAAGATGTCGTCTGCCCATGTTGAAGATGTCCCCCCCCCCCCCCCCCCCCCCCCCCCCCCCCCCCCCCCCCCCCCTTCCTCCCTCCCTCCCTAACTATAGCAGTGTGAAGAGAGGACACCCCCCCCCCCTCCCCCCCCCCCCCCCCCCCCCCCTCATCCCACCTATACGGTCGGATGAAGCCTTGGCATCTTGGCATCGTCAACAAGAGAGAGGGCATTGATGTATCACTACTCGTGCCCCACGACTCTCTGTAGCTTTGATGCTGCGCAGTCACCCATTTTCTTTGGTAGAATCGAACTTCCTGCACACCTGTGGACAACCTTTAGACCGGACTCCCCACCCTTCTGCATCTTTCCAGCCCTTCTGCTCCCCCCCCCCCCCCCCCTCCCCCCGCTTCCGCCGCACAGTCTCTCTCTCTCTCTCTCTCTCTCTCTCTCTCTCTCTCTCTCTCTCTCTGTCTCTGTGTGTGTGTGTGTGTGTGTGTGTGTGTGTGTGTGCATTTGTAAAATTTGAATGAAGACTTCAGTTGCTTTTCATTCACATGTAGCTCTTACTATGTGAAATTCGAAGTGCACACACACACACACACACACACACACACACACACACACACACACACACACACACACACACCGGGGACTGTACACCGGCAGCAGTATCGTGGCCCTAACCTCCTTTTGCATCAGTGCGCCCTTCCAGGCTGCCTGTCTGTCAGTGTGGCCCAGCGAGCTGGCCTTTTATGGCAAGCTGCTTGCAGTGCTCTATCACTGAGAGAGTCAACCCACACCAGCCCGATGCTGGTGAAGGTCCAGAGAGACACCTCGCCAGAACCAGACACCATTGACATAGCGGAGGCAGATAGGTCTGTCTCATCCTGGCCGTGCTGTCGGGGCGGAGGACGGTCGTTTTTTTTCTCATTGATTGACATCTCTGCGCATCCTTCACACTGGTCTTTGCCTCGTTGTCGATCACTGGGGTCTTGGGCTATTGTCAGCCTTCAGCCGTCTGATTTAAAAGACGGCTTGGAATGGTGCGGGTCGGCGTGATGCTTGGGTGTGTGTGTGTGTGTGTGGGGGGGGGGGGGGGGGGGGGGAGGAAGGACGGAGTGAGGGCGCTGGGCAACTGGAAGGGACTCGATGAGGTAGGACATCTATGTTTTATGAGACGCCGAGGCAGGACAGTTTTGTTTTATGAGGTACCTTTCGTGGTCATTGCCGTCCACCGTGCAGTGACACACTCTGCGATCGAAGGAAGGAAAGGGTTGCTGTGTTAAGAGTTAATGACCACGCCCGCCAGTGCTGACACGGCAGGTGGAGGTAAATATCCAGAAACAGTGAGGAGGAGAAAGTGAGAGAGAGGAGGAGAAAAAAAAAAAAAAGGGGGGGGGGGGGGGGGGGGGGGGGGGGGGGGGGGGATAGCAGTCTCCCGCTTCAGTCACATTTTCAGAAGGACTTGGCGTGAAGATGAGCAGCCCAAATTGCCAATTTAAATGGTGCGAGCCAGCTCGATTGGAACTTGCATTTTCTGATTGCAAGTCTATGTCGGAACTCGATGGTCGTTGGGGAAGGGGCATGGTGCATCTTGTGTTTGCTGGCGATTTACTGTCACTCTTGGACTTAGCTGGTTGACGAGATTGAACTGTGTCCTGTCAAGAAAAATGCTCTGGTTTCGCACGTGACAACGTTTCCAAGTGCCGCCCGGCACGGTTCTGTTTGTCAACCCTCTAATAGAGCCTAAATGGTGGTCTGGGAGCTTGTCTTTCGAAAGAGATGGTGAACAGAGGTCCACTAGGTTGCACGCACTTTGTGTCCTTAAAAGAATACTCAGCGATTTGGGGCACAAACTTGCAGAGAAATCCATTTTGGTAGATACTCCAAAACAAGTGGGGGGGGGGGGGGGGGGGGGGGACTTGGTTTTGATTGACTGGAGGAACTCTTTTGCCGGGGAAGCCCTCTTTTATACAGTGAAATTAATTTCATGGCGCGTGGACCGGAGAAACTTGCTAACGCTGATGCGGATGAGGATGATGATAATGGCAACGTAAAGCGTAGCATGTTGAAGAATATGATGTTAGCAGAAGAAAAAAAAAAATAACAGCTTATTGATGATGACGATGTAGAGAACTTGATTATTATGATGATGACGATAATGGCGATGCAGTGAGCTGCTTGATGATGATGATATAGCGAGTAACTTACTGATGATAAAGATGATGATGATGGTACCGGTGATGGTGAGTGGAGTTTACCGATGATGGTAAAGATGATGATGCACGCGATGTTGAGAGCAGCGTTATGATGATGATAATGGTGATGGTGATGATGATGAGGAGGAGGAGGAGGAAGAGGAGGATGGCGGTGTGATTTGACGAGAACAGCAGCATTAGCGGCTGATGATGACAGCCACTTAATGGACAGCTTACTGACAAGGTTGTACGGAACGGCCGGGGGCTTACTGAGCTGGTCTGTGCTGTCAGCTGTGTCGTGATGATGGTGACAGGCCAGGGAAGGGCATGCATATTGTATGGGACAGCTTACTGTCACTGAGGACAAGGCTGGAGGGACCAGCCCTGGCTTACTGAGGTGGACCACGCTGTCAGCTGCGCCGTGATCATGGTGACAGGCAAAAAAGGAGGGCATGCATATTGTATGGAACCACCTCCCGGGGCTGTTTGTAGGAAGGGGGGCGGTGCCGTGCCTGACTCAGCGCTGTGGCTGTACATTCTGGACCGTTGCAGGGTTGTTGGTTGTCCCCGTCTGTCTCTTTATTGTCATTTTAGTCGTAGCTCTTCGTTTTTCATCACTCGGTGTGTGTGTGTGTGTGTGTGTGTGTGTGTGTGTGTGTGTGTGTGTGTGTGTGTGTGTGTGTGATGGGTTTTTGTGTGTAACAGTTCAGTCTAGCCCTGACAATGCAGCAAAACATCGTGACGATTACTAGTGTGCCTATTACTTAAAATACTCTGATAATTATCGACGCCTTCAATCTGTGCACAAACAGTGCTTCTGTCCAGTCGAAGAGGTCAGATTACCCGTTCGGAGCTTTCAGCTCTACTCAACAGGCTTAGCACACAGAAGTGCGTAGTGTCATATCGTGTGTGTGTGTGTGTGTGTGTGTGTGTGTGTGTGTGTGTGTGTGTGTGCGCGCGCGCGCGCGCGCGCGCGTGCGCGCATGCGAGTGTGTGTGTGTGTGTGTGTGTGTGTGTGTGTGTGTGCTTATTGTTGTTGCTCTGTTACAGAGCATATTTTCCAAGTTAGTTTGTAATGACAGAAGAGGTGCTAAACAGTGCTATTCCTTCGTGATCCGCATCATCGCTGTTCAAACAACTTTTTGGAGAAAAAAAAAAACTGCTTTTCAGGATGGAACATCGTGCCCATAAAGAGGCCCCAAGATGAGCAGGACGTTCATCTCATGATCAAGAGTGTGGCGGTCGGGTTCAGGGTCTGTGTGAATGAGGAGGGGATCTCTGTGAAGCTGGAAGCGCTGGCACGGTGCCAGGGGTCGC
>JADBJO010000870.1:270000-282500 GCA_016801955.1 Conus betulinus
CACACCAACCAACCAAACAAACAAACAAAACCGGTGTTTTAGCACAAGCAGAACAACCTTGTCAGTTGGGTTGTGCTGTGGTGTGACAGAAAGCGTCTTTCAGTGGTTCATGCGCGTTATGAATCGACGTATTTTTGTTGGGCATATGATGGCCCTTCATTCGAACAAATGTGCCCGCGGGTTTATCACACACGCGAACAAGCGATCCTTTTCAGCTTTGAATTTAAACGGTCATTTACTGCTGAAACCTTTTTAACTTGTCCGATACGTGCCACAGTTCCGATCGTTTTTTTTTTTTTTGTTTGTTGTTTTTGTTTGTTTGTTTGTTTCTTTTTTTCTTTTCTTTCTTTCTTTGTTTTGTTTAATCCAGGATTCAGGGGTATTGGAACCAAGTGGGATGAAGACGAGGCGAAAGCTGAAGACGTTTTCGAGTTTACAACGTTAGGGAGGCCTTCCGGGCAGTAACGAGCCTTTTCCTCCCAGCGAAAGTGATGTTAAAGACTGAAGTCCCATAGCCTAAAGGCCATAGAGGGCAGTGAACTATTTACCGCTTCACCGTGTCTAAGACATCTGCTCTGCTGCCTTAACTTTCCCAGACCCCGAATCACGACCCCAGTTTACGGCCAGGTGGTCAGGGATGGATTTTTGCAGCGGTAACGATCTGACCCAGCGAGCGGTTCGGACTGACGACCGTCAGCTCCAGAGGCACCGTTCAGAACATCTGAGGAGAGCGATGGGAGCTAACAGGATCAACAGCGAGCTAACTCGGGGCTGCTGGACGAGTTCTGCCAAGGCAGTCACACCACCGGCCGGCCACCTTCAGTTTGTGGACGCACTTTACTGCGAAGGGGCGTTACCGGGACTGGTGACTTGACGCTGCTGAAACGCCGTTTTTTGTTGTTGTTGTGTTGTTGTTGTTTTTGTTTGTTTGTTTTTTTTTTAAAGTGCTTGTGAATCAGTGTCAGCCTGGTGTGTGTGGCAATTGGCGTCATCTGTGGTAGAATGTCAGCTGAGCCATGATTTTGATCCCACTGTGTCGGAAAGGGGGGGGGGGGGGGGGGGGGGGGGGGGGGGGGGGGGGGGGGGGGTCATTGGGGAAGGTCATTGTAACCATAACCCTGATATTGGTAAGACTCTGTGTAACCATGTAGAAAGGGAAAAGGTCAAAGTTAATCGTAATGTTGATAAGAGTTCTGCGTGTTGGAAAAAGGAAGAGGTCATTGTTAACCATAATGTTGATCGTGTTAACCATAATGTGCGCATTGGAAAGGGGGGAGAGATCAGTGTTAACCATAATGTTAATAAGGCTGCATTGGAAAGGGGGGGAAGTCCGTGTTAACCATAATGTTAATAAGGCTGTGTGCATTGGAAAGGGGGGAAGGTCCGTGTTAACCATAGGCTGTGTGCATGTTAATAGGAAGGTCCGTGTGCATTGTTAATAAGGGCATTGGAAAAGGGGGGAAGGTCCGTGTTAACCATAATGTTAATAAGGCTGTGTGCATTGGAAAGGGGGGGGGGAAGGTCCGTGTTAACCATAATGTTAATAAGGCTGTGTGCATTGGAAAGGGGGGAAGGTCCGTGTTAACCATAATGTTAATAAGGCTGTGTGCATTGGAAAGGGGGGAAGGTCCGTGTTAACCATAATGTTAATAAGGCTGTGTGCATTGGAAAAGGGGGGAAGGTCCCGTGTTAACCATAATGTTAATAAGGCTGTGTGCATTGGAAAGGGGGGAAGGTCCGTGTTAACCATAATGTTAATAAGGCTGTGTGCATTGGAAAGGGGGGAAGGTCCGTGTTAACCATAATGTTAATAAGGCTGTGTGCATTGGAAAGGGGGGAAGGTCCGTGTTAACCATAATGTTAATAAGGCTGTGTGCATTGGAAAGGGGGGAAGGTCCGTGTTAACCATAATGTTAATAAGGCTGTGTGCATTGGAAAGGGGGGAAGGTCCGTGTTAACCATAATGTTAATAAGGCTGTGTGCATTGGAAAGGGGGGAAGGTCCGTGTTAACCATAATGTTATAAGGCTGTGTGCATTGTTAATAAAAGGTCCGTGTTAAACCATAATGTTAATAAGGCTGTGTGCATTGGAAAGGGGGGGGGTTAACCATAATGTTAATAAGGCTGTGTGCATTGGAAAGGGGGGAAGGTGTTAACCATAATGTTAATAAGGCTGTGGCTGGAAAGGGGGGGGAAGGTCCGTGTTAACCATAATGTTAATAAGGCTGTGTGCATTGGAAAGGGGGGAAGGTCCGTGTTAACCATAATGTTTATAAGGCTGTTTGCATTGGAAAGGGGGAGAGGCCAATGTTAACCATATTGTCAATGTTGAAGGCTGTGCATTGGAAAGGGGGGAAGGTCAGTGTTAACCCATAATGTTAATGAAAAACTGTGATTTGGAAAGGGGGATTGGAAAGGGGGGAGGTCAGTTTTAACCACAATCATAATCATTAAGTCAGTGTTCCCAATAATGTTAATTAATATCAGTGTGTAACCATGATGTTAATAAGACTGTGCGTTGGAAAGGGGGAAGGGTCTGTGGTGTTAGCCATAAGGTCAGTGTGAATAAGAATGTGTGTTGGAAAGGGGGGGGGGGTAACGGTCAGTGTTAACCATAATCTTGATAAGACTGCGTGTTGGAAAGACTGGGGTTGGAAGGGGAAGGTCAATGTTAACCATGATGTTGATAAAACTGTGCATTGGAAAGGAAGGGGGGAAGGGAATGTTGATTAAAACTGTGCATTGGAAAGTTTAGGAAAAGTCAGTCACTGTTAACCATGATGTGAATCCGACTGTGTGTTGGAAAGAGGAAATGTCAATGTTAATCATGATATTGATAAAACTGCGTTGTAAAGGTGGAAAAAGCCACTGTTAACCATGATGTTAATCCGACTGTGTGTGTTGGAAAGGAGAAATGTCAATGTTAATTATGATATTGATAAAACTGCGTTGTAAAGGTGGAAAAGCCACTGTTAACCATGATGTTAATCCGACTGTGTGTGTTGGAAAGGAGAAATGTCAATGTTAATTATGATATTGATAAAACTGCGTTGTAAAGGTGGAAAAGCCACTGTTAACCATGATGTTAATCCGACTGTGTGTGTGTGGAAAGGAGAAATGTCAATGTTAATCATGATATTGATAAGACTGTGCGTTGGAAAGGAGGAAAAGTCAATGTTAACCATGATGTTAATCCGACTGTGTGTGTTGGAAAGGGGGAAAGGGCATTTTTGACATGATGTTGATATGACTGTGTGTAAGACAACCTCAGTGCTGAAGTGTTCAAAGCAGATCCAGATCTTGCGGCCCAAATACTTCTGCCACTCTTTATAACTATATGGGAAGAAAAGAAGATACCCAATGATTTCCAAGCAAGATCCTTGCAAAGATCATCATTCAGCGAATATCAGATGCAGTGGATAAACAACTGAGAAAAGAACAAGCAGGATTTCGAAAAGGAAGAGGATGCACTGACCAGATATTTGTACTGCGTAACATAATTGAGCAGTGCACAGAGTGGCAGAGACAACTGTACATCAACTTTGTGGATTTTGAGAAAGCCTTTGATAGCATCCACAGAGACAGCTTATGGCGCATACTACGAATGTATGGGATACCGCAGCAGATAGTCCTTCTCATCAAAAGCTTCTATGACAACTTCACATGCAGAGTCGGAAACAGTGACCACAGTTTGAAGTGAAAACAGGAGTGAGACAAGGCTGTGTGATGTCAGCAATGCTCTTTAATCTTGCCATAGATTGGGTGATGCGTCGAACAACTGAAGACCAGACAAGAGGCATACGATGGACACTCTTCTCAGCCTTAGAAGACCTTGACTTTGCTGATGATCTGGCATTGGTCTCCCACACTCAACAACACATGCAGGAAAAGACATCCCGCCTCAGCAGCTTTGCACAACAGATTGGACTAAAGATCAGTCAAAGGAAAACAGAGGTAATGACCTTGAATGTCCCAAACCCCTCATCAATTCAAGTGAATGGAGAAACCCTCCCTACAACTGAGAAATTCACCTACCTGGGCAGCATTGTCAGACACGACGGAGGAGCAGGCAATGACATCAAGAACCGTCTAAACAAAGCCAGAAATGCTTTCAGAATGCTAAGCAATGTATGGAGGTCCCAACAATACAGCATCAAAACCAAGCTCAAACTATATCAGAGCTGCATTATTTCTACCCTTCTGTATGGCTCAGAATGCTGGAGAATGACAGAGAGTGACCTAAATAAGCTATCAGTCTTCCACACAAAGAACCTTAGAAGAATATTAAGAATTTTCTGGCCAAACACCATCTCAAATGAAGAACTACTCTCCCAATGCCATCAAGAAAGCATGAAAACAATTCTCAGGAAAAAGCGATGGAGGTGGATAGGGCACATACTTAGGAAAGAGCCAGACAACATCACTCGTGTCGCCCTCCATTGGACGCCTGAAGGAAGGAGGAAGAGGGGGAGACCCAAAAACACCTGGCGGCGAACTGTAGAGGGAGAGCTGAAGACCCTGAACCACATGGGGTACCATCCAGAGGTTGGCCCAGAACAGACGAGAATGGAGGTTTAAAGTTTATTCAGGATGAAATGATTACATCAGTTTTGTAAATGAAAAGTTCACATCCTTCACTCCACAATTTATCATAGATATAGTATTCATTATTATGTTTATTTTATTTTATTTTATTTTTTGGTTATATATGCATTCTTGTAACTATTACTATCATCTACAACATCAGCATCATCGTCGTGGTCGTCGTCGTCATCAGTGTTGTTGTTGCTGTTGTTGTTTTTGTTGGGTTGCTGTTATTGTTCAAAGGAAAGGTTTGTTCGTTTAAGAATGAAACTGCGTGACCGGGACTGTGACAGTCTGTAAGGTGGAGTTTCTCACCGTCAGTGATTACAATCGATCTGCTGTCAGTGTGTCATGAAATAGCAGCTAGTCCCAAATACAGCTGTAAAACTCAGTGGATGTTGATGAACACTCCAGCGAGGTCTGTCCGTGACTGACACATTCGCAGAGAAAGACATAAGACGATGTTCAGAAATCTTCAAGGGAGGTAATCCCTGTGAGAGCTGGCGTTCGCGCGAGAGTGAACCCGTCGTTTTCATGGGGCATATGTCAGACGTAGGCACGCTTACAGCAGTTTTGCCGAATTAGTCAGGTCACTCATTTTACTCCCATTCTTATTGTTTAAAAGGTGAGGAAGCTCCGTGGTGTATTCCATGTTATCTACCACTTACAGTGAAACATATGCTTTTAGGGTGTTGGGACTTGCATGATGTGAGACTTAAGCATTTTACAGTAGACTCCTTGGAAAACCTTTTTAACAGACGTCCCATCTTGATGCGATCTTTGAATTTCTGAAAGAGATCAACATTTTTCATCTGATTTAAGATATCACAGAAGAAAAATATTTAACAAAATTTTCAGGTGTGTTTTTAGAAGTTGTGTTTAAAGGCTGTGTGTATGAGTTTTTGTGTGTGTTTTTTTTATTTTTTATTTTTTATATATTATTGACTTGTGAGTTGTTGACTTTACGCGGTGTGACAGCCCTGATATGGTCCGTTGCGGTCGGCAGGGCTATAAGCAACATTATCTTACCTTACATTGCCGTATCAGTCAGCGAAAGAAAATGCCAAAAGATGGGCGTGAAACGGTGCGTTTGTCATGCAGACAGTCGATATCCCCATCGTTATTCTGTCGTGCGTTTCACACCAAAGATTTTACTCTCTATTTACTTGACATATAAATTGGAAAAAGGTCACTCTCTTAGCAGTGGAAAGACAGATGTTATCCACACTCCATCCTCGATCCTCCCAACTCCTCTTTTTTCGGAGTACAGGTCTTTTGGTCAAAATCCAATATTTTAAGCCGCGGTTGATGACGTCACATGCTTCATGACGTTATAGATCGATCCAGTTGATGAAAACTTAAGGCCCTAATGTGCATAGTGATAAAGCAAAAGTCACAGTTGTCTCTGATATACGTTACAGGTACTCGGATTGATCACGTGTAAATGGCGGCGCTGACAATTTACTGAGCGCCCGACTTGTAATAGTCTGAAATGTAGAAAAACACAGAATATGATTAGTATGTTGTAGGGGAATCGTGTGTTGAAAATGAAGAATGTTGAATTTTTTCTTGATGTGCATCTGTAGATTTTTAGGGAATATATGGCGTGAAAATGTAACGTAGCCCGCATCATTATGCTGTAAGGAATCTGCTGTACGAAATGAAGCAGTAAGAACATGTGTAATAATATGCATCAGTATGTTTCAGGGGAATTCATTATTATTTTTTGTTGTTGTTAAATATTGTTGTTGTTTTTATTATCGTTATTAAAAGTTTATAGAAAACGTGCATAGTATGTTCCAGGGCATTGCTTGCAAATCTTGCTGTGAAATTTGTCGATGAAAGAAATTCTGGTTAAACAACAACAACAACAAAAGTGCATACTGTACATCAGTATGTCGCTAGGAAATTTGTTTCCCAGCGATGTTGATTTCTTTTTGTCCGATTTTTTACCTTTACGCTATGACCATTCTTCTTGTGTACTATACAGACTTAAAATGGCAAGCAAATACCAACGGAAGGACAACAAGCCGAGAGGAATGCAGTAACGTTTCATCGGTGGATTAAGAGTCTTGGTGGTTTGGGAGAGAAAATGATGGTGCTGAGTTTGGGGCCCTGTGTTTTGGCGACCCAAGGTGTATGTCACAACCTGGCATTTCAAGAACAAGTGGATTCTTTGTTTTGTCAGCAGCTCAGAGCTTATGTGCTTTACACACACACACATTCTCTCTCTCTCTCTCTCTCTCTCTCTCTCTCTCTCTCTCTCTCTCTCTCTCTCTCTCTCTCTCTCTCACACACACACACACACACACACACACACACACACACACACACACACACACACTCTCTCTCTCTCTCTCTCTCTCTCTCTCTCTCTCTCTCTCACACACACACACACACACACACACACACACACACACACACACACACACACACACACACACACACACACACACACACACACACACACACACACTCTCTCTCTCTCTCTCTCTCTCTCTCTCTCTCTCTCACGCACAGGCACACGCACGCACGCACACACACACGCACACACACACACACACACACACACACACACACACACACACACACACACACACGCACGCACGCACGCACGCACGCACGCACGCACGCACACCACACACACACACACACACACACACACACACACACACGCATGCACTGGGTTTGTACACACGCATGAATATCGCAGTCCAGGCATTCCATCGTTCCGGTATCATGTGCCATTCCTAGACTTCCTATATCAGTGTGGTGAAACGTATGGCCCTTCTTTGCTGCTATCATCATGATAACACCCCCCCACCCCCCCCCCTCACCCCCACTTCTACCTGCTCACCGCCGACTCCACCACAACATCTCTACCGCTGCTGGGGCTGTGTCGGCGACCTTGCAACTTCAGTGGCCCACGCCCACCTTGGCAGTTCTGTGGATACACACACACACAGCACACACCCACCAACCAGCCTGCAATGCCCGCGTTTCGCTGGCCACGGCATGGGCCACGCGCACAGTAAAGGGCGGACGGACAGCAGCGGCTGCTGTGATGCCTCTCCTCCCGCTGCGGTGTGCTTGGTAGTAGTAGTAGTGCCAGAGCTCCGAGTAGAGTGGTAGCGGGCAGAATCTTCTGGTAGCAGTTGCCGGGAGCTGTGGTGGTGCCGACGCCTCGCTGCTGGCTGTCTGCAGGAAGGCGACCGGTAGCAGACTTGTCTGAGGTGGTGCCAGACCTCCAGCTGCTTCCTTCCTGCCCTGCCACGTGCGTGAGACGTCTGCCTGCCTGCTGCTGCTGGCTAGCATAGCGAGAGCTCGGTTTCACTGCTGTGTGATGCCGTACTGGTGTATGTGTGGGTCGGCTGCTTTGGCAACCTCAAGGTGTGGAGGTGACAGTGTTTCACTTCTTTAGTCCTAGGTCTTGGAAGGTAGAAGAAGACGGGTTATTGTGTGTGGCTGTCCTTCAGTGATAACCAGGATTTGACTACCATTACTGTAATTTTTTTTTTATTTATTTTTTTTTTTTACTAATGGTTTTTGACGTGTTTTCGCCAGCGTACATGCCTCTCTCTCTCTCTCTCTCTCTCTCTCTCTCTCTCTCTCTCTCTCTCTCTCTCTCTCTCTCTCTCTCTCTTCGCGCGTGTGCATGCGCAGAGGGAGAAAAGAAGAGGTTGCAAATAACTGGGAGAAAACCTTTTATTTTTATCCCTTAAGAGCAGCGCTGTTATGAAGAGATGCAGAGAGGGAGAAGAACTGGAAAGAGGTTGCAAATAGGGGGGGGGGGGGAAAAATCCATTAATGGGGGGTTGGGAAGGGCGGGAAAGGGGTGTATACACGAATCGTTTGCACCGCTTCGCTCGCACGCACGCACGCAGCACGCACGCACACCGCATGTTTACCATGGTCTCATTAGCTGTCCACAATGTCACAACTTTTGTCTTTCAGTATCATAGAACTTTCCAGTGTCTTTTATGTAAATAGAAAACGGCTGCTTTCTGTTTTTGAGCATTAAAAACTCAGTCAAAGAAGGGGGGTCCAAAGGGCAATTTCGGGGGGTTGTCAATTACAGTTTACCAGTTTGAAAAGGGGGTAACTGGGACAAAGAAAGGACACACACACACACAAACCACACACACAACACACACACCACACCACAAACAAACAAACAAAACATGCGCAACTCGCGACAACGCACTCTCCAAAAGCCTCTACACAAAACACACTCGCGCGCGCGAGCATGATACACACAACACTCGCATGCATCGCAGCAAAACTGGAACTTTATCATTAAAAAAAGTGCAGTTGCATCCTCGCCAAAAAAAAAAAAAAAGAAAAAAAAGAAAAAAGATAAAAGGGGAGGCGATGGAAGAGGTAAGAATGTAGGGGGGACCAGTATGGTCTTAAAAAAAAAAATGGATGTTTGGCGTCTTAGGGGATGGGTTAGGGGTCAACAGGCATGCGGAGGGGAGGAATCAAAAAAACCAAAAGAGATTTGCGCAGTTTGTGTTTCATAATACATGGGCATTTGATTCCAGCCACCGTGCGTGTATACACGCATGTTTGCACGCTCGCTCGCACGCACGCACGCATGCACGCACGCACACACGCATGTACCATGGTCTCATAGTGTCCGCACAACTGTACCATGGTCTCACTTTTGTCTTTAGTATTCATAGAACTTTCCAGTGTGCTTTCTGTTAAATAGAAAACGGCTGCTTTCTGTTTTTGAGGCATTACATACTTGTCAAATAAGTTACCGGGATTCATTTCCAAAACGAATATCAAAGTTTAGTAATGTCAACATTTACATTTTGCGCCATCATTCCTCAAGGAAGGTTGGTTGGTATTGATGGCCCAGACTGATGTCTGTGTGGCAAGTACACACACACACACACACACACACACACACACACACACACACACACACACACCACACACACACAAAACAAAAAACATGCGCACGCACGCACGCACGCACGCGCACACACACACACACGCGCGCGCGCGCATGCACACACAACTCGCATGCATCTTCAGCATACTGGAACTTATCATTATGGGCAGTGCAGTGCATCTCCGCCAAGATGAAGATAAGCGCATTTAGCCGACCAGGTGTGTGCTTTTTGCTTGGCTGGCGTTCTTCTCCTCCTCCTCCTCCTCCTCCTCCTCCTCCTCCTCCTCTTCTTTTCTTCTTCTTTTTCTTCTTCTCCTTCTTCTTCTTCTTCTTCTTCTTCTCTTCTCTCTCTCTCTCTCTCTCTCTCTCTCTCTCTCTCTCTCTCTCTCTCTCTCTCTCTCTCTCTCTCTCTCTCTTTTGCGTTGTTGGTCTCACGCTCGCCAAGATGAAGATGAACAGGTGTATATTGCTGCTGCTGCTGCTGCTGCTGCTTCCTCCCCCTCCACCACCACCCCCACCCACCCCTCTCTCTCTCTCTCTCTAACTCACTCCCCTACATGTACAGGCGTACTCGCATCCTGCTTTCTTCTCCTTTTTCTTCTTTTGCTTCTCCTCCTCCTCCTCCTCTGTCTCTCCCCCCCCCCCCCTCGCCCGGTCTCTCTCTCTCTCTCTCTCTCTCTCTCTCTCTCTCTCTCTCTCTCTCTCTCTCTCTCTCTCACTCTTTCCAAAATGCAGAGGTGTATTCTGATGCTGTCTTATTCACCTTCTCCACCACCTCATCCTCACCCTTTGCTTCTCTCTCTCTCTCTCTCTCTCTCTCTCTCTCTCTCTCTCTCTCTCTCTCTCTCTCTCTGTGTGTGTGTGTGTGTGTGTGTCCTCCCACCTTTCCATTTTTTGTTTTTATTTCGCATGTGCTTATATGTTAGGAAAGGACAGTTTTCTTCTTCTACCTTTTCTTCTTCTTCTCTTTTTCCTCCTCGTCCTCCGCTTCTGCCTGCCTCCCTCCCTCCCCCCCCTCTCTCCCCCCCCTCTCTCTCTCTCTCTCTCTCTTGGTTGGTCACTCAGAAGTCTAAGTGGTGTCCATGCCCTAGAAGGTTGTCTGTTTCTTTTGTTTGTTTATGTGCCATTTCTGTTTTATCTGTGTCTGTTTTATTATGTGAAGTGCGTCCATACATAATCTCGGTTTTAAATTGGAAAAGGGGGGGGGGGGGGGGGGGGGGGGGCGGTCGGTGTTAATAAATACGAAACCCGACGAGTGATTGAACTGGTGCCCCGAAGTGTTTGTATTGTATTTTGTTACTGTTTAACGGATTACTCGCAGTCTTGTCCCTGGGCGTCTGTGCGACCGGAAATCTGCTCTGATTCCCGTTTGATGGACGAGTGCAACGTGCATGTGCGACACGAATTGTGGGGCATGGGCTTTAGAGAAAGAGAGCGAGGTTCGTCTTTCCCTGCTTGCCGCTTGTGTGATTTTCTGCAAAGAATCCGGAAAATCGTTGCTCGCCCATGTGGCACGGTGATGTGGATTTCAGTTTATAGATGGAAAAGGAGAGAGAAAGAGAGAGAGAGAGAGAGAAGGGGGGGGAGGAGGCTGGGAGGGGGTGGGTGCGGAGAAGGGTGGTCAGGAGTGTTGAGCTTGTGCAATAACACTGATGTGCGTGCGTGTGTGAAAGGAGAGAGAGGTAAGGGAGGGGGTAGGGAAGGGTGGAGGTGTGGGTTCGTGAGAAGCGTGATTGATTTTTTTTTTCCCACCCCGACCCAGCATTGATTTGATGAACATGTCAGAACCTTCTTTGGCTGAAGTATGGAGAGAGCGTGTGTGTGTGTGTGTGTGTGTGTGTGTGTGTGTGTGTGTGTGTCCTTAGAATTCTTCTCAAGATGATCTGCTTGATGGTGAGAAGATTCTCTTCAATATTATGGAACCGCGGGCTAACGCGGAAAGGCACTGATGGCCTGCCGGAACCAAATGATGCTGTTTGAACTTTATTATCTCTCGTTACAAGAGAAATTACATTTGTGACCGCTGCCCTAAAGTTAAGACATACATATTTATAGTTACAAACGTGACACTGAAAATTAAAATTACTTTTGGTAGTGCAAAATAAAGTATGCACTCAGCCACTCATAATTATATATATATGTGTGCACATAAATGTGTGCACGTATGAGAGAGAGAGAGAGAGAGAGAGAGAGAGAGAGAGAGAGAGAGAGGTGATTTATCATTAAAAATCATTAAGATAAGACATATTCCAGACATTTCTATTCCTCACTGTTCCAGGACATGCACACATAACACAACAAACACACTCCACACTCCAGCATCTATACTTTCCCGCTTGCTCACAGACATACACACCCGCGCACATGCTTGTGTCACAGGTGATCCACCGCCTCTTCTTACACGCTGTGTTTGTTTAAAAGCGCAATGGATTTGAACACAAAGCTCTTTTTTTGTGCGCATCAGCTTAGCTCTGGGGACACAAAATCGTCGTCTGCCTGATGGAAGGAGCTCAAACTGTCGCGCAAGCGTATGCCCACTGTCACTAACAATCGCACGAGCCTTGTTGACCGCACGCCTTTCATACAACTCACTCATACTACTCTCCTGTCTCTCACCAACAATCTTACCACAGATGTTCACAACGCTATCCAAGAGTTGCTGTTTTTCAAATTAAGATTTCCATACCAGCAAATGCATGAAAAAGTCAGACAGACTCAATAAAACTCCTGTAAAATGTTTTAAGAATTTTTGGCTGGACATGCAGATTCCTCAATTTGCGTAGGAAATGCATTCTGGTTTGGCATTTTTTGTATGCGGACCTGGTGTGTGTATTGAAAGTGAGCTTATTGTCTAACGTTGTGCCCAGATATTTGTATTCCTCTACCCGTTCCACTTTTTCTCCATCAATATAAAGATCAGGCACATAATTTTCCGCTTTCCTAAAATCTATGATCATCTCCTTTGTTTTTTTGACGTTAAGCTCAAGATAATTTTCTTTACACCAGGTGCTGA
>JADBJO010000870.1:287500-317500 GCA_016801955.1 Conus betulinus
GACACCCTGTCAGCGAGGAGAACGACTCGGACATGGGGGTCCAGCTCCAAATCAGAACCCACTTTCTGCCATGACTTTCAGAACATGGGCTGTCACCGCCCCACCTGCAAGTTTCTTCACTGCACGAGAGAAGAGGAGGAGCACTACCACCAGACTGGCCAGCTGCCACCAAGGGTTCAGTCTCACTTTGGTCCAGGTGGGAACAACAGTTCCAGCAACTCGGACATTCCTTTGTGCCGAGACTACATGAAAGGTGACTGCAAACGTGGTGCCAAGTGCAAATACCGCCACATCAACAACGACTACCCTGACTGTGACCCTCTGCCGCGGAATGACATGGGGGACCAGGCAGGCTTGACCTCCCTCCCAGACATGACATGAGACATGACCTGCGACCACCACATAGCAGCGATCCAAGGAGTAACCATGGTTTCAACAGCTTTGAGGAAAATTACGACAAGTATGAACGCTATGAGTACATTCATAGCGGACCAAACCATGGTCCTCCATCTGATGGGCCGTCAATGAAAAGACGGCGTCTAGACATGGATGGATTTGGGGGAAACGGGTTTGACAGCCGGTATGGGTCAGGTCCTACGTCATCTTCCAGACCAGTCAGTTACCAGTTCCAGGTGCTGGAAGAAGAGAACACCGCCTTGCGCAGACGAGTGGAGGAGCTCAAGAAACAGGTGGCTGACCTCACTGCCACCAATGAAGTCTTGCTGGAGCAGAACGCACGCCTGCGTGTGGCCAAATCCACCACAGTGAGCGCCGTGCAGATGCCAGTGACCCAGACTTTGGCCCCGGCCGGGACCCTCAACTTGGCCACCATGGCCTCAGCCCGGCCATGCAGGCCACCGCTCTGGGCACTCATCTCAGCACCAACCTCACCCAGCAGATCGCCCTCAACAGTGACATGGCGACCCAGCATGCCTTGCAGTCTGCCGCCCAACGCATGGCGCGTGAGATTCAGCACCAGCAGGTGGCCGCCGCTGCTGCCCCACCTCGCCCTCAGGGGGCCCAGCCTCCAGCCCTAGGGGCCGCCCCGGTCATGAATCCCAGTGTGACCATGAATCCGCCCCTGGCCTCTTTGTCCATGCCCCAGAACAACTTGGTGGCGGTGTCCCTGCCCTCCCTGGTCACCCCTGCCCCCCTGCAGCAGGTGCCCGGGGGCTGCATGGCCCAGAATCTGGGGCCTCCTAGTAACCCCTTAGTGTCCTACCCCATCATGTCTCAGGACATGCGCTGCGCGGGTCGCTCCCAGCAGCTTGGCGCACTAAGGACACGTACCTGCATGCTGGCGCCTTGTGCTTTCTGGCCAACGTGAGTAGACGTTGAGTGACGTGTCTGAGCATCAGCACTGAATTTCTTTTTTGTCTTTACAGTTATGTGACCTTTTTAAATGTCTTTGTACCCCTGTGTTAACTGTTTATGTGGTCGGTTGAATGTTGCCTTGTCGTTTCGGTTTTATGACCACTCAAGCGCTTTCTTGTGTGTGTGGACTGTTGAATGTTTTGTGCCCTTACAGTTACTTGACCTTTTGAATGCCTTCATGGCCTTACACTGACAGTTTATGTACTCAATGGAAGCGGTCTTCTTACAGATATGTGACCACTTAAATGTGTCATCCATACAGTTTCGTGACCACTTCAGTGTTTTCATTTCCTGAATGTTATGTGAGCATTTGGATGATGTTTTTGTATTTGACAGTTACATGACCACACACGACCACATGAATGCCCTGTTGTTGAATGTCGTCTTGCCTTTATCATTGTGTGGTTCAGTCAGATGTTTTCTTGTCCTTAGAGTGTATGTCATCAGTCAAGTGTGTACTTGTCTTGCGGTTTATTTGGTTAGCTGTGTTCTTGTCCTTAAAATGTAAGTGGTTAAATTTTTTTTTTTTTCTTCTTTTTTTTTTTTTTTTTTTTTTTTTTGGGGGGGGGGGGGGCGGGGGGCTCTTGTCCTTACAGTTTAGATGTTTAAGCGTGGTCTTGGGCTTACAGATTATGTAGTCAGGTGAGTGTGTTCTTGCCCATACGGTTTATGTGATCGGTTGAATGTGTTCTTGTCTCTGCTGTCATTTGAGCCTTTAAATGTCTTCTCTATAGTTCTATGTAGCCACTTAAACCCTCGTCTTGTCCTTATATTTGATGTGTTCAGTTGACTATGTTCTTGTCCTTACACTAGTTACAGTTGATATGTTCTCGTCCAACAGTTTATGAGGGCAGTTGAATGCGTTCTTGCCCTTACAGTTTGTTGTCAGTTAAGTGTGTTTCTTTTCCTTACTGTAGATGTGGTCAGTGGATTGTGTTCTTGTCCTTACGGCTGATGTTGACTGTGTTCTTTTTCCTTACAGTTGATGTGGACAGTTGACTGTGTTCTTGTCCTTCAGTTCAGTGGGTCATCTAATGTCTTTTCATCACCAGATGATATTAGACACATTTGAAAAAAAAAAAAAAAAAAAAAAAAATTCACACTCAATATAAAAAAAAGAACTTCACACTCAGTTTATCATCCATGTTAGTATTTCAAACCCACATCTGATATATGCATATTTACAGAAATGAAATACCACGATGGTACACAAAACTATTGATCTTTATAACAATTTTGCAGCCTGTAACTGCGTAATTACCATGGCACGTTCAGCAACATATGGACTGTATAAAACAGTACAGACACTATCAAAGTTATTCTCCTCAATACCTTTCTCCCACCTCAATACCTTTCTCCTGATAGAGCGACGTCAACCCAAAGCATTCAAACAAAAGATGGGTTCTTGTCCGTATAATTGAAGTGGACAGTTGATTGTGTTCTTGTCCTTATAGCTGATGTGGACAATTGATTGTGTTCTTGTCCTTATAGCTGATGTGGACAGTTGATTGTGTTCTTGCCCTTATAGTTGATAAGGGCAGTTGATCGTGTTCTGGTCCTTTTAGTTGATGTGGACAGTTGACTGTGTTCTTGTCCTTATAGTTGATGTGAACAGTTGACTGTGTTCTTGTCTTTGTTGTTGATGTGGACAGTTGTGTTCTTGTCCTTATAGTTGATGTGAACAGTTGACTGTATTCTTGTATTTGTTGTTTGATGTGGACAGTTGATTGTGTTCTTGTCCGTATAGTTGATGTGGACAGTTGACTGTGTTCTTGTACTTATAGTTGATACGGACAGTTGATTGTGTTTTTGTCCTTATAGTTGATGTGAACAGTTGACTGTGTTCTTGTCCATGTTGTTGATGTGGACAGTTGATTGTGTTCTTGTCTTTATTGTTGATGGGGACAGTTGATTGTGTTCTTGTCCTTAAAGTTGGTGTGAACAGTTGACTGTGTTCTTGTCCTTGTTGATGTGGACAGTTGATTTGTTCTTGTCCCTGTTTACAGTTGACAGTTGATGTGGACACTTGACTGTGTTTTTGTCCTGTTTACTGTTGACAGTTGATGTGGACAGTTGATTGTGTTTTTTGTCCTACCGTTGATGTGGCAAGTTGACAGTGTCCTTTACAACTTTACAGTTGATGTGGTCAGCGGACTGTCTTGTCCTGATTTACAGTTGATGTGGTCAGCGGACTGTGTTCTTGTCCTTGCAGTTGATGTGGTTTGTGGACTGTTTTTGTCCTTACAGTTGATATGGTCAGCGGACCGTATTCTTTCCGTACAGTTGATGTGGTTAGCAGACTGTTCTTGTCCTTACAGTTGATGTGGTCAGCGGACGATTTTCTTGTCCTTACAGTTGATTTGGTCAGCGGACGATGTTCTTTTTCTTTCATTTGATGAGGTCAGTGGACGATGTGACGTGTCCTTTTGTTTGATGTGGCCAGCAGACGATGTTCTTGTATTTTTATTTGATGTGGTCAGCAGACGATGTTTTTGTCCTTTTATTTGATGTGGTCAGCAGACAGTGTTCTTGTCCTTTTATTTGATGTGGTCAGTGGACTATGTTCTTTTCCCTTTGATTTGATGTGGTCAGCGGACTATGTTCTTGTCCTTTGATTTGATGTGGTCAGCAGACTTATGTTCTTATCCTTCATTTGATGTGGTCAGCGGACTATGTTTTTGTCCTTCGTTTGATGTGGTCAGCGGATGATGATCTTGTCCTTTTATTTGATGGTCAGCAGACTGTGTTCTTGTCCTTTTATTTGATGTGGTCAGCAGACTATGTTCTTGTCCTTTATTTGATGTGGTCAGCGGACGATGTTCTTGTCCTTTTATTTGATGTGGTCAGCAGACTTTGTTGATGTGATCAGCGGACGATGTTCTTGTTGGGCTGTGTGACCCCTACCGTTTTGCTCTCACAGGATCTGGATCTCCTTGGATCAGTCTACCTTTGACGGTAGACCTCTAAAACGTATGGCTTACTGGCTGCCTAAATGTTGTCTTGGAATTTGTGTGGTTGCATACGTGAGGAAGGTTTTAATTTTAAAATATTCCGTAACCATACGTTTGTCCTCTTGTGTTTACATTTGACATAGTTACTACGTCTCAGTTCATCTGACTTGTAGAGTGTCGTTCGTGGCCATGTGTGACTCGTTGAAGGCTTTGCCCTTAAAAGTTACACGGTAGCTGAATGTCTTGTCACACAAGCTACAAGCTACGCTGCTATCGAACGTCTTCTTGTCCTGGAATTTTTGTGGCTTACGAAATGTCATGCATATGTAATGCTTGCACAAACGTTCATACTTTTTCAGTGCATTTAGCTGCTTGAGTATGTCTGTCTGGTCAGTTTACGTGCTTGCTGTAAATACCAGCTGTCTAGTCCTGCAAAGTACAATGTAGGCGAGACATTGACTGCCCATTTGCCCTTTAATTAATAAGGAAAACATCATGTATCCCTCTTGTCTTAAAATACCACGACGCTGTTTGAAACACTTCTTGCTCCAAGATGTATTTGACTCTTTGAAATGCTTCCTGGTTCCAACAGTTTACGTTGGTTGTTTCAAAATGTGTATGATTTCCTCGTCCTCACAGTATATGTGGCTACTTTGATGTCTTCCTGTTCCTGTTGTGTGACTGTTCAATTTAGCCACAGAAGGACGCTATTATGGTCGGCTGGACTATTTTATAACACTGACACTGAAAGTACGCGTTCAGTTTTATTGCCGAGCGGGTAGGCTGCTTGAAAAGAGTGAATGTTTTGTTACAGTGTATTTGGCAGGTATAACATTGCTTCCCACCATATGATATTATAGATGGACGAAAAGGAACGAAAAAAGATCCGAATCATTGAAAAATTTTACGAAGTGTGTGAAATTCATCATTGTCATCATCGTCGGCGTCGTCGTCATCATCATCATCATCATCATCGTCATCATCATCATCATCATCATCATCATCATCATCATCATCATCATCATCTCTCTCTCTCTCTCTCTCTCTCTCTCTCTCTCTCTCTCTCTCTCTCTCTCTCTCTCTCTCTCAACACACTAACACAAGCACTGGTATGCATATATATACGTACGTACGTATGTAAACACACACACACACACACACACACACACACACACACACACACACACACACACACACACACACACACACCTCTTTTCTGGGACTGCAGTAAAGCTGGCAGTATGAGTTTTTCCACTCGTGAACCTTATTCTAGCTTTTTCCACCGAGTATTGACAAAATCGATGGGAAGTCTATTAAAGAAAATGTTCACGTTTTGCACAGATTCATCCGGTAAATGGATTTTGAGTAAAAAAGTCGTCGTTTTCTCTTAAAACTGAACTGAATAGAAAAATTATAAACTTCATTTTCAATTTCACAATCTCTCTCTCTCTCTCTCTCTCTCTCTCTCTCTCTCTCTCTCTCTCTCTCTCTCTCTCTCTAAAGTTTACCTTGGACTCTCTCTCTCTCTCTCTCTCTGTGCCCCTCCCCTCCCCTCCCTCCCCCCTCTCCCTCTCTCTCTTACTCTGCTCCCCCATCTCTCGCTCCTTCCTGTCCCTTTCTTCTCTTTTGTGTCTCTCTCTTTCCTCACCCTAAATATTTGTCTGTCTTGCTTCATTTCTCTCTGTCTCAGCCTCACTCCTAATGCACACACGCAAGTACGCTCTCTCAACACACACTTACACACACACACACACACACACACACACACACACACACACACACACACACACACACACACTCACACACACACACACACACACACACACACACACACACACACACATACACACACGTACATGTAGCTTTATAGTTAACCAATGCTTTAGCCCTGCCTAGGGCATTATGGACAAAAAACTCAGTCACACCTGAGAGAGAGAGAGGAGAGAGAGAGAGAGAGAGAGAGAGAGAGAGAGAGAGAGAGAGATTTTTTTGCTCCCTGAGGATCGGTTTGGAGTTAAAAGAAAGAAAGACAAAAAATAAAATCTGACAAAACTAACAAACAAAACCTTTCAGGTCTATTCGAATCTACTCTGGCGTAGTAAAATACCATTAGACTAACAGGCTAAGAAAGTGAAGATCAGAATTAGTTTTGTTGTTTAACTTTTTGAACCAAAACTGGTCATTTAAACGGCTTTTTAGTTTCGTTGACAAGTTTGTTTCTTATTTTTCTTAACAGAAGTTGGCAACCGTTATTTGACATTTGCCAATAGTTAATACTCTTCAGTTCATTTTTAGATGTGTGAGTGAAGGGTACAAGCGTATATATTTGTAGAGAAAGGGAGGAGGGGGGGGGGGGGGGGGGGGGGAGTAACGTGTTGTGTGGAAATTCAGGAGTCGGTGATCCTGCTTGTGATTTTTCATTAAATGCCATTATTTTCATTTAATTCTATTTTCATTCTCTTTTGTTCATTTTCATATACTGAGTCTATCGTGCCACCGTCGGTCTATCGTTTAAAATGGCAGATAATGTTTTGAAGCTGTGAGCAGAAATCAGCTTTGGTGGTTTCTGGATTGAAGTAGGTGTTTTGGGGAGAAAAACAGTCAAGTTGCCAGCCTGAGGAAGCCGTAAACAAAAACCAAGGTTTGTTTTTTTTTACCACTAAGCTGTGCTCTTTCTTGTTTTGGTTGGTTGGTTGGTTGGTTGTTTTTTTACCACTAAGCTGTGCTCTTGTTGTTGTTTGTTTGTTTGTTTGTTTGTGTTTGTTTTGTTTGTTTTTGTTTGTTTTTTTTTTTGTTTTTTATTTTTTAAATTGTGGAATAATTTTACTGTCAACGCCGAAGCGTAGAGTGTTATGACCAACAGATTTTCGCCGACACAGTACACTATAAACAATAATAGTCCATCTTCAAATCACAAAGAAAGAAGGAAGAAACAAAACTCTGAATTACCGGCAATTTTGGTTTGTTTTTCTCAATAGAATGTCATGTGTCAATCAGTAACGTTACATCTTGAAATGACTTATAAGTCGCTTTTATTCGTCATGAAATATTTCGTTTAATTCGGTTTTATAGTGTCTTCAAACTTTTTTTTTTAAGCTTCTACCTCCCAAAGTATAAAGTGTTATTTCGATAATGATATTCATGAATGTTCGCAAATTGCGCAGCGAGTCAAATCTTTTTTTTCTTTTTTTTTTTTTTTTTTTTTTTAAAATAGAAAATCTGAAAGAATGTTTCTGATTCCTACTGATTGATTTTGATTTTCTGTGCTCATGATACCACTGACTGATTAAAATTTGAACTAACATTTGTTTTCCACATCATGCAATAATGATTGAAAAAAAAAGAAGTTTCCTATAGATGCATATTAAACACGAATCTACCACTCCTACTGATTGAATATGTGTGTGTGTGCTTTTTTTTCTGTATGTATGTATGTATGTGTATATATATATATATATATATATATATATTGGCCTGATTTTTTTTTTTTTTTTTCATCCAGGCTTTCGCCACAATGGCTTCTTCAGAAATGGCGAAAACTTGGATCAATAAAATCGTCTTTGTGGGAAAAGATGTTCAGCTTGTTTTAGTATTCATCTCATTTTAAATATACCTGTTAACATTTTGTTGAGGCGCGATGCGATTATTTTGATTTTATTTCATTTCATCCATATTTTTTCTATTCATTTATCCATTTGTCGACGTGATATGTTGTTGTTGTTGTTGTTGTTGTCGTACACTGGCTAAAAGACTCCATGGATCATCCAAACAGCCGAAGTACTTGAACACTGTGGTGCAAATGCATCAGCTGGGGATGAGAACCTTACGTGTGTAACCGTTTTGGATTACCCCGCCGCATGGGCAGCCACACTCCGACTTCGGGGGATTTTGGAGACTGGTAATGTTATGCTAGGAGCTTGCCATAACTAAAGACAATCCCCGCATAACTATGCAGAGCATAACAACATTTTGATGTAGTCTTGATGTTCTAGCCTAGATGTCCGTTGGCCTGACACAGTCTTAACTACTTAAGCCAAGGCGGGACGTGATATGATTGTTGTGTCTGCCGCTGTTTGATTTGAAAAGAAGAAGAAGAAATCATGTTCTCTCTGTGTATGCTAATGATATGAGTCTACACTGATTGACAAAAAAAGAAGAAGAAATATAGTGATCTATGTGTGCCACTGACTGATCAAAAGGTTTTGGGGATTTGTTTGTTTCTTTCTTTCTTTCGTTTTCTCTGAAAATCATGCTGTAAGGTAGGTCCTTCTCTAATTGATTGATTTTTTTTTCTTTAATGAATATGTACTATGGATACTTTTTCTTCTTTAAAGAAAGCTTTCCTGATTCTCTCTTTCTATGTCTCACTCCCCCCCCCCCCCCCCTCTCTCTCTCTCTCTCTCTCTCTCTCTCTCTCTCTCTCTCTCTCTCTCTCTCTCTCTCTCTCTCTCTCTCACGCACACACACATACACACACACACTCTCCCTCTCTCTCTCTCTCTCTCTCTCTCTCTCTCTCTCTCTCTCTCTCAGCGCGCGCACACGTGTGTGTGTGTGTGTGTGTGTGTGTGTGTGTGTGTGTGTGTGTGTGTGCACATATACATACCAGTAACATTTAAAGCATTTTCAGTTTGATAAGGATTGGCCTGATTGTTGATTCCACTTTTAGGATATTACCTTTTTTTTTTTATCAGAATGAACATGAACATGTTTGAATGCTTCTGTGTACTTTTTACCCCCTCACGTTCAAACGTGGACATTTCCATAATCTCGGATTTCGCCTACAATAAAACTGGAACGTTGTTGTTGTTTTTTTTTTTTGTTTTGTTGTTGTTGTTTTTTTCTTTAAGCAAACATTGATCAACGGGCAATTCAATAGCAATGCCTCAAGTTTCTGCTTGCAACGATATTAATGAAAAACAGCCAGCTTTCCTTCAAATGTCTCTCGAATTTGTTAATAAATGCTTTCGTGCGGGTATACCTGCATCCACTTTTCGCATATTAAGACACACACGTACGCACACATTCTCTCTCTCCCTCCCTCCCTCTCCTCTCTCTCTCTCTCTCTCTCTCTCTCTCTCTCTCTCTCTCTCTCTCTCTCTCTCTCTCTCTCTCTCTCTCGCATTTTTTGTCATTAATGAAATCTGATACGGGCACGACTGCTTAGCTCATGTAATATTGATAGCCACCATACAAAAGCAATCCATTACAGCTATTTGAGCGAGGGTTTATTTGATTTAGCGCCGTGTCATGAAGTACACTTTTTTGGAGTGGGGGGGGGGGGGGGGGGGGGGGTAGTGGAGGGAGGGGTGAGGGAGAAAATAGGGGGAGGGGAGATGGATGGTGGTGGTGACCAGTGTTAGATTTCATATGAATTCCTATCCTTTCCCTTGGTTCTGTATTCTTTAAAAGAATTTCAAAGCTGTCTCTTTACAGCTGGATAAAACTGAAATCTACCGACCCCCCCCCCCCTCCCCCTGTCTGTCTGTCTGTCTGTCTGTCTCTCTCTCTCTCTCTCTCTCTCTCTCTCTCTCTCTCTCTCTCTCTCTCTCTCTCTCTCTCTCTCTCTCTCAGTGACCTAAGTAATTGAATGGATTTGGTTTTGCATTGCTAAGTCGAAGTATTGGAAAAATACTTGATTGTTAGTTTTTCGTCAGTGGTTGATTGATTGCCGATGGCGGTAGGAATCCAGATGAAAGATGTTGATTTATTGGAATAATGGTAAAGTCCATATCTGAAACCCAATAGCCTCTTAATTCGCAAAGTATGAAATTCAGACTTTGTGTTTCTTAAAAAAAAAAAAAAAAAAAAAAAAAAAAGCGGTCACAGGGTTGCTTTGTCTTCTGTGCAAAGGATTGCAGGACAATGGGTTAGATTTTGTTATTTCTTGTCTTGTGTTCAGCAGTATTTGAGAACATGAAGTATACATTTGTCGGCAATCTTCCGTACGTAAAAAAATAAATAAATAAAATAGGGAAAAAAAGGTCTCTATAGATTCAGTCAAGCTCTGCTAAAGACGCTACAATTTGTGATCGTTTTCAAACGTTTAAAGAAGGTCGTATTGAAATAGGGAGAGACCCTCTTGGCTTATTCTCAGACTCTGGGAAATTAAGATGGAAGAACAACGGAGAAGTACAGACAGAAGCAGGGTGCACCCTGCCCTGCAGGTTGGTTGACAAGAACACCAAGAAGGCTTTACTGGGATGCAACTCTGTCCAGTAGATGGAGACGTGACTCTAGAAGGACCTAAAAAAACACGAGAAAAGTGAGGGGGAGAAATGCAGTGCTATAGACAAAAGATTCACAAAGGAAATGAAGAAAGCAAAGGGAAGCTGGATTGAACATATAGTGTGGGGATATTGGAGAAAAAAATAACTCGACGACAACAACACAAAGAAAGTTTAAGGTTATCAAGGTGTAACGAAACAAAAGCAAAGTACAGTCAGCATTGTTCAGGACAAAGACAGATACAGTTACAGCTGAAGTTCAGGCTGGATTCCACAAGGGTGCAGAGGTACCATCGAACAGATCTGTAACTTACGAGCTTTCGCAGAAAATAACCTCAGCAGCTTTTGCAAAAATCATCCCCAGCACCACATCCCCAGCAACAGAGGGAGCTCTCTCACCCTCTGTCTCTGTCTCTCTCTCTCTCTCTCTCTCTCTCTCTCTCTCTCTCTCTCCCGTCCCTCCCCTTTCTTGTCTCTCTCCCTCTCTATGCGTGTGCGCGTGTTTGTGTGCATGTTTGTAATGCGTAGAGGACAGTATTCCAGCATCGTCCAACAGGCTGCAAATGACTGAAACACCGTGGTTTAAAGTTGACTACGAGCACGCTAAAAATACACTCAAATGGGATCAATGTTGCCCAACGCTCAAGCCCACGAAAAACTGCGAGTCAGACCAGGATACATTTAAGATAAGTAGGCATCAGTCCTGGACAGACTTTTCTGCTCCAAGTGGACAGCAAAAACGTCACAGAAAAAAAGGTCTGAGAATTTTCAGGGAAACACCTCTCTTTCCTAACCTAAAAAACTTGTATATAAACAAACAAACAGCAGAAATCTTCCATATCTTTTTTTTTTTTTCTGACAATACTAAGATCTGTTATTTGTCCTTTTCACTTGATGTACTGAAATGAGCTCTGCAGTCCTGTAGTGATTTTGCTTCTGGCCTTGATGGTATTTCATTCTCAATTTATGAGACATTTCCCAGAAAGCTCTTCACACTTTTTCTTAAGAAACAGCGTGTAATCATATCTGCATTACAAGGTATTTTTCCGCCCTGCTGGTGGAAAACCCGCATTATTCTTATTCCCAAACGAAAAGACTCGACCAACCGTACTAATTGTTGCCCAACAGTGTCTGACTTGCTCCATTTGTAAAGTAATAGAAAATATGGTCCTTTGTCATCTGATGTAGAAGCCAAAACCGATGGCGTTTTGGCCGAAGAACAGTGGAGTTTCCGCAAGTACCACTGTACAGTTGACCATTTAGTTCGTCTTGAAACCACCACCAGGAACGCCTTTTTAACAAGGAACGTTAACCTGTTGAGAGCTCATGACACATCTTGGATTCATAGCATTGTCAGGAATCTTCATAATCTGGCTTGTCCAGGCCATCACCCTCTCTTTTTTTAGTACTGAAAACTTCCTGGCTGATCGGCAGTTTCGAGTTCATGTTGGCACAGCGTTTTCTGACATCAACAACAAGAGTTGGGTGTAGTTGTGTGCATCGAACCTTCTGCTCTCTTAAGTAACAACATTAATAAGATAGTCCGCTTTGTGAACTAAGGTTCCATATCCTCTCGGCTTGTTGACGACTTTCCACTCTGCGCAGTGGGAAGCACATATGCTGGTGCACAGCAGTTAACTCCAAATTTGCATGGACAAGATCGGACACAGGGCCAGGGAAAATGGTTTTACTTTTCCAGTGACCAAAACTCAATGTATCAGCTTCCACAACTTTCGTCGGTACTTTACTGATCTTGAAATTCGTCTGGTGGCACAAGCTGTTTTACTGGATGTGCGCATGCGTAGATCTAGGTAAGGAGGAAAACACCAGGAAAAGTCGCACACCAAATACCTTCCACTCAGATAGTAGGACACAAGCACAGGTCTGACAGCACAATGTTTTTTTCACAATTCTAGTTTTAAAAGATACTTCAATCCTCACACTCGCTTGTATGACAAACCCACAGCTGCTCACAATCACAAAACAACAATCATGAGAATGGCCTCAGAATAGTAATCACCGTCCAAGGGAACTCGGGAGACCAAAATCTCCTGGAGGGCGTCACATGGAAATTTTACATCATGGGGTAGTCAAGAATGTTCCTGGACATGTTGTACATCACTAACAACTGAAAAACATACGTCTGACGCATTGGGGAGCTTTCTGTTGCAAATTAGAATACACAAAACAATAAATAAACCCTTTCACCATACACGAGATGTTCCCAAAATGCTTTTTTCTTAATGAATATGCCTAAGCTGCAAACGTGCATACCAAAGGGAGATGGAAGGCTTCCCAATAGAAAAGGAACGCTGTATGTGTAAGGGATTTCCTTTGATATCCGCAACTCCCTCATACGAGTGGAGTCAATGTGAACCAAGTTTGAAAGAAAAAAAAAAGAACGAAAGAAAAAAGAAGGGACGAGGAATCCCAAATACTTGGATTAATATTCCACCTAAAGTCTGTCATGAACTTTTAGTTCACATCCAGTATGGAGGTAGGGTAAAAAAAACACGGCCTCAGCCAACCATTTCCAGTGTCAACTACAACAACGACAACGAAAAGTGTTTTTTCCATTCCACATACGGAAACAAACTGGAGGGGGGGGGGGGGGGGGGGGGGGGGGGGGGGGGGGGGGGGGGGCACGGGTCATGTAACGGGTTTTTCTTTCGTTTTGTCACACGACAGAACAACTCTTGGACGTTTAGCTTGCTCCAAAACGTTCCAGATGTATCAGAATTTCTCCTACAAACACACAGACGCTCTCTCCTTGTTGCACTCCTTCAGAATACAGAACGTTACCGGAGCTCTGTGTGTGCATGGGAGGGGGGGGGGGGGGGGGGGGGGGTTTATAAAAACTACTCCTCCCGTAGAAGAGAAGAAAACAAGCGCCACCTCTGATACTGATGAAGTCTACGCAAGGAGGTTCTGGTTCCGGGGTCACGAGAGTCAGCTGTGTGGTGTAGTCAACGCTATCCCATTTTCGTTTCGATATTTCTCCTCCTTCTCAATCCCTCCCTTCCCAGTAAATTCCCTTTTCCCTTCATTCTGGTCAGATCAACATCCATCCTCCAACCGCTGCATCCATCAAGGAGACGGGAATTTGTGTTGAAGTTCTCTTCAAGTAAACCTCGTCCTTTTCAAGATGGCGTCCTCCATGTGTTAACATCTCATCACGCATCATTTCTCAACCTTGCCCTCAGCAGCCGTATATAGACCTCACTCATCGCAGGACATTGCCACACACGGTGAGTATGTTCCAACTAACTTGCTTCAGGGATCGCGCAAACGCAAAAAAATCACGCGTATTTCACGAATTTCACTGACATGCGGATGCAATTTTTGACTTGCAATGCGTAAGTCGTACGCAAAAAGCCTTGGTCTACAGGCAGTGCACCGACATAAAGAAACAGGCGTCAGCGTCTGAAACAGTGACTCACCTGCCTCACCATGTCCCGTTTTGTTTTTTTGCGTTTTTGCGCCCACTGGCAACATAGAAACTGGATACTGCGACAGTTAATAATGTGCTGTAGCGATCATAAAATAGACTATAGATAGTTTCGGACGTGCAGGCTGTGACGTCACGCGTGTCGTCAGTTTAGATTTTGCGAATCTGCCGTCATTCTTTCACGCCATCGCCCCAGTTTATGGAAAACAATGGCAGAGAAAAAGCAGCAGTCCCTTTCGTTTCTTTTCGCAGAAAAGGCCACTGGATCAGAGTGTTTCAGAATCATGAACTCATCCTTCCTCAGAAGTCGAATCTTCCACGTCTACAGCAGAAGTGGAGCATTCAGGGTTTGTTTAACCTTGACGAGATTTTTTTTTTTCACGTATCTCTATACCCTTTTTGACGCAAAATCAGGCCAGTCGTATGCATTTTTTCAGCCGGTCTGCGTATGACGTACGCAACCGACAAAAACCTAGCGCAATCCATGTTGCTTTTCCTGTTGCCACCCTCTTCCCTCACCCATCGGTGTTACGATCGAACTGTCAGTATAGGAGAAGTCACTGGTTGACTTGCTCTGCCATCTGTGCCCTTGTCATTGCGTTCATGTCCAGGTCAGACAGCTCAGCTGCCCAAGCCGAGCCCCAAACAGCTGAACTATCAGTTTTTTCCTTGTGGCACTTGTGACGTGTTAGTTACAAGCTTTGATCGAGGGTCGCCTGTGAAGGTTGTGGACAATGGATCCACACCCACTGCCAGAGCATTGGTGACTCTTATAGCCAACTTGGATTCAAGTGTGATCAGGAGATACTTGATTTGCGAATGTGCAAACTACAGCCGGACACGTTTTGACTTGCATGATGTCGATAAGACAACACAGTTCCTTGATGCCTGCATGACATCTCCCACGGGAACGACCTTTCAACCTCTCCACACTTCAACCCCAACTCGCAGGACGCGCCAAAACAAACAGAAGAACCGCCCGCTCCGCTTCCTCAATGTGAACAGGAAAAGATTTTTAAGGTAAAATGAAATCAAAAAAAAAAAAAAAAAAAAAAAAAAACCCAAATTTTCAACTTTTGACTTCTTAAGGCCATTCTCAGTACATACAAACTCACCTCAGCCTGGCTGACGGGGTAGAGGGTGACAGCAAGGGAGATCGAGTACATGGCCTTCAAGCAGGTCACCCAACTGTTATGGAGTCAAGCGTCGCCAATCTGAGTGTCCCAATGACCTCTTCTCATGGGTCAAGCGGGGTCACAGCTCGATCGGTAACTATAAAAAGAGAAAAAAAAAATGCTAAAATGAAATAAGATTAAAACAAAGTGATTAATTTTTTTTTTTTTTTAAATAATAGAGTAAACGGAAACAAATGAATGAACCGAAAAAAGCAGGCAACCGATACCTGATATCTGGATAAATTCACAATTTCATCTGTGACAGACGCCAGTTTTTCGAGGGTTTTGTTTTTGTCAAAAACTTCACACTAAAATTAGTTTCAAAGTGAGGAGACCGCAGGCGGAAGATGAAAAAAAAAATTAAAACAAAAATTACTGTACCACCGAACGAAAGAGGCAAGCAGATTACAAGACAAAACGCGACGCGTTTCGACCTCTTTGGTTTTCTCCAGGCAGGACAAACAACATTGAAGAGGATGAAAACAAAGAACGAACAATCACGTATCAACTCAAATTAGAGCTCAAATGGACGTTGAAAGAAGATGATCAAAGAGGCGAAAAGCGTCGTGTTTTGTCTCGTAATTTGTATGTCTCTTTCGTTCGGCGGTACAGTAATTTTCCTTTTAAGTTTGTTCAGACTAAAAAATCATCCAGTACTTACTAATTGAGGCGCTGGTAAGAAAACTTTCCTTCTTTACAGAGCATTGATTCGCTCCAATGTGAACTAGACTTATGCTGTCAATGGTTCTGCATGACTTACTAACCACGAAACACTGGATCCCATCCACCATCAAGGGCTTTGACTCTCTGGGGTTTCCCACGCCACCCCTGTCTGTATACAGTCTGTATACAGAGGTAGGAGAACCATCCCTGTCCAACCGTCTACTGAAAGTTTCTTTGAACTGTTGTTTTGACTTCTCGGAACCTCAGGGACCGTGCTCGAAGTTGTGTTTTTGACTCGAAATGCCATGAGAAATTTAAAGACAACCCGAGTTCCTTTCCACGTTTGGTAATTCGTTTTTTCTCCCCCGTCAGAACAGTGCAGACATAGATCTTAGAGTTGTACCCGATTCGTTCAGTTGTCCTGACGCTCCACTGGCCTCTTGTTGCGAGGGCTGCCACCAGCTGTCTGGCGTGCATAGCATTTTCCGCCGAACTCTGTTCTGACTTTGCATCCTTTCACAAAATATTACTGGTGGTTCTAAATCAGACGAGGGAGTTGCTGTTGCTGTGTATTGCTCAATAGCTTCCTCTCAGAATTGTTCTAAACACATGCCCTTGTACAGCTCCGTCAGAACTGGTGAGTTGACAGCGTTCGTCCTGGCTCATCAGATGGTCACGAAATCAAAACATAAGAGACTTCTTCATTCTCTCTACTCCCTTTCCTCTATGGGGGCTGTTGCTGGCCTAACCATAATCACCATGAACTTCTAAAGTTATTAACAGTACGCCTCTCTGAAATATGATGGTTACGAACTAGTTTGTGCGTGGGTTCACGGTCATGTCAACATTTGAGGCAAGGAGGTGGATGAGAGATCACCTTACCAAGAATGCAACAAGAGTCGAGCAAGATTCTCTATTCCTCACACCGATCTGAAATCAAAAGCTTAGTCACAACGTCAAAGACTTCTGGCAAGAGGAATGGAACGTGCAAACGGATAACAAAGTGGCTGAAATCCGTCCAAACCCTAAAGTGTTTTGCATGGCCTTGAGAAGTTTTCCCCCGATTGCACACTTTTCACTCCTTTAACAACCACTCCTATCTCTTACAAGGCGAAGAAGCTCCGTGGAACATTCCAAGTACCATTCACTATGAAATATATATTGTTACACAGTGTTGGGACTTACGTGAAGGCATTTCGGTAGACTCCATGAACATGTTATAAGATGCCCTACCAGATGTGATTTTTCAGTTCTTGAAAGAGATAGCATTTTCCATTTTGACCTAAGAGAGACGGAAGAAAGGTTTTAAAAAGCAGTTTCAGCGTGTTTGTAAAGATCGTGTTTTGTTATGTGCCTGTGATTTTTTTTTAAACATCTAAGTAGACTGATTATGACAAGATAACAGTCCTGATATGGTCCATTTGCGGTCGATGGGCTATAAGTCACGTGAACTGAAGTGTGTGCGTGCGGGCGTGCGCATGTGTGTATATGTGTAAATTTGCTCACATGAAACCAGAAATCTATGGTGATCCTCTGTGTGTGTGCGCGCGCGCATACTTGTGTGTGTGTGTGTGGGTGGGTGGGTGTGTGTGAAATCGCTGACGTAAAACCAGAAACCCATTTTATTGTGTGTGTGTGTGTGTGTGTGTGTGTGTGTGTGTGTGTGTGTGTGTGTGTTCCAGATGGGCCTCATCAGGAAATCCAGCAGTCCTCGTCCCTCGGATACCTTCTTCAAATGCAGTGCCTCATCCCACCGTCCTCCTAGGGTCGGAGGACCGTGCACGGTGGTCCTGTTGTTGGACCTTCCCCCATAAAAACAGCCACAGCAGGCAAAACGAGCCAGGAAGTCCCCATCGTCCTCCAGACATCCATCAAATCTGTTGACCTTGGCAGCAGGCTTACATGACATGACGGCAAGCAGCTTGCCATCCTCGATCACAAGGCAGTCTGAATTGTCCGTGCCTCTGGCCCCTCACCCTTCAACCCCTTCCACACACGTACACACTTCTCCTTCTCCACCCCCCATCCCCATCTCTCCCCCATCCCCCAAGCCCCCTTCCCACAGCGTATCGAAACTGTGAAGAAAGGTTTCCTCTCTTCTTTTTTTTTCCCCCCTTGCTTTGTCATGATCGGCCTCGGACCAACAGTGGGCGAGCTTGCCTGCTTTGCCAATCCAGTGGGGATGTTAGGTCCCTCATGACGAAGAACATGCTTGCAAGGGGTGTCTGAACTCTCTGCCCAAGGCTACCCGAACTCTTTGGAAGGCAGCAGACCTTACGGTGGCGGAGTATGACTAAACATGACCTCCGTCGCTTTGGACATCATCGTTCACCGTCAGTCGTCATGCTAGTGGCTGACGGAAAGCTACACTGGTCCTGGGTGATGTAGCCCAGGGCGAACTGTGGTCTTTTGTCCTGGCAAAACACTGAGCAGAAAGGACTTAAAAGAGTCAGTGTCAGCTCGCGAGCCTTTTGTTTCTGCCCGCAGTGTTTGTCGGGGTGGGCTTTGCTCGTGACAAAAGAGCTACCACCGTAAGTTCAGGACGGAAATTCTCTAAAGCAGTTGTTGTTGGCGATTTTTTGTTGTTGTTGTTGTTTGGTTTTTTTTGTTTGTTTGTTTTTGTTTTGTTTTTATTTGTTGGTTTGTTCTGTTTTGTTTTGGTTGGTTGGTTTGTTGTTGTTGCTGGGGATGATGATGGTGAGTTTTGTTTTGCTTTTAGTTGTTGGGCTGGGTTTTTTTTTTTTCTGTAAAGAAACATGAGCTCGTAAATACATAGACACGCACGCTGTGGTTCAGACATGCGGTTTTATGCATATATGCACATATATATGCAGTGTTCTCTGTCTCTCTCTCTCTCTCTCTCTCTCTCTCTCTCTCTCTCTCTCTCTCTCTCTCTCTCTCTCTCTCTCTCTCCTGTCATCCTGTATTTCTATCTGTATCTCTCTGTTTCAGATTATTTGAAGTAAAAAAAAAAAAAGTTGATAAATTCAGTAGTTGTTGCCTCTGTGTGTGTGTGTGTGTGTGTGTGTGTGTGTGTGTGTGTGTGTGTGTGTATCTATGTCTTTGTTTTTCATGCAGAGATGCGGCATTATATAAAGGCCAGTCAGCTGAACCTTGCCGTTAGCACATTGCAATCAACCCAGAATGCAGGCTTGTGCACTCTGTTAAACTGTTTACTATGATAGCACAGTACACTGATACTGTTTTGTTTTTAACCGTCGGGTGTGTCAGAGGTGATTTTTTTTTTTTTTTTTTTTTTTTTTTTTTGTGGTAGCGGTGTTTTTGCTTGTTCTTCTTTTGTAATGATAACGATTCCACACCAACAGGTGAGAAACGCATTGTAATCAGCACAATTCCGCACCTATTTGCGCAGACTGTTAACATCAGTCCAACCAGGTTTTGAGCAATGACTGCTCCTCATGGCAAACGTTGATTATTCCGTTGGGACCTTTTAATCTTTGACCAGAGCACAGGGGGGGGGGGGGGGGGGGGGGGGGGGGGGGGGTTGCTTTTATAAGCAACTCTAGAATAAATGTGGACAGGCCATGTGTATAGACATCCTTGTATAATTCGGTCCCAGCTCCAAAGAAGCCTCCCTTGTCTGCTGATTTGTTCAGTGAAATCTAAGGCCGATAGAGAATTGTGTCAAATGTCCAGTAGCTGTTGCTACAACACTTTATCCGCTAACACCAACAATGATAATGACAGTGGTGTTCATAATTTATTGGAAAATACCGTGATAAATTTCTGATCAGTGCTCGAGTTTGAATCGTCGTGGATCTCGATTGTCTCTTCTTGACACCCTCCTCTTTCCGCCCTTTCCTCCCCCCCCCCCCCCCCCCCCCCCCCCCCCTCCCCCCCCACACACACACACACACACACACACCACACACACAAACCTACTACTTTCTGTTTGTCTGCTCCCGAACATGCTGCCTCTCTCAAAAAAGCTGCGAAACACACACGCACGCATGCACACACACACACACGCGCGCGCGCGCGCGCTCGCGCGCACACACACACACACACACACACACACACACACACACACACACACACACACACACACACTTATATATATATATATATATGTGTATGTGTGTGTGTGTATATACACTCACATACATATATACACAAACGCGCGCGCGCTCGAGAGAGAGAGAGAGAGAGAGAGAGTTTTTACTGAAAATGTATCCATTCACAACTTTGAAGCATTTGCCAAAACTCTGACCATCACCACAATGAATATTTGAATGTGTCCTGAAATTGGACAATGAAGAGATACCTGCAGAGTAAGGAGTAAGGTCCAGAAGCAAAGAATGGACGACGGACTTAGGAAACGGTCGACTTACAGGCTTATATAAAGTGCCACAAGCATACACAAAAAAATCACTACATCATCCTTATCGACACGTGCTGTCGGAAAGTTGCGGCATGCAGCGCGGCTAGTTATGTCGAGCTAGCTCGATTGGCTTTCAAGCAAGCTGAAACTGCAGTGAATTCTGGGAGGCGATTTCCCGTTTTGGTGCGTCACGCAACCTCGTCACAGATTCACAATTTGCTGGTATTTGCACGCACAATCTGGTTTTGAAGCAAAATAGAGAAAACTGATCATGGGAAAGGAAATAATCAGTAGGTGACGGGGATCCAATAGACGAAGCCAGATTGTATTTAAATCATCTCAAACGACATAGGACCTTCTTGGCTCGTGGTTAGAAAATAAAGTACAGAGAGAAAAGGGGATTTTAAAGAAAGTAATTCATGCTTCTTTTTTTTTTTTAATAATAGTAAGATTTTAACCCCAAACGTTGATGTCATTGCACAGCAAGTAATATATTTACACTTTATGTTAATGAAATACAAAATAAAACGCATGTTTTTTTTTTTAGTTCATGAAAGAAAGAAGTAAAGTAAAATAGACATAGTTGTATTTCAAGTGTTTATTTCTAAATGATTCAGTATTGGGTGGGTTTTTTTTTTTTTTTTTTTTTTTTAGTACGTTTTACTTGTATGACTTAATGCGCAAATGCTGTGACTTGGGTTTTAAGATGGGAAGGAGAACTGTCCTGCGTGAAAATGAGACAACTTCCGTCGAGGGCAGGAGGGCTATTTCATGGTCGTGAGTGTTTCATTTGCCTATAGTCGACTTGCAGTATCAGATCGTGTACTCTGTGATCAAGATGAATCCAGTGAGCAAGTTATTGGGATGCCACATGCATAAAGAACATACAAAATAAGGTATGAAAGAGGCGAGTCAGTTGTCTACTTCTCAGTTGATTTTCTCTTTTTTTTTTTTTTTTTTTTTTTTTTTTTTTTTTTTTTTCTTTTTTTTTCCCCATTTGATTTTGTTTCAGCTGATTTCCTTTTTATTTTGAAACCAGGAAAATATGTACAGAACGATTCTTCCACACAGTATTGTTCTGCCACTAATAATGATCATAATATGAAATGAAAGCTTGTTAAAATGTATTTACAGCAGCTAACCTGCTTATTTTGCGATGTGTGTAGGCGGCTCTAGAACACTTAATGTTGTTTTGTTTTTCCGCCTCCTATCGTACCTTCCACTCCTCCCAACTGCGGAGTTTTTTTTTTTTTTTTTTTTTTTTTTCTTAAATCCCCAGAAAGTTTGCGTTTCTGACGAAAGCGAAGAGGAGTGTATGCTAAGCGCAAAACAGTTTTTAGTGTAAAATGAAACGAAATGTGACTCTGCTTTGTCATCCATGTGTTCCATGTCCGTTAACACCTGTGTTCAAAGACCAACTGGAATGGCTGACTGCTACCTGTTTGACTCAAGCCCAATATCTTTCCCGTATACCCGGCTTCTCGACGTTTTTACACTCACGCGCACACACACGCGCGCGCGCAAATACACACACACACGCACACACACACACACACACACACACACACACACACACACACACACACACACGCACGCACGCACGCACGCACGCACGCACGCACGCACACACACACACACACACACACACACATATACACGCGTGCGCGCGCACACACACACACACACACACACATGTTTTTATATATATAGAGGGGGGGGGGGGGCGAGAGAGAGAGAGTTCATGGCATGAAGATAAAGGACTGACTTTAGAATGCGCAGTAACCTTTTCTTGGGGGATAGGGGGGCGGGGTGTGGTTGGAAGGAGGGCTCGAAAGGTTGGAGGAGGGGGGTGGGAGGTGAGGGTTGCGGGTTACATCCAGCTTGTTAGCTTCAAGGAGGGAGGGAGGGGGGGGGGGGGGTGTTACGGGGGTGGGGTCTGCAAATTAGGACAGAAGTGGATGGTTCGGAGTAAGACGGTGATCAAGAGCGACCTATGGAAGGATGTGGAGAGAGGGGGTTTGTGTCTGGCTGCCTTCAAGAGTGACAGGCACTGGATGGAGGGAGCTGGGGAGGGGGGGGTGTTGGAGGGAGGGGAGGAGACGAGCAATACAACAATATTTTATTGAGAGCAAAGAAAAATAGAACATTGGTGCCTTGTTTACATCTTGCCTTCCAAAAAGTAATGAAAAGACGAAACAAGCATCCCATAATTTCATTTTTTTTTTTTTAATAAAGGGGGGGGGGGGGGGGGGGGAAGATCTTAAAAGTACAGACACGTCCACTCGGTGTAATGTTTTTAGCACAGAAAACCACTCTCCACCAAAGTCCCTCCTCCCATACCCCCCTCCCCCCCTCGTGCTCCCTCCCTGCACCTCTCTCCTCCCCTTCTCCCTCCCAGACCCTTCCACTACCAAACTCCTTCCCCCATCCCCGCCCCTTACCCTTCCTTCCCCACCCTATTGCCCCCTTTCCCCTAGATCTGCCTTTAATCGCTTGAGAAAAAAAAGGGGGGGGGGGGGGGGGAGGGAGGGGACGGGCGGACTGATATATCAGGGACCTTTTAAGGCGTTGTCAAAAGTTCTCCCTTTTCAGCGACGTTGGTAGGCTGTAACATGGCATTTTTAATCAATGAACTTGAACGCAGAAGGCAAGGCATGTTCGACTTCTTTCTATTACCGACAGAATTTAAAAAAAAAAAAAAAAAAAAAACTTAGCTGGTCACTCCTCGCTTTTATTTCTTCAGAGGGAGAGATGGTGGGAAGAGGGAGGCGGCGGTTGGGTTGGGAAAGAAAGGAGTTGAGGGGGGGGGGGGGGGGGGGGGGGGGGAGCAGAGCTTGTAATCTTTTTATTTTTACTTTTTTTTTTTTTTTTTTTTCATCGAAGGGAGGGAGTTTTGTTCTCAACTGTTCCAGTTTTCTCCTAACTTTGGCTTCTCCATTTGCTGTTAATCATGTAACTAGCGTCTCTTCCATGGGATCCTCCCCGCCCCCTCCCTTTTTTTTCTATTTATTTATATATTAAACTGTTTCAAACTTTTAAGGCTCTAAATTTTTGGTATGTGTTCGCATGGTTTAGCGCATATGGTGTGACGTATGTGGACTCGTCTCCACGCAGTGACGCCTCATTGATGTAACAGAAATTTCTTTGACCTTTTTTTTTTTTTTTTTTTGGGGGGGGGGGGGGGGGGGGGGGGGGGGGGGGGGTGTTCAGATCTTGTCTTGCCTGGGTGTTAGGAAAGTCTGGCCAACACGTGCAGAGAATAAAGGAGCAGTTATAAGGCACCAGTGTAAACTGTGTCCGCTGGATCTTATTTACTGACTCTGGGAAGACGGATGCTTCATACTGGTCTGTTGTATAGTTGTCAGTGTTAGAGGGAAGGAATAGCTGGCAACGTTGATTCCTCTTTTTTTTTTTTTTTTTTTTTTTTTTTCTCGGTCAATCTGGTAGTGTTCTGCATATGTTGTCATTCACAGGAACTTTGCCAGACGAGTGTCTGACAAATCATTTGATTCGTCGCCCTCCAGTGTGCCACTCCTCTACTCTTTCTTCTGTTCTTCAGGTCTTCATATTAAAAGTGACAAAACTGAATTCGAAAGTTCAATTCGATCGAGTTCACCCCCCCCCCCCACATGTTTTTTTTTTTTTTTAACAACATGTTAAAGAGTGAGAATGTTTGCAGTTTCTGTGTACAAAGTCAAATACCGTTGCTGTGTTTGGTACATGGGAAAAAAAAAGCCTATGCCTGAACATGTTTGGAATGGTTTCCCTTTTGACTTTTCATTCTGTTTGTATCAAAGATGAAGTTGATTTTGAATGGGGAAAAGCTGAATTAGAGACTAGATTGTTTAAACTTTCCCTTTTGTTTGTTTGTTTTTAAAACGTGTTAATGTAATCCAGGCTCCGTGATTTTGTTGTTGTTGTTGTTGTTGTTTTTTTTTTTTTTTTTTTTTTTTTTTTTGTTTTTCGTTTCGAAAACCCCTTCGTGATTGCGTCACAGAGCCTGTTTCATACATTGCTGATGTGTTCAGGGCGGCTTGAGATCTTCCAGGAACAAGAACTTGAGAAAAGCCTGTTCCTAACACAAGTATCTCTAACACAAGTATCCCAGTGTGACGACTAACCTCAAACATGCTCTTGAGACTGGAGCGGAAACGGCTGTGCTTTTGTGTCGTTCGCTTGGTAACATTGTGCTTTTGTGTCGTTCGTTTGCTAACATTGTGCTTTTTTGTGTCGTTCGTTTGGTAACATCGTGATTTCAATGCTGTTTCAGTTTCAGCCCTGATAGTCGGGGATTCACCTCCCCCTCCATCCCCTCCACCGGTCCGCGCTCTAGCCGCTGGCTGGTACTTCATATAGAGTTCACCCGCCAGATCAAACTATTTAGTCGTAAGCCACTCTTCCTCCCCCACCCCCAACCTCACCCCCAGTCCCCTTCGTTTTTTTTTTTTTTTTTTTTTTTTTTTTTTTTTTTTTTTAACAAAGCTAGACACACAATTTGACAATAGGTGTGTTGCGACGTTTAATTGCACATTGTAGGATGTCAGAGAGAGAGAGAGAGAGAGAGAGAGAGAGAATGTCAGAACACAGAACACAACACACACACACACACACACACACACACACACACACACACTAGCTAATTAGTGCACACAGTAGTCCTACAGATTTGTTTGCATGTTTTCCCCGAGGCTATATCTTGCAAGGGAGTGTGTGTGTGTGTGTGCAGGGGGGGGGGGGGGGGGGGTATATGTTTACAAAGCCAGAGATACCGAAAACACCTGGCCTAACTGCTCATGAAATGTTATAAAGATGGATAACCGAATCGGAAAAGTTGCATAAAGATGTTGCCATGAGCGGCAAGTTCTGTGATCGTTTCCGTGTAATGTACTCACTTTAGGAGAGGTAAGTTTCGATTTTAGGCTCTGAATGTTTCTGTGTGCCGCTGTGCATGGTGACAAAAAAAGTACTGTCCACTTTCGGGCCTGATCGTTTCGGTCTGGTCTCCTCCGATAGTCAATGGAATGTCGATACCATGGCTGGAATTAACAATCTATTTTATATTGTGGTAGCTGGCATTTTGGGCACTGTTTCCCAGTGGTAGCCTTTTTCTACCCCCCCCCCCCCTCCCCGCCCCCCTCCCCCCTCCCCCATCCCCAATTCCCCACCCCGACTTCCACCCCTCCCCCCCCCCCTCCCCCCCTTAATTATGTTTACATCAACATCTGACTGAATGCCACATTGCTCCGATTGAAACCGTTAGATTTGTTTTTCGTTTTCTATTTTTTTTTTTTTTAACGTAGATGGCTGGGAAGGGGGGGGGGGGGGGGGGGGAGGGAGGCGAGGGAGATGAAGAGATGCAATCTTATCTTTTATTTGCAACAAACATAGATCATCTGCAGACTTTACTTCCTTTTCCTGCTGATGAGAACGAAAATTCCCAGTCATGAAGTTGACCAGGACTAGTTGCTTACCACCTCATTTTCTTTCTGTTGAAAACTAATTTCCTCCGAGACCTCTGTGTTATAATGTCTTCTCGCCTGCCAACTTTACATAACTGTCGAGAGAGGGGGGGGGGGGGGGGGGGGGGGGGGGGGGGGGGTATTGGGTGAGGCTGAGAAGATTTGATAAAGCAAACATTTACTGAAGGAATCTATTTTGTAATGAAACTATTTACTTGCGTGTCCTTTATTTTTACCAGGATTATATGCATACTCGCGTGAAACAAAACCAAGTGCAGACAGATCATTCCACCGTCACTGTCACACCGCACTATATTAAATCTGTGCCAGAGAAAATGCTGCATGTCTGTCCTCCCATATACCTCAGTGATGTTGGCCGAGAGTCATGTCCACTTTGCTGACCCCCTGCCATCCAGTTCAAAGGGCAAAAACTAGACTGTACAAATACAACTATCACAGACAAGCCCATGTTCAACAGTCAAAGACAGACAGACAAACAAACAAACAAAAAAGCAAAGCTAAAATCCTGCCAATTCTCGATGACCTGTTCATTGCATTAGGAAAAATAAATTGGTGTCATTTCAAAGTCTAAGAAGAATCCATCTGGAGGTGCTTCTCGGCAAGGTCGCTATAGAGTCTGCGTGTGTCTGTTCTGAGGTATTGTGATTTAAAGTAGTTTTTTCACTGGACAGCGTGTGCAGAGTTTTAATTTTCTTCTATTGCGTTAAGTACACACGCTCATTCATGTTATAATCAGTTACATGTTGTATCGATCGAATCGGGGAATATTGTGAGATATTCAAATTCGCAAAAAAGATGATATATAGAAGTTTCTTTCCTTCGAACAATTCCCAATATTCCACAGACTCTTGTGGTAACGAACGACAACGACCCGATATAACGAACGATAATCACCAGCTGTCACCAGGGCGAAAAGCAAAGGAAATGACGTCAATAGGAGCAAACAAGGACCGCAGTGACAGCGATTATTATTTTCGTGTGAAGACTGTCAGGAAATGGAAGGAGAGTCGGTAGGTCGCGTAACAATCAGTGGAATAAATGACAGTATGAAATCAACGCGTTTCAACTTCGTGATCTTCAGGTAATGTCTTGCAAGCATTAATGAGACAGACAAGAAGGGGAAGAAAATTACCGAAGAAATGGCTTTGCTGAAAGGAAAAGTCTGTCTGCAACTATTAATGGGACAGAGAAGAAATAGAAAAAGGGAAGAAAATGACCAAATAAATGACTTAGCTTAGAGAAGGGGCCTGTTTAGAACTAGAAATAAGACAGACAAGAAGAAGGAAAGAAAGAGACAAACAAAAAAGCCAGAGAACACAGACATGACATAGCTGAGAGGTAGGGTCTATTTACAACTATTAATGGGCTGTACAAGAAAGAAAAAAGGGAGAAAAATGACCAAATAAATGACATGGCCGAGAGGAGGGCTCTGTTTAATAATAATGAATACTTATATAGCGCCTATTCTCGGCTAGAGACCAAGCTCTAAGCGCTTTACAATCCACACTCGTTTACACAACGGGCTGCCTACCTGATAGTGCCCGACTGAAGAGCTGCCAGATGGCGCTTCATTCAGTCGTTTCCCGTGTCATCCAGTCAATATCGTTCAATATCGTTCGCTCAGTTTCCTTACTTCCTCCATTCTTTCAATCTCTCACGCAGGGTGCATGCTGTGTGTAACGTGTCATCCCATACCAACGGCCAAACTGGCCTCCTCTTCCGAAAGTTGGTGATGGGATTTTACGTGTGTGCAAGATGTTACGCGTGCGTTCACACACGGAACCTCGGTTTATAGTCTCATTCGAAGGACTGTATAGGAAATGGAGTCAGAACCAATGTTAACCGAGGGAAAAATCCCCCTGTACCGAAATTCGAACCCGTAACCTCAGGATCACGTGTCCGGCGCTCTACCAACTGAGCTCTTCCGGCCCCCGGAACAACTATTAATCAGATGGACAAGAAGAAGAAGAAAAGAAAGAAAAAAAAGAAGCCGGAAAACAAAGACATGACATAGCTAAGAGCAAGAGTCTATTTGCAACTATTAATAGTATAGAGGAGAAACAGAAAAAGGGAGAAAAATGACCAGATGAATGACTTAGCTGAGAGGAGAACTCTGTCGGCTTCTATCAATGAGACTACACGAGAAGAAAAGAAACAAAGAAAGAAAAAGCAGAAGAACAAAGAAATGACATAGCTGAGAGTTAGAGTCTATTCACAACACTTAATTGGATATACAAGAAATAAAAAGGGAGATAATGGCCAAATAAATGTCTTAACTGAGTGGAGGGGTCTCTTTACAGCAGTTAACAAGGCAGACAAGAAGAAAAGAAAGAAAGATAAAAGCCGGAAAACAAAGACATGACATAGCTGAGAGGAAGAGTCTGTTTACAACTATTAATTGGGTTAGACAAGAAGTAGAAACAGGGAGAATCAGGCCAAATAAATGACTTCGCTGAGAGAAGGAGGAGTCTATTTACAACTATTAACGAGACAGACAAGAAGAAGAAAAAAGAAAGAAGGAAAGAAAGAAGAAAAAAGTTAGAGAACAAAGACATGACATAGCTGAGAGGAAGAGTCTATACATTTACAACTATTAATGGGATAGAGAAGAAATAGAAAAAAAGGAGAAAAAAATGACCAGATAATTACATAGGTAAGAGGTGTATACAACTTTTTAATGAAAAAGACAAGAAGAAGAAAAGAAAGAAAGAAACAAGCCGAAGAACAAGTATATGACTTAGGTGAGAGGAAGGATCTATAATTCACAACTATTAATGGGATAGAAGAAATATAGCAAAAAGGAGAAAATAACCAAATAAATGATACAGGTGAGACGAAAGGTCTGTGTACAACTATTAATGAGAAAGACACAAGAAGAAGAAAAAAAAAAAAAAAAAAAAAAAAAAAAAAAAAACAAGGATATGACATAGCTGAGAGGAAGGCTCTGTTTACACCTATTAATGAGAAGACAAGAAGAGAAAAAAAGAAAGAAAAAAAAAAAAAAAAAAAAAAAAAAAAAAGCCGAAAAACAAATAAATGACATAGCTGAGAGGAAGAGTCTATTTACAAATATTAATATGACAGGGGAGGTAAACAGGTGAAGGACGTGGAAATGAGCCGGCTGAGCGGAAGGGTCTGTTTCCATTGAGGTTTGGACGTGAAGGGTGACTGTGACAGAACCGAGCTTTTCTTTTGAGGGGGTGATCTGGAAGTTAGGGAATTAACATTCCTGTGATCCACTAGACAGCTTTGAGAATTCAGTAAAAGATAGATACACAATTCTGAATTGTAGGAATAAGAAAAAAAAAAAAAAAAGGGGGGGGGGGGTTAAAAAAGAAGTCGTATTCTGAATTGTAGGAATAAAAAAAGGGGGGGGGGGGGGGGGGGATTAAAAAGAAGACATAAAAAAGATATAGCAAAGGAAAAACATTTTATAATAATGATTCAAGAAAGAAAATACGAGAAAGGAAAAAAAAAACAGGAAAAAATGATTTGTCAATGTTTTGTAAAAGAAAATTTCTCCTTTTCTCCCCAAATTGTTATCATGGGCCCTTTGAACTAGTATGTGCCCATAGGGTCCGTCCGTTTTGTCCGAACGGAGAGAGAACAGGGAATGATCTGACTTGTGACAGTGTTGTGCTCCTAAGGCGCATTTTTCTCATTCTCAAATCAAGTATTCCTGTGTTTTCTCGTATTATAGCTTAAAGCTGAGCTTAAAGCTGGGTCCAGAATATTATGGTTGGCCGTGCCATGGTAAATATGGCACGAAAAAGACTGATGTCTACCCACACGCGCGTTCACACACACACACGCGCGCGCGTGCGCGCGCACACACACACACACACACACACACACACACACACCACACACACACACACACACGCGCATGTCCGCGCACACACTAAAACCTCTCCTCTCTCTCTCTCTCTCTCTCTCTCTCTCTCCTCTCTCTCTCTCTCTCTCTGTCCCCCCTCCCCCCTCCACCCCCCCCCCCCCCCCGACCTCCCCGCCACGAGACATGTGGAAGGGCGGATGCATCTCTTAATTAACTGCTCCAAGCATCCTGATGACAGGCGGGAAAAAAGTTGACTTCTTTTTTTTCCCTCCGTGTTTTTCATCGTCCGTTCGAAGTCTTCCGTGCACAATATTATTAACCCGCTCGCAGGCATTTGATGCCCAGCAGTTCTGATTCCCACACACTTTCCAGAATAAAGGCAATCCAGGTCTTTGAATTTTCAGCTGTGAGAACTTACACACCACTTAAAAGAAATGAAAACTGTTTTGTTTCCTAGCTGTACAAGTTTAGAGCCTCCATTTGCCAACCATGCATCTGCCAGGGA
>JADBJO010000870.1:322500-330000 GCA_016801955.1 Conus betulinus
ATTAATGATGACAATAATAATAATAATAACAATGATCGTGATAATAATAAGTAGGTGAATGGGAATTAATGCGATAATAATAAGTAGGTGAACGGGAATTGATGCGATCAATGAGTGAAAAGCTGAAATTAGCATTGACACAATGGAAAAAAAAAAAAAGAAATGTTAGTATTATACTGTAAGGAAATGAGAGAAGCAAATGGAGGTTGTAGACAGGTAAGCAACAACTATAGATAGATAGATAGATAGATATAGATAGATAGATAGATAGATAGATATTAATGAAGGGAATGAATAGTAAAGGAAGAAAGAAGGAAAGACAGAAGCAGCAGCAAAACATATACATGGGGTAAATAATGAGCAGAAAGGTGGTGTATCCGTGGAGAGTATCGCGGCCCAGTGCTGTTGGGGTGAACAGGTATGCTATTTTTGGATGTTGATGCCAAGTGGGCAGAGGATCCCCAGTCTGGCAATAAGATGGGATTCCTGCATAGTGCACTCAAAATCGTCGCTCGGCGATTGCCAAACAGCCAGGACTTTGACATGACTGATGCTTTGTTGAGGAGGGTTGCAGAGCGACTGGTCTGGGTTGGAGATGGGCCCATGTCGGGCAGGTGTTCACAAAAGCGTGTGCCAAGTATGCTGGGTGTCTCACCTACGTAGACCTTGATGTGCTGTTGATAGTGGATAGCATGCACTGAAATGTGGCTCTCACATGGGAATGTACGTTTGATTTGGAACTAGCCTAAAAGGTCACGTACGAGGGCGTTCCGCTTGGTGAAAGAGCAGATTTGGCAGTTAGGTTTTGAACAGTGAAAGATACTGCGTGACTTAGGTGAGGTGAGTTTGTTCTATTTGGAGCGCATATGAAGTTTTTTTTGAGGTTTTGTCGCGCCTGGAAGTTTTCTTTCTTTTTATGTTTCTTGTCTCTTTTTTTTCTTACTTCTTTTCTTTTTTTTTTCTTTTTTCTTTTTCCTCCTTTTTGTGTTGATGTTGTTGTTGTCAGAAAGGTAGATTTATGGTTTTCTTCAATGTTGCAGTTTATATTTGAGGATCCTGTTGATGGGAAGTATGTGAGGGTGAAAGAGGACGCAGGCGGTGGTTCTGCCTGTTTCTTTTAGAGGTAGGGCTTCCAAGGCAGTTCTGGGCACAGGGATAGCCATGTTTAGTTAGAGAAAAAAAAAAAGCTGAAACATTTCAAATTCTTGCAGTGTGAAATCTTCTTGGTCGTTGCAGAGTCTGCGCAGGTGGAGGAATATGGTACCGAATATGTTTTGTGGATGGGTGATGGGAGATGATGTTTAGTTCAGACATGAATGTGAATTAGTGAGTTTGTAGATTACTGAGGTGTTGAGTAGCCTATCTTTTAGGAACATGGAGATGTTCAAGAAGTTGACTGACTAGGAAATGCTGTATGTGAATTTGATGGATGGTTCCCAACGTCTAAACGAAGTTCAGAAACATGAAGAGGTCTTGCTCTGGCGTAGATGATGTGGCTCCCAGCCCGTCATTGATGTACGTTTCGTAGAACTCTGTACTTGGGCCTGTATTACACAGTAATAGGCGGTGTTTTAAGCGTCACATGAAAAGGCAGACATAGGGTGGTTCCGTTTTAGTTCCTATGGTGACACCACTGATTTGCCAACAAGTGTGATCATTGTATTCAAACGTGTTGAGAGTGAGGGACTAACTCTGCCAGTCTTTCCAGTGTAGCTGTTGGTCGTGTGATTGCTGTGGTGACCCTTTGCCGAGAACGAAAGCAAGGACCTGCCCCCCCCCCCCCCCCCTCCCCCCCCCCCCCCCCCCCCCCCCCCCCCCCCCCCCCCCCCCCCTTTGCTCCACCCTCTTCGCCCTGCTACGAAAAGAAAAAAAAAATAAAGATCATAATAGCAACATGAAAATGAAGCAGTCTGCAGTGTTAAGAGAGCAAGGTGGAATACAAATGAACACATAACACCGGGTGTGAAGTGTGTGGATGTAATCATACACTATTACAAACAACAGACACGTACATTGTCGCCAACTATATCATCTTGAGACGTGACAAACAGCAGAGGAACAATGCACAAAACTGTGCTCCCTTGATAACAATCAGCAAGAGAAAGTCAATAAAATGAAAGAAGAATGGGGAAGTGAAGACAGTTCAAAAACAACAGGAGAGAGAGAGAGAGAGAGAGAGAGAGAGAGAGAGAGAGAGAGAGATTCGGATGGTTCGGATTCATATCGACCTTGGCCCATTATGAAGGGGTGAATGGACATATCATCTGAGACAAATACTCATGACTGTGAAACATACCAAATACAAATAATTCAGAACATCAAGAAATAGCTGTTTCTCTAAATTGAAAATCCTATTACAAAAAGAAGGAACAATTTCGAACAACTTCTGGTGAGGCTGACGACATCAGTATGGTCAGTTTAGATAGCGAAGCCTGTCAATAAAATGTTAGCTGAATTAATTCAGTTCTAATGTTCCTTAAAGGCTGGCCAGCAAAGAACAAAATGGATTTCACACACACACACACACACACACACACACACACACACACACACACACACACACACACACACACACACACACACACACACACACACACACACACACACACACACACACACACACACACACACACACACACGTGTGTGTGTGTGTGTGTGTGTGTGTGTGTGTGTGTGTGTGTGTGTGTGAGTGTGTGTGTGTGTGTGTGTGTGTGTGTGTGTGTGTGTGTGTGTTCGTGCGTGCGTGCGTGCGTGCGTGCGTGTGCGGGTTTTTGTACGGCAATGACTTTGACAAGATGACAGCCCTAATATGGACCCTTGTGGTCGACTGGTCTGTAAACAGACTGAATTGAACTGATTTCCCTACCTCTTTGTTTACAGCGTCATAATGCTCTTTTTCTACACGCCATTTGGTAACAACCGTTGGAAACATTTGGACTGTGGTGTTCTGCTGTGTCGGGGGAATGCCCCTCAATCACAGCATGATCAATTCTCTCCGTCTCTGTCGCTGTCTCCGTCTGCCTGTCTGTCTGTTTCTCAGTCTCTCTGTCTGCCTGACTGTCTGTCTGTCTGTCTGTCCGTCTCTGTCACTGTCTGTCTTTTTGTCTCTGTGTCTGTCTGTCTGTCTGTCTGTCTGTCTCTCTCTCTCTCTCTCTCTTCTCTCTCTCTCTCTCTCTCTCTCTCTCTCTCTCTCTCTCTCTCTCTCTCGTTCATTATTTCATCTTTCATTGTGATTTGATAATACAAGTACGCGAACGCTGGTGTGCAGTTTTCATTTTGAAAGCCCTGGAATCGCCCTCGTAGTTGCCTAAGAAGCAGACTGTGTGGCTCTAGAACGAATGGCAGCAGTGTTAATAATCATTATCTCTATTAACATGGGATCCCAGTTTGTAAACAAGAGATCTCTAGTGTTGACGTTATTGTTGTTTTCTTTTTGCTTTCACTACTACTGTTTTGGTTGTTGCTGTTAATGATGATTTTGTGATTTGGCTTATATCCATCGTCAAACCTGATTTTCTGTATCGATACTGAATGTGTCGTGAGAGACGTGTAAAAACCAAACCTGCATTCACGATCTGTATCACATGGAAAACCAAAACGGCAAACAAGCTCAGGCGATAGTTTTATCGAATGGTCTGTTGGTATGGGGAAGATGTTGCATTTGCGCGTCGATCCTACCTTCAGGATCTCCCCCCCCCCCCCCCCCCCCCGACCACCACCACCGACAGACAGCCTGTACAGGGGAGTCCACTCTACTATTGCCACAATGACAGCTGAAAGACTTTTATTTGTTTGTGTGTTTTGCTCAGTTGCTTAAAGCCCATTGAGAACGTTTTTTTAAAACTTTTTTTTTTACTTTGCGTGGCATTTTTTTTTTAATAAAAAAGGAGGGGGGGGGGGGGGGTATGCAGGATCTGCTGCGTATTGTCAATCACTACCAGGAAGTTTGAGAATTCAGCGAAACGCTAATCAGAAAACTAGTCTATTGACACTACAACCGTTTTCAACTTTTCCTTTCTCTGTTCGCCCCCACCCGTCTCTCTCTCTCTCTCTCTCTCTCTCTCTGTCTCGCCTTAACTTTTTTCTCTGGTTGTTGGTCGACTCAGCGCGCGCGCGCGCGCGCGCGCGCAGCGCGAGAGAGAGAGAGCGAGAGAGAGAGAGAGAGAGAGAGAGAGAGAGAGAGAGAGGCTTGTAACAATAACATAAGTGCAAAAAGTGACCCCCACAAATGACATCCAAACCAAGTCTGATTTTTTGTTCAAAATCCAAGTAGTCAGGGTAAACATCTGCTTTGCATGTGTCTGTCTGTATGTTGGTGATATTTCTAACTGACCGTTGTGAACAGCTGCTTGCTTGCTTTCAAAAAAAAAAAAAAAAAAAAAGAAACAAAACACTGGAATCGATTCGTAAGATGACCCCGACCCTCAACGACTTAGTCGTCTCACACAGTCGCCGCCACTGACGTAAGGCGCAAGTGCAAACACGCGCGCGCAGTGTAAGCTTACACGGCTTTCTAAGCCGTCACTCACTCCGCCGTCACTCTGTCTACAGCCGGTGAAATGAGCAGGCTTCTATAATTTCCATTGAAGGTCACATTCAACATGAAAACGAAAATAAAGTAAAATAAAAATAAAATAATAATCAGTGGAAGATTATTTAAAAAACCGTCAGAGCTCATATTAGGGTATTTCACCAATGGCTGCTGATGTCGATGTCTTTCTCTTTTTTTTTTTTTTTTTTTTTTTTTGGCAACCGCCGTCATAAGTTACTCCTCCGTAACACGTTACCGTTACCGTTGAATGGCGGATGCAAGCGGGTCGGTAGTTTAAAGACACATAGGTGTATACACACACACACACATACACACACACACACACACACGCGCGCGCGCGCGCGCGCGCGCGCGCGCGCACGCACGCGCGTAGACACGCACACACATACACACTCAGTACACACACACACACACACACACACACACACACACACACACATATATATATATATATATGTGTGTGTGTGTGTGTGTATGTATGTATGTACATGTGTACATATGTATGTATGTATCAAGTTCACAAAAAGAAGCGCGAATACATGAGCATAATATAGATCTTTTAAGACCTACAGAAAGGGTGTTGTGCACACTTCAGTCACAGTAGGACAGGGCTACATACAGTATGGAACGTATGCACGCGATGCAGCATGGACCTGTCTGTTGATACCCCCAATTTGTGAGAGTCCCTGGCCTGACTTTTTTTTTTTTTTTTTTTTTTTTTACAAGCAGTATCAGAGGAATGTAAGTAGAGAATCTGATTGGTAATTATTCTGTGCGCAGTTCTCGGGATCAAGAAGGTCACACCATACCGAGCTTTTTTATTTGTGTGTGTGTGTGTGTGTGTGTGTGTGTGTGTGTGTGTGGTTTGGGTTGCTGGGTTTGGTTTTTTTTTTTTTTTTTTTTTTTTTTTGGGGGGGAGGGGGCTTTTAGAGCCTGGCAACAACGGATCGTGTGTCACCTTGCCAGACAATGGCTTCAAGCGATCAAGAGCGTCCTGTGCTACCCGTCATTTCTCAAACCAGACTCTAAATCAAAAGGAAGCGTGGTCTCTATCGTCAGATATGGCATCAAAGTCAGCATATTGCAGCAACGAAAATTAGTCTGGTTCAAAACTCTGCAACAAAAATTAAGTTTTAAAAATCGAAGAACAAACGATGATGGAAGCCGCCATGTTGCGAGGGGGGGGGGGGGGGGGTGGGGGGTGATGTGACGTTACTTTCACAGTGCTGACAGACCCGAGTAACCACGAGGCGTTGACCTAACAAGCCTCCATGGATAACATCAGGAATACCTGTTCACCCCAGACGCTCACTGCTTTGACAAAGTCACTCTGGCACTGTCCTGTGTAATGCTGAACCGGAATTTACGAATGGAGACACTGTCCCGTATGATGTTGAACCGGAATTTACGAATGGAAATCTGCTACTTGAGTCAGAGGTAGGCGCAGTTATGTGTATGCCAAGGAAACAATCACTCTTAATAATAATATAATGATAATAATAATAGTTGTAGTTGTTGTAGTAGTAGTAGCAGTTGTTGTTGATGTTGTTGAAGTAGTGGTTGTAGTTGTAGTGGTAGTAATAATTATAAAAATGATGATAATAATGATAAGGGATTTTACACTCAGAGTATGCAGTGGTCAGTTGGTGGTCATCAACTCTCTGCAGAAGTCGCCCATCCGTTTCTCAAATCCACTAACCATGCCAGGCACGTTTTGCTTTTTTGCTGAAATCTTATGCATCTCAAACTCAGTAACCCTGCTTGGTATATAGTTCTAGAATCGGTAGACTTTTGTGAGTAAGGGGCACGAAGGAGATTTTTCTTAATCAACTTTGTTGCTTTACTTCACTGGTCGAACGCTTCTTGTCGGTCAAGACCGCGAGCCATGACTGTGACGCAGCGCTGGGGGGGGGGGGGGGGGGGGGGGGGGGGGGGGAGTCTACTTTTGAACGTGACAACATTGTAGAGCCCCTTGCGGTTGAATTTAGCGCCTTGAAGTCAGTTTAACTGGAAAAGGTAGACCCCCGCACACACACACACACACACACACACACACACACACACACACACACACACACACTTGTTTTCGCACAATGAAGGTGTCTAGTCCATTTCGTCTTTCAACTTCTTATTCCCTTTACCACTGAGCAACCTACAGCCAGACTCACGCTTCCAGCCGGCTGAGACGTCCGTCCCCTAGTCACCTATCTGCAGCGCATACAGAACATCACAACGTTCCTTTCGTTACGGGCGACTCCCATTATTGTTGCTGTTGTTCGTCCTTCGCGGCCGAAGATGACCATGACTTCTGGTATCACTGGGTGGTGGTGTGTGTACGAAGAGGGCTGATCAGGCCGATCCTCGAACAGTCTATTGCACTGCGGACAGGGCAGACTCAGAGATGAGCCAGGCTGGAAAGCGATGTTATTCTGTTTTTTTTTTTTTTTTTCCGAAGCTGGCGTTTTAGCTCCTGTGCCTCGTTTCAAAGTCTTTCACTCCAGATTTGATCATGGTGCGCCAGGTTGAGCGAGCTTCTTCCCACGAGGCAGACGTGATGGTACAGCTTTTCAGTGAGGCCTTCAGTGTGTCTTTGTGGCGCTTCTTATGTCCTCAGTGGGAACGCTTGCCTTCCGGCAGCTCGCCATAGAACAGTCTCTTTGGGAGACGATTTTCATTCATACTGTGTGCATATCGTTCCTGCCCACCTGAGTTGCGAGCAAATTAGCATTGCATAAATGCTCTCCATATAGACCTTTTAAAGCGGCCTCTGTATCTGGTACTTTGTGTCCTGCCATTTGACGTGCAGAAACGTTCTGAGACATCTTTCGTGGAAAAAGCTCACCGGCCTGGCTTGTCAACTGTACACCGTCCAAGTTGCACAGGCATACAGCAGAGATAGCAATATAACAGCACGGTACACTTTGAGCTTGGTCTGCAGGCTTATTCCT
>JADBJO010000870.1:337500-340000 GCA_016801955.1 Conus betulinus
ATCGATAATCACGCCTAAGACACGATGTTCGGTAACCTGCTCGATCAAGGTTTCATTCATTTTTAGGCTCAACATAAGACGCTGTCGTTGATGTTTCTGTCTCGATGTTAGGACCATACATTTTGTTTTGTGCGGATTAAGGACCATTCGGTTTTGGTTGCACCATTCTAAGACATCCGTTATACTTTGTTGTAACGATATTTGTACAGATATGATGTTTGTATCACTACAGTGAAGAGAGCTATCGTCAGCGAACAGATCACAGATGACATCATTGTGAGATATGTGCATCGGTAGGTCATTTATGAAAATACAGAAGAGAAGAGGTCCAAGGACAGAGCCTTGCGGAACACCACAGCTCACTATTCCTTCAGAAGAATAAGTACCGTTTAAGTAAATACGCTGGGTCCTATTTTCAAGATATGACTGAAAGAAGGTGACTACTGCCGGATTTTGAACATATGCAGTAATTTTTTTAATAATATGTTGTGGTCTACTAGATCAAAGGCTTTCTTAAAATCGAGAAGAACAGCTCCAGTGAGTTTTCTTTCGTTGATGGCTGATAGCCATGTATCACATAGGCGTGTCAAGGCCGTGTGGCATGAGTGATTTCGACGAAAGCCTGACTGAAATGGGTGGAACAGTATGTGATGTTCCATATGTTTAGTTAGGTGTTTGTGAACATGCATCTCAATAGGTTTCGATACAACGGATAAAAGAGATATTGGTCTAAAATTGTTTAAATCAGTGAGATCTCTTGATTTGGGTAAGGGAATGACTTTTGCAGCCTTTAGACCACATGGGAAGACATTCTGATCAATGCACAAATTATAAACATACGTAAGGGTATCAACAATGTAAGGTAGAGCAAGCTTGAGTATAGAGGCATTTAAGTTATCTGGACCCATTGCTTTTTTTTTATTTTTAAGTTTTGAAATTAAGGAACCAACTTCATTAATAGCAAGTAAGGGGATGCTAAATGAATTTCTTGTATTTAATCGTTCTTGGCAAAACGACTGGAGAACAGCTGGAGTCTCATATCGATTAAAAAATGTAACATTGGCAGCTTCGGTTAAGTGAAGGAAATGATTGTTGAAAGTGTTAGCAGACCACCACATCGTCGCAGTATTATCGCATTTCCTTTTTGACTTGTCAGTTATTTCATTAACAGCACGCATAGTGATGCTGTATCCCTGTTTGCGTTTATCAGTTTCTTGAAATGCTCAGATTTTGATTTTCTAACTAGATCTGATACTCTGTTTCTCTGCTTTTTATATTCATCTACTTTTTTTGCGGTTTTAAGTGCATCCCTTAATGCCATTTCTATAATAATGTCTTTTGTCAGCCAGCTGGGAAGTACTCTGTGTTTTACCCTTTTTTTCTAAGTGGAGCATGTTTATCAACGATTGAGAGAAAGATATTATACCAGGTATTGTACGCTTCATTTGGATCTGTGTAATTGAGTACACTGTAGAAAGGAGCTAAGCTTAAGTCGAGGAAAAATTCATCCTTACTGAAATTTTTGAAGCAGCGATATTGAATGGTTGTGTGGCCTTTATTCTGTTGCTTTGGAAGTTTACAAGACCAAGTGCACAAAATGAGACAGTGGTCGCTTATGCTTTTGTTGCCCACAGTTATATATTGGATACCATGGCTTTGTTGTTCGTGTAGATATGAATCCAGCAATGTAGAAGATGTCTTTGCGATTCTAGTTGGATTATGAATAAGCTGATGCAAGCCAAAGAGTGTGGTGGTCGCATCCCAGGCAGGCTGCCGTTTTAACAGATCAATGTTAAAATCACCGAGAAGAATGACATTTGGATAGCTCTTATATACCTCATCCATCATGCGTACAAAGTTGTCATACCAGAGGAAGGTGGCAGCGGGATTCCTATACATATATCCAACTAGAAGAGGGGCTGAGTTGGAGGGTTTTACCTGCAGCCACATGCATTCAACATTATCAGGCTCAAGGTCACGCCGCCTTTTTGTACAGTGAGCGATGCTTTGATGAATGTATATTCCGAGTCCTGTTTCACCAGAGTGATTTTTGCATCGCGTCGGACAAAGTTATAGTTAGTTATGGATAAAGCTGTATCTGTGAAACGGGAGTCAAGGCGAGTTTCACTGAGACCAAGCAGATGAATAGAAGGGGATTCGTTTAGAAGAAAACAGATATCATGAATCTTATTTGGTAGATGATAAACATTTAGGTGACCAATGCGTAATCCAGTATCAGTATTAATTACATTACAATGGTCCATTGTATTAATTCTAGAGTAAAGTCCTGTGCAATAAAACAAAACAGATATACTGTTACAACAACAATAAAAAAATATAAAATCAGCAATTATAAAATATCTAAGAACACACAAAGTTCAAAAAGCAGGGCAATGAAGTTCAGTCCAAAGGACAGTCCAAGTATGTGTATGATAACAATATTCATTGTATGATATGATAACAATATTCATTGTATTCATTGTATATGTGTATGATAACA
>JADBJO010000870.1:367500-370000 GCA_016801955.1 Conus betulinus
CAGAGAATACACGTTGTATGAGAATAATTTCAAAGCAAGTCCTCAGAAAGGTATCACCACTTTGTTTGAGAATGATTTCCTGTTTGGTCAAATCGTTATAAGAACAGAGAATACACGTTGTATGAGAATAATTTCAATGCAGTTCCTCAAAAAGGTATCACCACTTTGTTTGAGAATGATTTCCTGTTTGGTCAACTCGTTATAAGAACAGAGAATACACGTTGTATGAGAATAATTTCAATGCAATTCCTCAAAAAGGTATCACCACTTTGTTTGAGAATGATTTCCTGTTTGGTCAACTCGTTATAAGAACAGAGAATACACGTTGTATGAGAATAATTTCAATGCAATTCCTCAAAAAAGGTATCACCACTTTGTTTGTGAATGATTTCCTGTTTGGTCAAATCGTTATAAGAACAGAGAATACACGTTGTATGAGAATAATTTAAATGCAATTCCTCAAAAAGGTATCATCACTTTGTTTGAGAATGATTTCCTGTTTGGTCAACTCGTTCTAAGAACAGAGAATACACGTTGTATGAGAATAATTTCAATGCAATTCCTCAAAAAGGTATCATCATTTTGTTTGAGAATGATCTCCTGTTTTGTCAAATGTTATAAGAACAAGAATAGTTAATTTCAATGCAGTTCCTCAAAAAGGTAGTCAAGAATGATTTCCTGTATTGGCAAGTGTATATAAGAACAGAGAATACACGTTGTATGACAATAATTCCTGTATTTGTCATGCGTTTCCGAGAGAACAATTTCCTGTGCCGTTATGCAATTCTAGGAATAGAGAATACTTACTATATGGCATGATTTCCTTTAATGTCATATAGTCTAAGAATATGGAAGACATGTTGTATGGGACAGAATTCCTGTATTATTATGCAGTTCTAAGATTAGAGAATAATCATTGTGCCAGGGAAAATTTTCCTGCTTTGTTTTACAATTCTAGCAATGGTAACCTCACTTTTGTATCAGAGTAATTGTTTTTGCAGTCCTAAGAATAGTATTTTGACATTTCTAGGAGAAAATATTTTCTGTTTTATAGTTCCGGAAATAGTATTTTCACATTGGAATGACTATAAAGTCTTGTGTGTGTGTGTGTGTGTGTGGTGTGTGTTTTTTCCAGTTCTAAGGATAGTCTCATATTTGTATGAGAAAGATTGCCTGCATTGTTTAACAGATATAAGAATAGTATCTTGTATGAAATGATTTCATTTGTTATCCTGCAGCTCAAAAAAGTCCTCACACTTTTTATGAGAATATTTTCCTATATTGCTGTATTACCACCAGTTTCAATACCTTGTATGAACATGATTTCCTCTATTGTCATGCAGTTCGAAACGTTATAACATAATATTCTGAATATATGTATACATTGTGTGCTTTTATTAAACTCCCCCCCCCCCCCCCTCCATTTTTTATTCCCTAGGCAATTTGCGTGCTGAGCTGCTCTTCAACTCAACAACTCAAGGAAAGTTTTATATGTTAAAAGTCTTATGACTCGTCTGCATAAGGAAAAATTCCTATATTTTTTGTTCATTGAAATCTCTCTCTCTCTCTCTCTCTCTCTCTCTCTCTCTCTCTCTCTCTCTCTCTCTCTCTCTCTCTCTCTCTCGTCTGGCAGTTCTACAAGTTGCAAAAATAATGCTCTGAAATGGCGCGTTCGTTTGTTTGCTTTTGTTTACTGACTACCTTCCCTCCTTTTTCCCCTGGCACGTTGTGTGCTGATCTGCACTTCCACTGCTAACTCATGGAAAGTTATCAATACCTGTATGTGTAAAAGGCATGTAAGTCATCTAGATATGGTAAAACAATCTTAATCTACACATTACGCTCTCAGCAGGTCCTGACTTTTTTTTTTTTTTTTTTTTTTTTTTTTTTTTTGTGACTAGCTACCATGTCATAGACTGTTTGGGTTGGTTTGTTTCTTTTTTTGATGTATGTTTTTTTTTTTTTTTTTTTTTTTTTTTGGGGGGGGGGGGGGGGGGGGGGGGGGGGGATGGTCTGGCTTGTTCTTGATGTGATCCTATTTTTCGTTGATGTGAATTTCCTGAGTGACTTTGACAGGTCTGAAACGTTACTCTGCAGTTGGTTTTGGCTACGATGATGAGAACTTGAACGTGGAAGTCCGTGTTTGTTCGTTACTTGGTTCGTTCATTCTTCAGTTTAAAGTCTCTTCACTCACAATGACTTTAGACTGATGTGTGTGTGTGTGTGTGTGTGTGTGTGTGTGTGTGTGTGTGTGTGTGTGTGTGTGTGTGTGTGCGCGCACATGCGAGAGAGAGAGAGAGAGAGTCGCTCACCTGTTTTATATAGAACTATGATGCATTTATTTCGCACAGTGGAGCTTTTCGTTGGAAATGCCACGATGAAATCGATAGACTCAATCGTGAGGAAAATTTCCATGACACAAGGTAATACTGATTTACAAAAACTGGGAGCGTTTTGTTTTATTTCAGAAGATAAATTAAAATTTTTGTTTTTGTTTACA
>JADBJO010000870.1:380000-390000 GCA_016801955.1 Conus betulinus
ATTCTTTTGTCTGTCAGTGCTTTAGTCAGCTGATACTATTTAAAGCACAGTTTGAAAGTCAACATCTGTCAGTTTCAATGCTGGTTCATGAGGTGATTCCGCCTTGACCAAACACGCCTAGACCCCATCATGACAGACATGCTCAAGTATTTTAGGAGTTGTTTACATTTTGTTATGGGCAGTCCTAACATTGAAAGTCCTGAAGCCACTCTTTTATGAACTATGCCTAGTGAACCTATTACAAGAACAACCACTTTCGTGCTAAATCCGGCATCACTAAGAGCATAGCAAAGAGGCATGTACTTTTGAAATTTGCCCTCACATACATACATACATACATACATACATACATATATACATACATCCATGCAGATTTCGGCATGTGCGTCAGCATGACGCTACGCTGGTGATGAATAACTTTTCCTAGAGTTCAGTCAGAATTTTTTTTTAATGGAGTTTGAAGGAATTTCCTAAGGCAATTGTGGTTTGAGGCTCGATCACACTTGAGTGCGAGACATCGTGGAAGCCATGTAGCCAGTTCTTTAACACTGTAAGGTCCACCTCGTGACTTCAGACCTCCATCCCTACGTGGCAGATCAGTGCTGCAGAATAGATTTCAGACCACAATCGGTTTCCTGCGTTTCAGATAAAGGAGTGAGGAAGTGGCTTTTAGATAATGGTGAGAAGACTAGCACTTTAAGGAGGGGGATTGTGATGGTGAAATTACCCAGTGTCCAGACTTGCTGGAGTCGAGGGCACTGGGGACTGAAAAGGTCATAAATTTCACAGCATTCTATTTACATGTATTTTGTCATGAACTTATATGTTTTTTTTTTTTTTTTTATGTAAATTTTCATTTATTCATTCATTTATCTCTCTCTCTCTCTCTCTCTCTCTCTCTCTCTATCTATCTATCTATCTATCTATCTATCTATCTGTCTGTCTGTCTGTCTATCTGTCTATTCATTTATTCATTTATTGATTTGTACAGAAAAATAAAGGGCACTTCCAAGCGTTCTTAGTGTGGCCTAATTCTCTCTGCTTTAAAACTGTCAGTAGGCTGATTAGCTACCATGTCATTCACTAAGTTCGTCGTTTCTTGATCACAATTTTTCTTTGTTTTCTGACTTTTTCCCCCAAGATGTAAACCTTTTGTTTTCTAATCCGAATGTTAACAGTCCTGAAAAGGTCCCTATGGTCGACCCGGATAAAAGTAATGAAAACAGTAATTAAAGAAACCTAAAGAGAACCTAGACTGGTTATAAATGGAATGTTTCATGCGAGTTATCTACGTTATTAATTTTGATAACTGCTTTGTACATTGTACTTTTTAAAGCCATTTGTTGGCAGCACTCCTTTGGAGTAAAGGCTCGTAATCATTTCTTCGTTTATTTATTCATTTCCTTTTGTTTTCAGGGAAGTGGTTATTGAGCTTGTTTCAAAGTTTTATGTTTTCTGTGAACGTTCACGATTTTCCACGCCAGGTATAATCTTCTGGAATATTCTAATCAGCTTTTCAGAATGTTGTTGTTTTGTTGGGCCCTGCGTGGTCGAATTGGCTGTACTGAACGTGAAACTGTTGTTTTCATTGTGCTTTTTGCCGGCACTTTCTTCAAAGTGGTTGCGTTTCTCCTGTTCAGGACATGAATTTGTTATAGGTGCAGATGTCACAAGAGTTTGCCTCATGCTTACTTAGCTTTCATACCCTCCACCTCTTGCTGTGTCGTCTGTCTTTGGCAGTTTGATGAGAGAATCAGTTTGTTACCTTCGGGTGTATTCTGTGCCCCCGAGGGGATGCCACGGATTCTTTTTTGTTTGAATTCTATCCCCACCTTTCGGAAAATTTTGTGTCAGTAATTTCCTCTTTTCTACCCCTCTCTTTAGCTCAACCTATTGTTTTAATCTTTTTTTTTTACGGTTGCCCACAGTTCTTCTATCTGTCTTTTCAGCTTTTTTACCTGTTGGAAGGATGAGGAAGCCGGGGGGGGGGGGGGGGGGGGGGGGGGGGGGGGACATAGAGGGAAGCTTGGACGGGAGGTGGAATGTTCAGTGAGTGGGGAGAAACTGTTAACTGTTTTAACTCAATGGAAATGTATTCGAGGTCACACAATCTTAAATCCGTTTTTAGAAGACACTTCGGGCACGCAGCTGTCATTTGGCTGTAGATTAGTGCGTATGTCTCGTTACTTGTGGTCTAGATTATTAGGCAAAGAATATGCAAATGTACGTTCACGTTACAGTGTAAACAGTCTGTATGTAGACGTGTGTGCCCATGATGTGTAGAGATGAAGAAGCGGACTTTGCGCAGAAATGGAAAAAGGTTTAAAGAAAAGGAAAAGATCGCTACAACTTTTGACCTGTTTACTCGCATATTTTGTTTTTTCACCCCCTTTTCCCCATCTCCACTCTCTTGTGTAATTCTGGAGTTTTGCATCCTGAACGCAGCATGCGGGGCTGGATGAAAAAAAAAAAACGTACTGCTTCTCTGATTCCCTTTTGGGATGAAGATACCCCCTCTCTTCCCCCCTCTCCTCTCCTCTCTTCTCTCTCTCTCTCTCTCTCTCTCTCTCTCTCCTCTCTCTCTCTCTCTCTCTCTCTCTCTCTCTCTCTCTCTCTCTCTCTTCTCTCTCCCCGTCTCCTCTCTCTCTCTGTCTCTCTTTTGTCTCTCGCTCTCTCTCTCTGTCTCTCTCTGTCTGTGTCTCTCTCTGTCTCTCTGTCTCTGTCTCTCTCTCTCTCTCTCTCTCTCTCTCTCTCTCTCTCACTCTCTCTCTCAAAAGCATGCACATTTGGATGTCCAGTTCATGAAGATGAATGCCAACACAAAAATATCTTTATCCCACACAAATGTCTTGGACGTGTTTCACTTCATCCCAGAGAAATGGTACACGCACACAACATGTTATCGCACAAAAACATTACCTTCGCACATGTACATTAACTATCGTTACTGCTTGGTTTCTTTGAGAGATCAAGAATTTGGATGCCTGTCTATCTAAACCATCTGAGACTGGACACATATTGAAGTCTTAACTTGCTATAATATTCCTTTAAAATGATTTGTGCACTCTTCAACTTGTTACAAATGAGTGTGCAAGTACCCCCTTTCATGCAGCGAATGGCCTTACTGACTACAGCTCCCCCCCTCTCTCTCTCTCTCTCTCTCTCTCTCTGACATAAAACAGTCCTCACAATATCGTGTGTTAGTGGATGTTCATGTATGGGCAAGTAGCAGGCACCAAAGAGCAGAATGGAAACGCGGGCAGAAGAGCGAGCGCGGGGGAGGGTTTGTGTATGTGCGCGTAAGGAAGCGTTGTTTGCGTATCTGCTCACAAACAGGAACCTTTTTTTTTCGTGCCTCGTTCCTGATTGGTTAACAGGTTGGGGGAAAACAGTTTGGGCATGAGAGAAGGGCAAGGGTCTTAAAGGGAAGAGGGAAGGTAGAGAGGCGGTTTGGGAGGATGTGTCGTAGGGAAAAGGGCGAGTGAGGAAAGGATGGCGAGTGAGGAAAGGATGGGGGGGGGGGGGGGGGGGGGGGGGGGGGGGGGGGGGGGGGTTGGGTTGGGTTTAAAGCTGACGTGTTTAAAACCATAGGCACGGTTCTCAGACCTGTGTTACTGGAGGCACGTGACTATTGGCAGCGGCTGTGGGCTAACATCGGTCACACTGTCTGTGACGGCTCTGTGTTCTCTGTATCGTTTCCGGTGGAGCTGCTTCAATGGGCATTTTGATTAGAGACCCACCACGTTAAAGAAAAAATGACTTCATAAACTTTATTAAGCAGTTGATGGCCACACTAATGAGAGAAGAGCTACCGTAATCACTTTAAACTGTGCACAGAACGTTCCGCGGTAGATTCACGTGATAGCAGCTCCTTCATCAAGGCGAAGAGTCTTGACCTTTGTCTCCATGAGTGAACACTGTGGTTTTGACTTCCGCGCAAATGTCACACACCAGCGTTGTTTGATATTCTGGCGAGCGTTAATAATACATCCGTTTAGCGGTCAGAGTAACACCAGACTCGTAAAGCCAGAAAAGATGTATTCATGAAATAAGCTAAGGACTCAGGGAACGAAGAATCTCTATGAAGAACTTGATAATAGAAAGCTCTCAAAGAAGACACCACTTCTCATCCCCCCTACTCCTGCCTCCTGTATACACAATACTTTGGGCCCAAACTCCTTACACTGTGAGGAGGCCTCAGTATATCCAAGTCGTGACCACTTGGCCCTAGATGCCCTTTGCATGATGACATGATGTAGGCCTATAAACGTGGATTTGAAATCCATCTTATTGTTTAGAGTGGAAAAAAAGCAGCAAGTCCTTCTGTAATAAAGGAACCAGGGAAACACAAAAAGTTTGTCGACATTTACCACCTGAAAAAATTTATCACCCAGAAATACTTTAGATATGGAATATTTTGTCTTCCGGTCTCGCGTTGGTTTGTTTGTTTGTCTGTTCTTGATATTTCTTTCTTTCATTTTTTTTTCCTTCCTTCCTTGTTTCCTTTTGACTGTCTTGTTTGTCTTTTCTTTTTTTTTAAATTTTCCCTTGTAATTATGGTCCTCCATTCTATTTTTTCCAAGTCTACCCTTTCTTGCATTGCTGTGCCTCGCTCGCTCATAATGATTCTCGAAAGGTAAATGAGAATATGGGAACATTCTGTTGATACAAGAAATTCTTATGAAAAGCCCGACAGATTGCCTCCACCCCCTTCCCCCCCCCCTCCCCCCCCCCCCCCCCCCCCCCCCCCTCCCCTTCCATCTTCTGCCAAGATACCTCAAATATAACCAAATTCACGTTAGTTGTGTTGAAAATATAATTTTCTCGTGATTTATCTATAAGGGTCTTTTTCTGTGCACCATTTGTCACTTAATTTTTCAGAGTTATCACTGAGATCGCAGAAAGGTCTTAATAAATGTCAGAATGTACTCTACAGTTTTTTATGATACTTTCGTTTTACTACGATTGTGGCTAGTATTGCTGGAACCCGCATGGTTATATTTTGAGGATCTCATTCTCTTGTATGGTAGGTCGCTCTGTTGTGACTTAACATTGAGTGTGTGATGTTATGGCTATGTAATATGTGTGGTAGGTCGCACCGGTGTTGAGTTAACACTGAGTGTGCGATGTTTCAGCTATGTAATGTCCTATATCGTCTATGGTGAAAAAGAACATGAAGAGAAATAAAACCATTGAACTGATTTTTGTGATATTAAAGGAATTCTTCCCAGGATAAAAGAATGTGTGTCCAGATGGATTGGGGAGGAAGGAGGGAGGGGAGGGGGAGTTAAGGAGGGCGGGCGAAGGGAGGGAGCTGGAGAGTGATGTGAGGTTTTGTCGTTGTTGGTGACAGTTCATTTTAATGAAAAGAAAATGCCAGTAGTTCTTCTTTGGTTAAATTTTGCTTTGCAGTGAATGTTTTCACACTCCTCTGTCATTTGACCTCCCTCCCGACCACGTGTTTTGTGGCAGTGGGGGACCAATTATTGATTTTTTTTTTATATTGCATCTTGTGGACATGATCATTTTCCATTGGATCGTCCCATTGCAAGACTGTAAGGGAGAATACGGGGAGAGGCAAAAGAGTTGCTGGATTTTTCTCTTGTGTGTTTTGTTTGTTTTATGACGCTTTCTTTTCATTATTATTTCCATTTCATTCTTTTGATGGCTTTGAATTTGCTTGATAAGCGTAATAATTGTCTTCTGCTGTGTTTATGGCTGGCTGTTTTTCCCAGTTGTTATAATGTCCCTATCATACACAGATGTAAACGATTTCCTCTTGTCTGTGATCATTGTATTTGGAGCGGTTCTCCTGATCTGATTTCAGATCATTTGGGGTTTTCCTTTTGTGTGTAGATAAAGACAATATCCCAAATTGCATTTATAGATGTAGATAATATACCACATTGTATATCTATCTAGTGTATATCTATGTATCTGTCTGTCTATCTATCTATCTATCTATCTATCTATCTATCTATCTATCTGTCTATCTATCTATCTCTCTGTCTATCTATCTGTACATCTGTCTGTCTATCTGTCTATTTATTTATCTATCTACACAGTATCCCATATTCTCTCTCTCTCTCTCGCTCTCTCTCTCTCTCTCTCTCTCTCTCTCTCTCTCTCTCTCTCTCTCTCTCTCTCTCGTGTGCACACTCACACGCTCTGCCTTTGAATCCATATATGCATATATATTGTTCGCGCGCGCGCGCGCGCGCGCGCGCGCGCGCGCGCGTGTGTGTGTGTGTGTGTGTGTGTGTGTGTGTGTAAATATTCCTTCCATTTTTACTCACGTGTGTAACAAAGGGAGTCTGCTTAATCAACATGTGTCAGTGTGTGTGTATGTGTGTGTGTGTGTGTGTGTGTGTGTGTGTGTGTGTGTATGTGTGTGTGTGTGTGTGTGTTGAGAGAGAGAGAGAGAGAGAGAGAGAGAGAGAGAGAGAGAGAGAGCCAGTATAACACTATGTTAATCTGACAGTAAATGGGTTTTCAGTCAGTCAGTGTGTGTGTGGTGTGTGTGTGTGTGTGTGTGTGTGTGTGTGTGTGTGAGGTGAGGGGAAGGGGGTAAATCCTAAAGGGATTTTGGCAGTTAGAAAGCTGACACAACGAAATGAATACCAATAAAACATTTCTGTCCATTCCCTGCTTTACGGTATCACAAAATCGTCAAGGGCGTAGATCTCCACTATATGTTTTCAGTAATACGTCCAATATTACCAAACTGACATGTTCATAGAAATTGTGGTCCGTTACAACTTTTGCTTTTTGTGCTCCCAGTTCTTATGGAGCAGGGAGTACTCTAGAATGGGAACGAAGAAAATGCTGTCTGTGTGTGCGTCTGTCTGTCTGTCCGTCCGTCCGTGGTCAAAATGTGTTCCACTCGCTCCAGACAAAACTACTGGGCCGATCTTTCTGAAGAAAATTGTAGTATGTTCATTATGGGTCACGGATTATTCCCGATGTTTCAGTTTACCGTTATAGCCGTTACTAACGGCTGTAACGGCCTGTCACAGTTTTTCTTCTTTATATGAATATCTCAGAAAGTACTTGGCCGATCTTTGTGAAAATTAGCACGTATGTTCATTATGGGTCACGGATGATGCCCATGTTTTAGTTTACCCCGTCATAACCGTTACTAACGGCTGTAACGGCCTGTAACGGTTTTTCTTCTTTATGGAATATCTCAGAAAGTACTTGGCCGATCCTTCTGAAAATTTGAAGGTATGTTCATTATGGGTCACGAATAATGCCCGATGTTTTAGTTTACCGTTATAGCCGTTACTAACGGCTGTAACGGCCTGTAACGGTTTTTCTTCTTCATGGAATATATGGGTCATGGATGATGCCCGATGTTTTAGTTTACCGTTATAGCCGTTACTAACGGCTGGAACGGTTTTTCTTCTTTATGGAATATCTCAGAAAGTACTTGGCCGATCTTTGTGAAAATTAGCAGGTATATTCACTTTGGGTTACGGATGATGTTTGATGTTTTAGTTACCGTTATAGATGTTACTTACGGCTATAACGGCCTGTAATGGTTTTTCCTTTTTTATGGAATGTCTCAGAAAGCACTTTGTCGAACTTTCTGAAAATTTGTAGGTATGTTCATTATGGGGTCACGCATGATACCCGATGTTTTAGTTTATAACTGCCCATAACGGTTTTTTCTTCTTTATGGAATATTTCAGAACGTACTTGGCCGATCTCTCTGAAAATTTCTACGTATGCTCATTATGGGCGACGGATAATGCCCGACGTTTTGGTTTACCGTTATTGCCGTTACTAACGGCTATAACGACCTATAACGGTTTTTCTTTTTCATGGAATATCTCAGAAAGTACGTGGCCGATCTTTCTGAAATGTTTTGTAGGTATGTTCATTAAGTTTATGCCGTACTAACACGGATGACGTTCTTGGCCCCGATGTTCATTTACCAGAATGGCCGATGCCATTACTAACGGTTACACCAGCCCAGATGGTTTTCCCTCTTTATGGAATATCTCACGCGTATTCAGGACAAACTGGGTGTACGTTTATATGCTTTGCAACTTGTTACGGTTGTAGAAGACACATTAAATGAAATTCTGTGCATGTTTTGCAGCTGATATTAACTTCTACGAATATCAGACTAACTAGTGTAGTGGAAGAGCAGATATAAATGGACATGTTTCTAAAAATCAAACACAGATTGAGCTGTTGCGAAAACCTTTCCCAATAACAGCAACTTAAGCGCTTATCATTTTGTGATGGAACCAACAAATGAAGGGACATTGGAAAAGCATTCTTATACAGCCCTACTTGTCTCCATCAGAAGAGATAACAAATTACGGCAAAGCATCATCAGTTCGCCTTTGTGACTGGAATGAAAGTGAAACGTAGGAGTGCAGATAAAAGTGAATTAATTCGAAAAGAAAGCGTCGACTACTACAAACGTTATCAATCATAGCAGTAGGAAACAGAGACCAATATTTGGATCAGCTCAAAGCTAAAGCAAGCATTTGATGAAAAGCCAGTTGAGTAAGAACGAATCCAGGCGCATGCTAATAAATCTAGGCTTGAATGTGCATTGGACAAACGGACAGTCAAGTAGAAACAAAGCTTCAGCGCTGTGTTTTAACGGAAATCAACCAGTCAGATATAAATAATGCCAGCTAAAATGCATATCTGACGAAACGCCAGTTGAATACAAACAACTGAGGATAAAATGCGTGCTTTTAGCGAAAGGATAGTGGGGTATGTTACGTCACGTTTTCTCACCCATCACATTTTCTCACCTGGTGAGAAAACGTGACGGGTGTATCGTAGAAAACAACCTACTTGAAAAAACGCGTGTTTGACGAAAAGGCAGTCGTGTCACGTTAGCCTTTCTTTGATCACGACTCGCTGTAGCTTGTGGCTTGAGGCAACCAACAGCTGGCCTACACTGGAGACCGTCTCCCCTCCACTTTCCATGGCCACCCCGACTCCATCCCCTTTAGCTTAACCCTTTCCCACCTGATTCAGCTACTGCCCTGTCAGTTGTCTTTGCCCCTCGCTGCCTCACTCTCCCTTCATTACATGCGGAACTTGCACTGCAAACCTCTGTCTTGTCTCGCAAGAAATGAGTGCGCGTTTCAGGGAGAAGGGAGAGGATGGTGAGGGGGGAAGTAGGCAGGGTGAGGGCTGGTTCGATACTAAAAGATGATCTTCACGTTATTTGACAAGGATGTCTTCACGTTATTTAAAAGATCATTTCCCGTTGTCTCTTGTGTTCTTCTTCCCCTTTTTTCGGGAAATGTTTGAAACAAGAGAGAATTTTTTTTTTTTTTTTTTTTACTGTTGAAGAGAAGTCGTTGCATCATATGTACACGTGACTTACTTTATTGTGTGGTTTTGTTTTGTTGTTTTGTTTTGTTTTGTTTTGTTTCGTTTTGTTTTTATCTGGAGCATGTTTTTATCCACATTGAAACCAAGAGAGCTCGCGCTCTTCCTAAAAAGTATCCTTACATTGTTTGAAAATATATTGCCAAGTGGTTCTAAGAATAGAGAATATAAACTGTGCGAGAATTATTTCCTATATTGTCATGCAACTGTGAGAATAGAGAATATACGATGTATAAGAATGGCTTCCTGTGTTGTTATGCAATTTTGACAATAGAGAACACTGATCGTATGATAATGATTTTTTGTATTATCATAGAGTCTAAAGCTAGAGAATACATATTGTATGGGACTGATTTCCTGTATTGTCATGTAGTTCTAAGATACGAGAATAATTATGTAGTGTATCAGGTTAATTTCCTCTATTGTCTTACAGTGCTTTGTATAGTGACCTTACTCTTTTATGAGAAAGATTTGCTGTATTGTTTTTACGGTTTTGAGAATAGTATTCTCATATTTCTATAAGAAATAGTCCCTGTTTTAGATCTCTGGAAATAGTATCCTTGTATCCCTCACATTTCTGTGACAATAATGTCTTCCTCACAATTGTATGATAAAGATTTTTTACATTGTTTAA
>JADBJO010000870.1:395000-407500 GCA_016801955.1 Conus betulinus
CTGATAGAGAGGCCGCACTAGACGAGTGGCTCCGATTAACTGAGTCATCCCTTTGCAGAGCAGAATGCTCCCTTTTGCCAGCTGGCAATCCGACAGCAAAATGACCAAATGGTTAGCCCCCAGTCATCCTCCCCTCTTCGTTACCCTCCACCACCACCACCACCACCACCACCCTCCCCCTTCGCTACATCCTCTCCCAGAATAGAAATTCACACGTAAACGCGAGAATTAAAAGGACACAAGGAAGTACACAAACCTTCCCCCCTCTCCACCCCCCTCACACACACACACACACACACACACACACACACACACACAGAGGAGAGAGAGAGAGAGAGAGAGAGAGGGAGGGAGGGAGGGAGGAGGAGAGTAGAGAGAGAGAAAGAGAGACCGACAGACTGACCGAGAGATAGACAGACAGACAGACACAGGCAAACAGGCAGGATGCTAGACAGACAGAGTTGAAACCGGTGTCAAACGATTCATAAAAGCAGTAACTGGAGAAATTCATTATCTCCCCTGCCGACAGACCTTAATTGAAACTTGTCAGAGATGAAAAAGAAACAGACCAAAAAAAGAACAAGAAGAAAATATGATAACCTGCATTGGCATACAAAAAAAATGTGGCCAGGAAGAATATGAAAGAAAACAGTTTGTTCTGTTTTGGTGCTGCACTGCGCGTTAGAAAAAAAAAAATGATAAATTGAAAAGTGGGGGGGGGGGAAAGGAACGAGGAAAAAGTAGAGATGGATAAAACTGTGAAAATGATGAAGAAAGCGGGAGAGAAAGAGAGGAAGGGGGAGGTAGGAGGTGGTAGTGGGAGCGAGGAGGGAGGGCTGTGAAACAGAGGAAGAATGAAACGAGCGAGGCTAAAGAAAGGAGAGATAAGTGTTCAATAATGTCAAGCGTTCTTACCTAAACTGCACAGGATGGGGGGGGGGGGGGGGGGGGGGGGGGGGGGGAGGAGGAGGCAAGGCGAAAGGAGAGAGGACATCGAGCAGTGTTTTAAGTTGCTAGTGCGTGTGTCAGGGATCAGTCTACAGACCTGTTTTGTTCCAGTGAGATACGATTCGGCTAAGTGTGAGTGTGCACAGTGTTCTTATTCATCGGATACATCGGCACGTTCACTCCGGGCTTTTGTGTGTCAGCGAGCTCCGTGCTGGTGTACATGTTGTGTTGTTTTGAGGAAAGTGGAGAGTTTGGAATAAAATGATTGGTTCAGTCTGTGCCTTTGTTGAAAGGTCGTTTGATGTGCTTGCCTCTTCTGCTTTCTCTATGTTTTTCACCTCTATTTGTCTGTATCACACACACACACACACCACACACACACGCGCGCGCGCGCGCGCGCACACAACACACACACACACACACACACACACACACATACACAAGGCGCACGCTTGTTCACACATCGCTTACTCACTCACTTACACACCCACACCCACACACACACACACACACACACACACACAACAAGCGCGCACACACACCACACACACACACACACACACACACACACACACACACACACACACACACACACACACACACACACACACACACACACACACACACACACACACACACACACACACACACACACACACACACACACACACACAAGCAAGCACAATATTTGCAATAAGAGTGATAGAAAGTACAAGACAACTGAAATTTTACTTGGTACTCCATTGCATAGGGCTAGTGATAACACTAGCAAAACAAAAGTGACGAAGAGAACGTGAAAGAAATGAATAACATAAAGATATGAAGGAAACAGAGAAAGGAGAAGAAAACAAAATAAAGTAGAAGAAAAAAAGAAAGCATAAGAAAGAAGACAGACGATAAAGGCATCACACACACACACACACACACACTCATGCGCGCGCTCTCACACACACACACACACACACGCGCGCGCGCGCGCGCGCACGCACACACGCACGCACGCACGCACATACATACATTCACATGCAAGGGGAAAAATAGATAGAAAGAAAGCTTAACAAATTTAGAACGTAATCGCAAGAAAGACACAACAGACAAAGACACAAATGAAATGAATGAAAGAAAGCCAAAGAAAGAACAAGAACTAGAAAAATAAAGCACAAGAAAGAAAGGAAGAATAAGGAAAAGGGCAAAATATATAAAGGAAAGAAAGAAATGGTCAACGAAGCGCAGAAAGCAATAGAAAAGGCAACCACACACACAAACATTGCAACCAAAACGAAGCAGAGTAGGAAAGGAAACGCAAGAAAGAAAAAAGAATAAAGCAAGATAATGAAATAAGAATAAAGCAAGGTACAGAGGAAGAAAGTGGACAAAAGAAAGCAAGCAATGAAAGGAAGGAAAGAAAGAAAGGTGTAAAAGAAAAAAAGGAATAAGGAAAACAAAAAATAGAAAAAATGCAAACGAAAGAAAAGCAGCATCAAAGAAAGAGAGGGGGGGGGGGGGGGGGGGGGGGAAAGTGGGGAAGAAAAAGTAAAAACAAAAGAAAGGAAAAAAAAATTAAAAATGAAATAAAAAAGCAGTAAAATAAAAGGAGGGAATTAGGTAAAGGAAAAATCAAAAGAAAAAAGGAAGAACGCAAAATAAAGGAAACATTAAAACACACACACACACACACACACACACACACACACACACACACACACACACACACACACACACACAGAAGAAAGTAAATAAAAGAACTAAAGCAAAGAATGACAGAAAGCAAACTAGAAAAAAGGGGGTAAAAAGGAAAAAAAAAAAAGAAAAAGAAGAAAGCTAAAGGGGAAGCAGTAAGAAAGCTAAACAAAGACATCAAAAAACGTCAGTGAAGAGAGCAAAAGGTCAAACAATAAACACAAAACAAGAAAGAAAGACAGAAAAGCAATTGTGGAAGAAAAAAAAAAAAAAGAAACGAAAGAAAAACTGCAAAATAAGAAGATAAATAAATAAGAAGCAAAAAAAAACAAACAAACAAACAAACAAAAACAACAAACAACAAAATAACATCTACCAGAGAAAGAAAGAAGGAAAGAAAGAAAGAAAGAAAACAGAAAAAGGAAGAAAAACAAGGGAAGGAAAAGGAAAAGGAAAAAAAATACAGAAAGAAAAAAGATACACCCAAAATTGCGAGTGGGACCCAGAGAAGTGCTCTCCTCAGCTGCCGAACAAACCAGTGGGGGGGGGGGGGGGGGGGGGGGGGGGGGGGGGGGGGGCAATCCTAGAAGCCTGTGCTGTGTTCACAAAGGGCGCAGGCACGCACAGGACATTCCATTAAGTCGTCTAGGAACATAATTTCTCCCTGGCAGATGCCCTTGTGTGATGGCTACCTGATGTGACGCGACAGAACCTTCACGGGAGTGTCCCCGTGGGTGTTCCAGCCCTTATCTCATGACTTCACAGCCCACCGGCACAAGACGCCACCGTCAAGCAACTGCCGTGTGCATCCCGCAGCGTGACTCGTTGCTGTTCCGCTGACAGGCGAAGACAGCACAACTCACGACAAGCCCAAACTTTCGCCACATGAGGTGTTACGTGCTCTCTGAAGAGGATCCCTGTCTCCAATCTTTCCTGCTGTCAAGGAAAGGAAAAGAAACGGACAGAAATAAAAGAGAACAAAAAGGGGGAGGGGGGAGGGGGGGAAGGGGAGAGAAGACAGAAAGATAACAGAGAAAGAAAGAAAGGGGGGGGGGGGGGGGGAGCAAGCAAAAGAAAACACAAAAAAAAAAAAGAGAAAAGAAGAGAGAAAAGCTTATCAAAAGAAAGCAGGCAAAGGGAGAAAAAACATCACAATGGACTGCCCGCTATCTGTTCTGACAAGAGAAACTACAGAAGGCACCTGAGTATTGGCTCAAGTGACGATCTCCGGTGATCGCCTTGATGACACACCTGTGTAGCAGGCCAGAAGATCCATGGTTCAAATCCCCACTCCGTCCCCCCCCCCCCCCCCCCTTTATCCGCCTTTGTTCTACCTACCCCCCCCCCCCCCTTCCCAACCCCACCCAACACACCCCCTTTCCTCCTCTCCACCTTCCAGCCTCTCCCCGACACTAAGCCTGTGGTGTTGAAGTAACAGCCTGTTCTTTTCAAAACAGACGCTTTCCATATACAGCGTGTACCTGGCGTTTTCCTGGGGACCCGAGGTAATACTAGATAACGAGTGTTCTGTAGGCGAATCTATTTGATGATGATGATAATGAATACTTATATAGCGCCTATTCTCGGCTAAACGCCAAGCTCTAAGCGCTTTACAATCAACACTCGTTTACACAACGGGCTGCCTACCTGGGTATGCCGACTGAAGAGCTGCCAGCTGGCGCTTCATTCATTCGTTTCCCGTGTCATCCCATCAGTATCGTTCAATATCGATCACATCATTTTCCTTACTTCCCTCATTCTTTCCATTTCTCACTCAGGGTGCATGCTATGTGTAACGTGTCATCCATACCAACGGCCAAACTGGCCTATATGTTGGTGATGGGATTTTACGTGTGTGCAAGATGTTATGCGTGCGTTCACACACGGAACCTCGGTTTATAGTCTCATTCGAAGGACTATTTTAAGGGAGAAGAAACAGACACAATAAACAAACAAACATACAAACAAACGAACAGATCAATATTTAATAAATGAACAGATAACCATATATATATATATAATATATATATATACATAAATGACTAAATGAATAAACAGATAAACAAATAAGTAAACAAATAAATCAATAAACAATTACAAACAGAAAAACAAACAAGTAAATCATTCGATAAACAGATACATCATCAATCAATCAATCAATCAAGTAACGTCATAAACAAACTGGTGCTGAGTTTGATTGTTTTACTGAACAACGTGAAAAGGTGAGGCGCGCTCGTTCAGACGCCCAGAGCTGAATTACATTTGTAGACGTTGATCTCTTTGTTCACACTTTACCACACACGTCAGCGCAGCCCTGTGCAAGCCATCAAATCGTAACGACACTGTGTAATGCAGCACGTTGTGAATTCTTTCTCAGTGAGCCATCACCGATTGCTTTTCGCAATGGAATATTTCATCAATATTGCAGAGATTTCATCATTTCACGCTGGTTAGAACCCAGCTGTTCCTGCAGAAGCCAGGGATGACCTAGCCACAAATCATAACTCCAGGTTTACACGCGCGCGCGCGCGCGCGCACACACACACACACACACACACACACACACACACACACACACACACACACACACACACACTCCATGGCCACAAAGATATCGGGTTTAATCCCTTATCATCAATCAATGGAACAATCAGCATCCAGCCTAAGCCTTTAAGTCCGGGAATCTAGGTCAGACCTTGGGCGCCAGTCACCCGGCTAAATTGATCATTTCGCGATGGAAAAGGAAATTTTAAGGAAAAAAAAAAAAAACATCCTCCATCTAAATTTAAAAAAAGAACTCGACAACACACACACACACACACACACACACACACACACACACACACACACACACACACACACACACACACAGTGAAAAGAGAATGCAAGAAGAGGACGTAAATCCTGTACGCATTATCACCCTGCACAAGCCGTTTTGAAGACATCGGGTGTACATCTGTGAGCAAAATCTGGTCGGTTTTTTTGTTTGTTTGTTTGTTGGTTGTTTTTTTTTTGTTTTGTTTGTTTGTTTTTTGTTTGTTTGGCTGGTTTTTTATGAGCTCGAACGGTTTTCGTTGCTCTGTCTGTAAGTGTTGCTACTGCAAACATTAGCATTTCAGCACTTCTGTGAGCAAAATCAGGTCATTTTTTTATGGTGGGCTTCGAACAGTTTTTGTTGCATGCTCTGTCTGTGTTGCTACTGTAAACATTAGCATTTCAGCACTTCTTTGAGCAAAATCAGGTCGTTTTTTGTGGGCTTCGAATGGTTTTCGTTGCTCGCTCTTTAAGTGTTGCTACTGCAAACATTAGCATTTCAGCACTTCAAGGTAATGGCTGTGCTAACTACTCTCTCTCTGTCTCTCTCTCTCTCTCTCTCTCTCTCTCTCTCTCACACACACACACACACACACACACACACACACCACACACACACACACACACACACACACACACACACACACACACACACACACGTTTGAAGAAGCAGATCCGTCCAAATGCTTTTGACTTATCTTCCGGAGTCACAGATAGACATGACCGAGAAAAGCCTGGATTGCAGTGTTGCGCTAGCTCGCAGGACAAAGAGAGAATATATAACTAACTAAATAAATAGATGACAGATGACTATCTAACTGTTTAACTAAGTGAATAAATAAATCTTTAACGTTAGATAATGCACTGATGGTGCTCATCCTAGGGGATGGAGATGTGATTTATCTTAACACGAAGCGCTGATCACGGTGTGTGCACATCAGACCATATTAAGGCCTTGCCATATACATCAAGGGTTTGAGCATCGAAATACATCAAGCACCGGTATTGTTCATCCCAGTGTCTCAATATCAGACTATGTACTGGGCTGGTAGTGCGCGCCCTGCTATGTGAAGATCAGACTACATGTTAGGCTGGTAGTGTTCATCACTGTGTATATGAAGATCAGACTACATGTTAGGCTGGTAGTGCTCATCACTATGTATATGAAGATCAGACTACATGTTAGGCTGGTAGTGCTCATCACTGTGTATATGAAGATCAGATTACATGTTAGGCTGGTAATGCTCATCACTGTGTTTAAACAAAACTATATCACAGGATGGTAGTGTTTATCCCATTGTGTAAAATATCAGACCACATAATTGGGTGATAGTGGTCGTCTATATGAATAGCAGACTACATCATGGGCTGACAGTGCCGTAGAGTTTAGTGCCATAACGTGCTTGACACCCAAAGGATGAGGTATACACCGAGTGGATGGAAGGGGGCCCAGCACAGCCGTTAGTAGCCCGACATCAAGTAAGGTTTCAGGTGACGACAGGATTCACCCCTCCCCTCCACCACCTGAAAAGACTGCACAATCGTCCTGCTGCTTCCAGTGTGTGAAGTCCTCCACCAAGGCTGGCAGGAAGGAGCAACTGTACGGCAGAACATGAAGGACGCCCAGGTCATCAACCTCTGCAGGAAGCGACTGCAACAGTTGAAGAGACATTTTCCTCCGCCCGCAGCATCGTTGGCAACTCTTTGCTTGGGTCATCTTGCTCCGCCAGTGTTCCGCAGATCGTGTCTATCAAAGTGAAACACAGTGCGACCTTCCAACTGAAAGGTCCACAGTAGGCAGGTTCTTCTCCCCTGGTCCACCAAAAGTACAGAGAATAGCAGGTGCCTCTGCATGTCATCTTCATGGACCACAACAAGGCATTGGTCCCGGTCAGCACAGGATCTCCAGATCCATCCAAAGATCGGCTGTCCACCAAAATTGAAGGGAATGTTTGAAGTTGTCCGCGCCGACGCGAAGGGGACAATACAATGTCACCTCTTTTCTCGTGATTGAAACCCCCCCCCCCCCCCCCCCCCCCCTCACCTCCTATCCTCTCTCTTCCTGCTCCTGCGCCCTGTGTCTGAGCTGTCCTTGTTCTCCATTTTCCTTCAAGTTGCCATTTTCCTACACACAGCCATCTGGAAAGTACGACTTTTGCCTTTTTTTAATATTATTTTTAATGTGTTACTTATGACGACTGAAGAAGACAAACACATATCAAGAATTTAGTTTGTTTTATTTTGTGCATTAAGTGCACTCTCTTGTATCAGTTTATGTTTTGATTTTGTTTCCATAGCAGGTTTTTCTTTTTTGTTTGTTTTTTTTTTTGTTAAATTCTGTCACTGTTGACACAATCAAGACTATTATTTTGCCCTTCATTGAGACTTCACTTGTTTGCTTTGTCATAAATGACAGCCTCATTGTCATGGCCCCAGTGTTGGCCATGGTTTGGTCATTGTGATGGGTTTTTTGTTGTGTGTGTGTGATTGTTTGCCTATAAAGATCAACTTCACATCCGTCACCTATAGCAGCAACAAACTGAAGAGGGCCATATCTGGCCCGCCATTAAGGGAGACCGAAACTGCCCAACCTGAAAAAAAAAAAACTACTGATGCCCTATAACTCCCACCGATGTACCCCTTCCAACTAAAGCCACCAGCAAGGTAGAATGCTGTGGGTGTGAAACATAATAGGTCCTCTGCAGACCTCGTCTGCAAACCTCCTCCACCCTCGGTAATGTCCTCACAGACAGGACAGATCAAATCAAAGAGGAAACAAACAAACTGCTCTTCCACCAACGTAATCAATCTTCTGGACTGCCCCAAATGGTCATTACCATCGACCTTTTTTTTTTTTATTCATGTCTGTGGATATCACCGGGTCCAGCATGTTGAAGAGACAGGCCAGACAATGAGACAGCGATGTCACAAGCACAGATCTGATGTCAACGCTGCCAGACCCTGCCCTGAAGGCCAGATATCACAGTTGCCTGCCAGACCAGAGATACACGGTGACCGAGAGAAATACTGCCGCAAATGGAGGGAGCAATTGTGGCGCTGGCAGGGAACAAAAGCAGCCTTCCAAAATTAATGGCCTTAATGGTTGGGCTGATTCTGGGCTGTGAGCTGACTTTGTACAAGGTCATTGTGTCTTTTCTTTTTTTTTTTTCTTTTTATTTCTTTTTTGATGCATGTTCTACTACATGATAGACTCATTTTCGGGTATGAGTGCTTGTGTGTGGTGTGTGTGTGTGTGTGTGTGTGTGTGTGTGTGTGTGTGCGTGCGTGCGTGCGTGCGTGCGTGCGTGTGTGTGTGCGTGCGTGTGTGTGTGTGTGTGTGTGTGTGTGTGTGTGTGTGTGTGTGTGTGTGTGTGTGTGTGTGTGTGTGTGTGTGTGTGTGTGTGCGCGCGTGCGTGTGTGTGTGTGTGTGTGTGTGTGTGTGTGTGCGTGTGTGTGTGTGTGTGTGCGCGCGTGCGTGTGTGTGTGTGTGTGTGTGTGTGTGTGTGCGTGTGTGTGCGCCCGTGTGTGTGTGTGTGTGTGTGTGTGTGTGTGTGTGTGTGTGTGTGTGTGCGTGCGTGCGTGCGTGCGTGTGTGTGTGTGTGTGTGTGTGTGTGTGTGAGAGAGAGAGAGAGAGAGAGAGAGTGTGAGTGAGAGAGAGAGCCCGTGTGTGTGTGTGTGTGTGTGTGTGTGTGTGTGTGTGTGTGTGTGTGCGCGCGCGTGTGTGTGCGTGTGTGTGTGTGTGTGTGTGTGTGTGTGTGTGCGTGCGCGCGCGCGCGCGCGCGCGTGTGTGTGTGTGTATGTGTGTGTATGTGTGTGTGTGTTCTTCAAATCATGCGCAGTGTGGTCTGGAAACTTACCGGATGTAGTGCAGCGTAAATAGCCCAGTCCGCAGGCTGTGACACCTCCTTGATGGAACCGGAATTAAAATTGAAGCTTTTAATCAGGATTTAGATAAAGCATTCTTTCATACGAAAACAAGCATACTGACATTAAAATGTTAACACATTAAAAACCTCCAGAACAATAAAAAGCGTCTTTAAATTTACGAATGATTCCGCGGTCCATATTTTTTGTGCTTTGGTGATACGGAATTTGTTTTCAATCTTAATGAATGGTTTTTATAAAAGCGGCCCCGGCACGGGTACATCTAAAAACAGAACCAAACAAACTATGAAAATGTGCTGGCTGAATATGAGCCATATTTTCCGTGTATTAGATTGTCGGCATAGGTTGGGGAAGAAAAGAGGTTTATCGGTTTTACCGAAGACACCATCTGAGAAGATCACATCACTCTGCTCTGTCAAGCAAAAGGGCTGTGAATAGTTTTGTAGAGTGACAATGCCGTCCGGAGGCTGTTTACAGTTATCAAAAAAAAGAAACGAAACGTAATCAGACAAGGATGTGTACACCGCTTTGTTTACTCTTGAAACGTAGACACTACCATCCAGCTCTCTAATACGGACGTTTTGGATTATTCTTGTCCCCACAGTAAAGTAACGAATACGAATCAGCCTGTGTTCATTTAAAGTTAAAGACCCCAGCTTGCTTGTAAGTCAAATCGATTGAGGAAGCCCACTGGGTAAGTTCCAATGCAATTTCAAGGGCTGCAGAATCCATAGTGGCTGGCTTATGCAAACTTGTCTTTGATGCTGTGAAATTACATCTTGACCTCATGATGAAATTGAAGGAACTGGCCCCGAAGCAACGCGGACAAGATGGGAGCCCCATTTTATGGAAAAGACGCCAGAAGGTATGCCGTGATGGTGCAGTTTGTTGTTGTTTTTTTTTTCAAAGGCTTTTTTTGTACGTGGTGGTTATTAGTTGCTCTTACTTAAAAGTGTATTATGAATGATGACGCAAAGAAACTTAACTTGCTTGCTGGAATGAATCAAAATATCATGGTAGTTGTTGTCTTCTATAAAACTAATTATTTTCTTAATGAAGACAAAAAAAGCCCTCATTCTTCCCTCTGTGTGTGTGTGTGTGTGTGTGTGTGTGTGTGTGTGTATGTGTGTGTGTGTGTGTGTGCGCGCGCGCGCGCGCGCGCGGGCGCGCGCGTTTTTTTTTAAGGCAGGCCAAAGATTTGATATAACTGACAATAATGTCAGCGAATCTTTTTTTTTTGTTCACTCACACTATTTCTCCCTGTTTTCATTGACACTTCACGCACACTCAAACACATACCTGGTGTCCAGGCATTTAGAATGCAGCTAAGCATGTCCGGGGGTGTGTATGTCTGTGAGCAAGCGGGAAAGTATAGATGCTGGAGTGCGTGTGTGTGCGTGTGTGTGTGTTATGTGTGCATGTTCTGGAGCAGTGAGGAATAGAAAAGTCTGGAATATGTCTTATCTTAATGATTTTTAATGATAAATCACTTCTCTCTCTCTCTCTCTCTCTCTCTCTCTCTCTCTCTCTCTCTCTCTCTCTCTCTCTCTCTCTCTCTCATACGCGCACACATGTATGTATATATAATTATGAGTGGCTGAGTGCATGCTTTATTTGCACTACCAAAAAGGAGAAAAGACTAAATTCCCATTTTGGTGATACACGCATGTTTTATTGTTTGAAAGTAATTTCAAATTTCAGTGTCACGTTTGTAACTATAAATATGTATGTCTTAACTTTTAGGGCAGCGGTCACGAATGTAATTTCTCTTTTAACGAGAGATTATAAAGTTTTCTGAATCTGAATCTGAATCTGAATCTAAATCAGAAGATAACTTTCTATTTGTAGTGATCAGCCTTTAACTTTTCATGCTTTTTTGGTTTGTCAACAAATCACACGGTGTTTGTCTGTTTGGCTTTTAGACATCGAACTCTCTCAATTATAGCACATGTCTAAAATGTACAAAAGAATTAGTTCAAAGCCTTGTTGAGAGCTTTCTCTGCATTTGGTTCTTATATATATATTTAATGTATGTGTGTGGTGTGTGTGTGTGTTTGGGGGGGGGGGTGTATGTATGTATGTTGTATGGTGTGGTGTGTGTGTGGTGTGGTGTGGTGTGTGTGGTGTGTGTGTGTGTGTGTGTGTGTGTGGTGTGATGTGGTGTGACGTGGTGTGTGTGTGTGTGTGTGTGTGTGTGTGTGTGTGTGTGTGTGTGTGTGTGTGTGTGTGTAGTGTCTGAGTGTATGTTTGTGTGCGTGTGTGTGTGTGTGTGTGTGTGTGTGTGTGTGTGTGTGTGTGTGTGGTGCGGTGTGTGGTGTGGTGTGGTGTGATGGAAAGTGTGTTTGTGTGGATGTGTGTGTGTGTGTGTGTGTGTGTGTGTGTGTGTGTGTGTGTGTGTGTGTGTGTGTGTGTGTGTGTGTGTGAACCTTCTTAATGTTAGAACCTGTTAAATCTTTAGGCATTGTTATATTTGTAAATATAACTTCACACACACACACACACACACACACACACACACACACACACACACACACACACACACACACACACACACACACACGCACGCACACACACACGCACACTCACTAGCTCACTCACTCACACACACACACACACACACACACACACACACACACACACACACACACACACACACACACACACACACACACACACACACACACACACACACACACACACACACACACACACACACACACACACACACACACACACACACACACAACAAAAAAGGCTGATTACGTCGATCCTCTTTGCGGCACACGTGAGTGAAAAAGTTTCTCTGGAATAAACTGATTTTTTCACAAATCAAATGTTCAATATTCCATTAAACATTGAAATCTTCATCAGTCACAATCATTTGACAGTTAGGATAGATGTGTAGTTCACCTGAAACATTACAGCGTTTTTCCATTCAACTGGTAACCTGTAACTGTTACATTGAATATAAGTCTTTGGCAAATGGGAAATATGTTTTTATCTTTCAAAATGTTTCATGGGATTTTCATTAAATAAATATTCATTGCTCTTTTTCCGAAAATCATGTGAACTACAGGTATAAATATTGTGCGAATCGTGTTTGGCACACTGGCACAGTCCATTTATGTCGGTGAGCGACAGAATTTCCCCAACACAATCAAAGCCTTACCATT
>JADBJO010000870.1:415000-417500 GCA_016801955.1 Conus betulinus
TCAGACGGTACACCTCTTACAACAGACTGCTCAGATGGTACACCTCTAACAACAGACTGGTCAGATGGTACACCTCTACAACAGACTGCTCAGATGGTACACCTCTAACAACAGACTGGTCAGACGGTACACCTCTTACAAACAGACTGGTCAGACGGTACACCTCTTACAACAGACTGCTCAGATGGTACACCTCTAACAACAGACTGGTCAGATGGTACACCTCTAACAACAGACTGGTGAGAGGTACACGTCTATCAACAAACTGCTAAGATGGTACATGTCTAATAACAGACTGTTCAGATGGTACACGTCTTACAACAGTCTGTTCACATGGTACTTGTCTAACAACAGACTGCTCAGATGGTACATGTCTTACAACAGTCTGTTCACATGGTACATGTCTAACAACAGACTGCTCAGATGGTACATGTCTTACAACAGTCTGTTCACATGGTACATGTCTAACAACAGACTGGTCAGATGGTACATGTCTTACAACAAGTCTGTTCACATGGTACATGTCTAACAACAGACTGCTCAGATGGTACATGTCTTACAACAGTCTGTTCACATGGTACATGTCTAACAACAGACTGCTCAGATGGTACATGTCTTACAACAGACTGCTCAGATGGTACATGTCTTACAACAGACTGCTCAGATGGTACATGTCTTACAACAGTCTGTTCACATGGTTCATGTCTAACAACAGACTGCTCAGATGGTACATGTCTTACAACAGTCTGTTCACATGGTACATGTCTAACAACAGACTGCTCAGATGGTACATGTCTTACAACAGTCTGTTCACATGGTACATGTCTAACAACAGACTGGTCAGATGGTACATGTCTTACAACAGTCTGTTCACATGGTACATGTCTAACAACAGACTGGTCAGATGGTACACCTCTAACAACAGACTGGTCAGATGGTACACACCTCTAACAACAGACTGGTCAGATGGTACACCTCTAACAACAGACTGGTCAGATGGTACACCTCTAACAACAGACTGCTCAGATGGTACACGTCTAACAACAGACTGCTCAGATGGTACACGTCTTACAACAGTCTGGTCAGATGGTACGTATCTAACAAACAGATTGGTCAGATGGTACACCTCTAACACAGACTGCTCAGATGGTACGCATCTAACTACATACTGCTCAGATGGTACACACACACAACAGACTGCTCAGACACACACGTCTAACAACAGACTGCTCAGATGGTACATGTCTAACGACAGACTTGTCAGATGGTACATGTCTAACGACAGACTATCAGATGGTACGTATCTAACAACAGACTGGTCGATGGTACGCCTTTAACACCAGATTGGTCAGATGTACACGTCTTACAACAGACTGCTCAGATGGTACATGTTTAACAACTACTGCTCATCTGGTAAACGTCTATCTAACAGACTGGTCAGACGGTACACCTCTAACTACAGACTGGTGAGATGGTACACGTCTATCTAACATCTATCTGTCAGATGGTATCTGTACTCTCTAACAACAGATTGGTAAGATGGTACACGTCTATATTAGGTTGGTAAGATGATGCACATCTAACAACAGACTGGTAAGATAGCTTACGCCTAACAATTTACCTTTGGGGCGAGTCTTCACTATCTATCTATCTATATCGATCTATCTATCGTAATGTATCTATCTATCTATCTATCTATCTAAAAGATCTATCTGTCTGTCTCTGCCTGTCTGTCTGTCTGTCTATCTATTTATCTACCTATCTATCTATCTGTCTATCAGGAGCTAGCTATCTATTGCTGTCTGTCTGTCTGTCTTATGTGTGTCGTGTGTTGCAAAAGATCTTGATTGTTTTCAGCAGGAGATTGCTGTTTGTCTGTGTGTCTGTGTTCCTTCAGTAATACCAGCAGTGGAGAGAGACAGTTCTCAGGCTGAAAAAAACCAGTGGAGTGGATGACTTTTACGTCTTCACAGCCTAAGCTTTCAGGGACCAGTTATCGCCACAGCAAGCGGCGGCACGGAGTCTTTCGTCTTGGCAAAGACTTGGTAAGTTGACAGGTTGGAAACCAGTCCGATTTCGGACCTGGCACCTGGCTGTCACATGTCTGCGACGCTCACAAGGTTTAGTTGTGTACACGGGAGACCTGCTATCATCTCTTGAAGACGTGCCAGACACACTCACAAATACACGCCTTTGATTGTTGATACGGAAAAAAATAATCAAATAAAACAAAGAATTAAATGCTAGTAATAGCGGGTCGCCAAGAAAAGGGTAGACAAATGAATCACAAGACAAGACACGACGTGTTTCCACCTCTTAGGTCTTCTTCAGGCAAGATACAAAACGCTCAGGACAACGAAGATGAACGAGCAATCACTTCTCTTCATCCACTTCAGCGCAAAATGGGCGTTGTTTCAACAGTGTGGTGTTTTGTTTTGTGATTCGTTTGTCTACGGGCTCTTTTTTGTTTGTTTGTTTTTTGTTTTTTGTTTATTTGTTG
>JADBJO010000870.1:422500-435000 GCA_016801955.1 Conus betulinus
ATATTTCTTTTTTATTCGGTGAGGAAGGTGGGGGGGGGGTGGCGTTGGCATAATTTAGGGTGAGATGAAGTCGTGGATGTATTTGAGACGTATGGCAAATAGGCCTTTTTTCCTTTTTTTCTGCCTTTAACTTTCCTGCCACCTCGGTGGCATTGCACCCACGCCACTCATTTCAGCTCCCCACCCACAGCCACAGCCAGGCATGTCCCGCCCCAGCCACGGCACCGGCAATAACAGGGAGCAGTCCATGGCGAGTCGTCATGAGGCGACCCACCAGAGGAGACACTGCACTGCTGCCGAGTCACTTCGGTGGTGTTGGTGGTGCCTTTTCCGATCAAACATATGCTGGACATCACCTGCTAGCCCCTCTTCTGATGACTATACTGGGTCAGTTGCGGAGTCCGCTTGAGATAACTCTCCCTCCGGACAGCGCCACTACTTCCGTCCAGCGACTGTCCTCGTGATGTTGCTGACAGTAGTGACCCTTGACAGACCATCACCAAGGGTATCGCAGTGGAGAGGACGTTGAAACTGGTGTCACCCTCAATGAGACCAACGCATGAAGGGCCACAGGATTTAACACCTTCGAAATACTGATCGATGAGAATGGGGATAATGAAGATGATGCTACTGATTTCCATCCCGGTCTGAGAATGCATGACAGGGCTGTACTCTCTACGCTTACTTTCATAATATATCCTGGTGCCAATCAGGCCCGAAAGAGACAGACACCTGCAGTGTTGGTCGGGAAATTTGAACAACATACGAAGGGACACGTCCATTAAACGGACGAATTTCGACTGTGTGGCCCGTCTTTTTTCCAGTTGAGTCTATAGCAAACTCAGCTCTGTGTAGAAGCCGGTCCGGGCAAATGTCCCACAAACAAATAGTCCTGACGGAAACTGAAGCGACGAACTCTCTGCCAGAAGTCCCTGATGATATCCACTTTGCCACGGCGGCTGGTAAATAAACCTTTTTCTGGTGAAAATAATAATCAAGAAGGACAACTTTGGCTCCCTTAGTGAAACGTACATAAGCACATAATTCCTTACCAGCGCTGTCTGCGGCACCCATTCATCTAGCCCGCTTTATGCATCCAATGCAAACTCGAGACATACATGGTTACCTGCAAAACATGTTATGAGCTTCTCTCTCTCTCTCTCTCTCTCTCTCTCTCTCTCTCTCTCTCTCTCTCTCTCTCACACACACACACACACACACACACACACACACACACACACACACACACACACACACACACACACACATTGTTAAGAATTGCGCACTAGGAATTGTCGCCGGATATGTGTTTTTTTTTATATATATATGTAAAAAAAAAAAACATGCCGACGAAGATGTAAATGATAAAAGTTTTCGAGAAAAGAAGAATTTCCTATGTCCTGTCAATCAGTCTCACCATCACTGCCTTCATCGTTCACATCATGAACAGCATGCTGCAGATTTGGGTATTTCTGTCGTAAGCCGGACGTTTCTTTTCTTCTTTATCTCGCAAGACAAACACAGGCACAAAAACCCTGCATGGGCTGTCACAACGCCCCTGCTCAAGACGCCGCCGGTCGTCAGTCTCCTTATGATACGGTAGTCTTCACCTCCTGTTGTCCGCGCTCACTTTATCCTCTAAAGCTTTCTCCATACGAGCAGCATGCTCTTCGTGGCTTGGAGGCCCTAGACAATTATGGTGAGACTGTCTGACATGAAATATAAAATTCTTTTCTCGAAAGCTTTAAAGAAAGACTTAAAAGAAAGACTTCAATTAAATGTGACGCTACGACAGCAGACGGCGTCTAAGGCTCGTAAGACACTAGCGTCAGTGTCGCTGGTTTTGAGTTCGAGTTTCCATATCATCACGGAAGCGTCACAGCGCGCGGACTAGTCCATATACGCCAGACTTCATTACCACAGTGCGAAGGATTGACAATTGATGGATAAAATATTTGGGAACAACGCGACAACCGTATGGTGCATTCTGGTCTATCATTTTTTTTTTTTTTAATATCATTATGTGCTTCTTTTCTCTCCCCTGTCCAGTACTTTCCCTTTTCACATCTCTCTCTCTCTCTCTCTCTCTCTCTCTCTCTCTCTCTCTCTCTCTCTCTCTCTGTCCTTCAATCAACGTAACTACGACTGAAGAGCACACACACACACACACACACACACACACACGTACACACACACACCCACACACACACACACACACACACACACACACACGCACGCACGCACACACGCTCATATGCACATACGCACGCACATGCATAGGGGCGCACGCACGCACATACGCACACACACACACACTCTCTCTCTCTCTCTCTCTCTCTCTCTCTCTCTCTCTCTCTCTCTCTCTTACTGTGATGTGTGTGTGTGTGTGTGTGTGTGTGTGTGTGTGGTGTGTGTGTGTGTGTGTGTGTGTGTGTGTGTGTGTGTGTGTGTGTGTGTGAGTGTGTGTGTGTGTGTGTGTGTGTGTGTGTGTGTGTGTGTGTGTGTGTGTGTGTGTGTGTGTCTATCTGTCTGTCTGTCTGTCTGTCTGCGTCTCTGTGTGTGTGTGTGGTGTATGTGTATGTGCGTGCGTGCTTTTTGCTTCAGATGTTATCAACGACGTGATAGCGCTTCAGCAACCAAGCAATCTTCAGAAGAGAAGCGAAGAAGGTCGGCAGGGCGGTGCGCTGAGTTGGTCTGATAAGAGTCAGGTCTGTGGCAGGTGCGCTGAGCTGGTCTGACAGGGGTCAGGTCTGTGGCACTGGGTCTCATCAGCAAGACGCACGCTGAGCCAGGCCATTCATCTTTAATACACCCACCCACCACAGGGGACTTGCGAGGGCGGTGGGTTTTTTTTCTCCCCCGGCTACGGCAGTGGTGAACAGTTATACTCGCACCTGCATGCATCCATTTGCTTTCATACATTACCAGACATACTTGTTCGCAGACGCACAGAAGGACACACTTACGCACAAAAAAACATTCCAACACACACACACACACACACACACACACACACACACACACATATATATATATATATATATATATATATATATATATATATATCAAGATATATACGCCTAATATTATATATATAGCAAACATCTGTATATATATACATATATACATATGTGTGTGTGTGTCTATATATATATATACATGTGTGTGTGTGTGTGTGTGTGTGTGTGTGTGTGTGTGTACATACACAAACGCGCGCAAGCACGCACGCACACATGCATGCAAGCACGCACGCAAGCAAGCACAAACACACACACGTGATACGGATCTGATGTCTTTTCAACCTTTCTTGATTGTTCAGAACACAAAGAAACAAGAAATTGGAGTATCATCCATATGTGTAGTTCATGTGTAGTTTTCTCCTTTGCGAACATTTGCGAACCAAGATTTGATTTGTGCTTCGCAGCAGCAACAAAAGGTATTTTAATCATTACATATGCCCCTCGAGCCCTAGCCACATGTATTTAGAGAATCATACGGGTGTTTCTAAAGCATACACGGACGTGACACATTCACAGCATGTGCTTGAGGTTTGTGGCATCTGACTGTCTGACCATCTTTCAAAATCATAACGTGCACTCAGTCACAATTCATAGAGGAGCTGTGAAAACATCATAATTGCATTCTTGAGGGCAACTGTATTTTGGAATTAGGGTGTAGGTGCAGCAGATCTACAAGGAAGAATCCTGGCAACAACATCAACAACAACAACAACAACAACAACAACATCATCGTCGCCATCATCATCAACCACCACCACCATCATCATCACACCAGAAAAGAACAACACTAACCACCACAACAAAGACTCTGGCTCGAGATCTACGGTTCTGTTCGGCAGCAAGAAGTCCTACCAACACGATTATCGGGGCAACACAGAAAATACTTTTTTTTTTTTTCAAAAAGCTGATTCATTTGACTGTCTCACTCAATCGCGTAAAACAAATATTTTTAAATTGTACGTGCATTCTTGTGCATCAAGTTCATATTGTACGATTCTGAAATGACTACCACATGAGCTGTATCGTTTGCAGAAACCAGCATCGTTATACCGCACAACTTTGATGTCACTGCCACATAAGCTGTATCTGCTGTAGGACCAAGCATTGTTACACTGCACGCGCATTTGATGCCACTGCCAAATAAGCTGTATCTGCTGTAGGACCAAGCATTGTTACACTGCGCGCGCCTTTGATGTCACTGCCACATAAGCTGTATCTGCTGTAGGACCAAGCATTGTTACACTGCACGCGCATTTGATGCCACTGCCACATAAGCTGTATCTGCTGTAGGACCAAGCATTGTTACACTACACGCGCATTTGATGCCACTGCCACCTAAGCTGTATCTGCTGTATGACCAAGCGTTGTTACACTGCACGTCTTTGATGCCACTGCCACATAAGCTGTATCTGCTGTAGGACCAAGCATTGTTACTGCACGCGCATTTGATGTCACTGCCACCTAAGCTGTATCTGCTGTAGAATCAAGCATTGTTACACTGCACGAGCATTTGATGTCACTGCCACATAAGCTGTAGTTTCTGCAGAAACCAGCATCGTTACATTGTACGCTTTGCAAATGACTGCCACATGAGCTAGTGTGTCTGCAGCAAGCAACAGACTGGGGAAAACATGATGAACGGTAGGTTTCTGTTTAACTGATTATAATGGGCGTTGAGGGAGACAATGTTTTGATTATCATTCTTCTTCTTCTTCTTCTTCTTCTTATTATTATTATTATTATTATTATCATCATCATCTTTATTACTATTATCACTTTGTTGATTATTCATATTTATTGGAGTACCATAAACACAATATTGAGTCCGTGAATACGTGGACCAAACCTATACGCGAGCCATCAAGTAAATGATGTAGTCTTAATAAATAAATAAATAAGTAATTAAACAATGAAAAAAAAAAACAATGGTTGGAACATCATTTACAACGACGAAACAAAAATGCTGGAACTCAAAAAAAAAAACGATGAAGTGCCAGCTTTTTTTTTGCTGCACCGACTCAGTAACGTGATCAACTGAGATCTAGCAAAATTCGATTTGAACTGATGAACAGAGACACGAAAAAGTGACTTGATATCAACTGAGATCCAGAAAATTCGATTTGAATTGATTAACAGGGACATGATTCTCACCTGATCCATTGATATCTAGGAAATGCGATGTCAGTGTATCAAGACGCATTCTCTCTTCAAAATTATAGGCACTGTGGCTTGCAGTATTGTATTTCCAAATCTGAAATGTGTTACAAGTAAATATACAGAAATACACGGAATCTAACACTACATCTGTATTTTAATCCATTCTGAGGCTATCTTGTGCCAGAAAAGGTCACACTTTTAACACAAATTCTTGTTGAAACTCACAGCAATCTATTTTTCGCTGAAGCTGATTATCTAACAACGGCAACAATAACAATGACAATGTCATACTCTAGGGGTCGTACACACACACAGCACATCTGCCCAAAGTACACTCCGCTCGCACGCGCAATCACTCCTCTCACCCAAGGAGCGCCAAATAATAAACACAACACCCAAAAGATTTGTTTCCCCTCCTTCTACGGGGGAGTACAAATATTATCAATTAATATCAACACTTAAAGATAAATATGTTCATACTTCCACTCCACAAAGGAGGAAAAAGAAACGACTGCTTCCCCTTCAATTAAGGAGTTCATAAATATACGGGGGATGCATCAACATCAAATACCAACATGAAAGGGAGATGCATCAAATTCATTCATAAGCATCAGGGGGAATACACCAACATCCTTCATAATCATCAGGGGGAATACACCAACATCCTTTATAATCATCAGGGGGAATACACCAACATCCTTCATAATCATCAAGTAGGCAATGCACCAACATCCTTCATAATCATCAGGGGGAATACACCAACATCCTTCATAATCATCAAGTAGGCAATGCACCAAATCCTTCATAATCATCAGGGGGATACACCAACATCCTTCATAATCATCAAGTAGGCAATGCACCAACATCCTTCATAATCATCAGGGGGAATACACCAACATCCTTCATAATCATCAAGTAGGGCAATGCACCAACATCCTTCATAATCATCAGGGGGAATACACCAACATCCTTCATAATCATCAAGTAGGCAATGCACCAACATCCTTCATAATCATCAGGGGGAATACACCAATATCCTTCATATCATCAAGTAGGCAATGGGGGGAATGCACCAACATCCTTCATAATCATCAAGAGGAATGCACCAAAGTCATTCACCATCCAGTCAAAACACAAAGTGCGTCACTGTCTCTTGGATACAAGTTCTGGGGGTATCTTTCTCCACTTTTGACTAATCAATTGTTATCCCCTTCTAGGGGAAAAAAATCGGAACTTCAGTTCCACTTTGTCACGCCCTTACAGATTCCACGTCAAATACTTCCACATTCAAAATTCCTTTCCAGGAAGACAAATATATTTTCACTCTCTGGTCACCCTCTTAACCCTGGGGAAGACACACAGGGGACAGCCATCTCCGGGCTGAACAGGGCGTCGCCTTATACAAACTCTTCTTCCTCTGGGGCTCGTTTATGGAGAATTGGCCCGCTACCCGACCTGGCTGGGGACTTGGTCCGGCACCTCTGGGACCACCCCCCCAAGGTCCGTGTGAGACAGCCAATCTGTCAACACACTCAGAACCACGTACAGTTTCTATAATTACCAAAGAAGAAAAATGGGAATTCGCCTCAACATGAAGATGTAAAAACGGTAACCTTTCCCCTACGCATAAGCTTTTATTTTGAATGTTACTTTCTTTTCCCATTCTTTAATAACAGAATTGTTACAAGTTTAACCACACTTGTTCTTGTTATTTTCTTTTCTTTTAAATACAAACGTCTTCCTACTTTTGCTCATATATTTCACTTCTCCCTAATTAAACATGGATACTTAAATACCTCTAACGCGAACGCAGCCTCGCTCTGGCCTCAGTCCAATCAAACCATCAGCCCTCCGACTCTCTCCGGCTGGCATGGAGCAAGTGATTATCAAATCCTAACGGGGGATTCAATAGCGCGCGCAGTGCGCCTAACCAGTACTCACACAGACCACAGCCAACAGAATAGCGACGTGCATTTCACATGACACTTTTCACTTAAAACCACAAGACCAGCCCAACCTGCTATCTCAAAACCAATAGGTATACACACAAAACATGTGCACATTGCAATCAACATAACATGTGCAGACATGACAGACACAACACAACAACAACATGCAACGCCGTGCGTGCAAAAAATCTCAGAGTCTGTTCTCCTCACTCCCCCAGTCTCCACCCCCCTTCGCCCCCCCCCCCCCCCCCATCCTACCCCCACCCAAGTCACCATCACCAACACCACCACCGTGTCCACCCTCACCATTTTTCTCTTTTCTCCTGGCCCCAAACAACTTCCAAACAACTGTATACTTGAGCATCCTTATTCAACGATCTTATCTCATCGAACGGGTCAACGACCTGTACGTACACGTTGTGTGGGCTGGCTCCGACAGAGCTTCACTGTACTTGTTCTGCACAGACGTTCCAGAACTTCATTACAGTCTTAGAATTTACGACGCCAAGCTCATCCGATGATTATCGTTTCCATGGAAACCAAGACACCCTGGGACATAAAAATTGGGATTCCTTTCTAAAGGAGACGAAACTGAAGACAGTGACAGCATAAAAGGCAAAACGCCATCGATCGTGACCATTGTACAAAGGGCAACGTCATACTGTCTGTGGCTCACTTGTCGTTGGGCTGGATGGGGAGGAGGCAATAACGCGACAGCGTCGTAGTTACTGTAGGTTACTGTCGTTAAGAGCTGGAACCCGCTGTACGGGTGTCACGTGCAAAAACCATTTTCATAACTGCCGAACTCATTCTGTCTTTTTTTCTTTCTTTCTTTCTTTCTTTTTTTTTTTTTCTTTCTTTCTTTCTTTTTCTTTTTCTTTTTTCTTTCTTTTTTTTCTTTCTTTCTTTCTTTCTTTCTTTTTTTCTTTCTTTCTTTTTTCTTTCTTTCTTTCTTTCTTTCTTTCTTTTTCTTTCTTCGTTTCTTTTTTTCTTCTTTTTTTTCTTTTTTTTCTTTTCGTTCCTTTCTTCTTCCTTCTCTTTTCTTCCCTTCCCTGCTTCATTCCTCATTTGCTTTTCTTTTGTTCTGATTCTTCTTCTTCTTCTTTCTTCTTCTTCTTCTTCTTCTTTGTTTACCGTTGTTTCTAGCTTACAGTGGGGGAGGACAGTGTATGGATGTGTTTGGGGGAAAGGCTAGAGGTGGTGGAAATCGTAGAATGGAGAAGCCCGACTTTTATCCTCGTCCACCCGGTAGTCAGACATTGAACTGCCATGACCTTTAACAACAAACCTGGTAGAGTAGCCCTTATCTGATTCTCAATATACAAAAAGACACATTTTGACGAACATATTTTCTTCAGCGTTATTTTGCAGTCAGTTATTTTTTTTTCTCTCATTTATTTATTTGTTTATTTGTTTGTTTATTTCATTTGTTCATTTATCTATTCATTCATTTATTCGCTTATTTATCTATTTATTTATTTACAAAGTTCTTGATCGTAATTTTGCAATCTGTTTTTTTTTTTTATATATATCATCTATTTATTTTTTCTTCTGTTTTATTTAATTATTGATTTTCCTAATTCTTTACTTTCTTTTTTCTTAACCAGTAACGCTTCTATCTAGGTCATTTTTTTTTTTTTTTTTTTTTTTTTTGGTTGCTGTTGTTAAACTGGAAGATAAAAACTTCCACATGCGTGCACATAGGCGGAGACACATACACGGATTTTTTTTTATTATTCCTCATCCATTGTTACATTCTGGGAGAAAAAAGGATCTCCACTCCGCCCCCACCCACCCACCCCCAATAATCGAACAAACAAACAAACAAAATCACATATATAACAACAACAATAACCAAGAAATCCTTGAGAACAATGAAGAAAGTAAGCGAGAAAAGGGCGAAACCAAGGATGTCTTTCTTTCCCCTCTCCCCCCCTCTCCCGCCGCCCCTCCCATCCCCCCCTCCTCCCCCCCCCCCCCCCACCCCACCCCACCCCACCCCCCCCCCCTCGCTATTCCCACTCACATGAACACGTAAGCACGCACGCCAGTTTCAAATTCAACTTTCAAGTGTATTTAATGGAGGCTTTGAAGTTCCTGTCATCTTCTTGGAAGTATTGCAGCACATGTATCCTTCTTGGATGTGTTGCAATTCGTTTGCTCTTCGTGGATGGCTTGCAGTGGATGCGTTGTTTGTTTGTTTGGGTTTTTTTTTTCTTGGGAGTGTTGCAGCTCATGTGTTTTTCTTGGAAATGATGCAGCGGATGTGATTGATGAATGTGTTGAAGTACTTGCGTTCTTCTGGGAAGTGTTGCGAAGTGCGATGTACTAGGAAGTGTTGCAGCTCATGCGATGTACTTGGAAGTGTTGCAGCTCATGCGATGTACTTGGAAGTTGCAGCTCATGCAGCTTCTTGGAAGCGTTGCAGCTCATGCGATCTTCTTGGAAGTGTTGCAGCTCATGCGATCTTCTTGGAAGTGTTGCAGCTCATGCGATGTACTTGGAAGTGTTGCAGTTCATGCGATGTACTTGGAAGTGTTGCAGCTCATGCGATCCTCTTGGAAGTGTTGCAGCTCATGCGATGTACTTGGAAGTGTTGCAGCTCATGCGATGTACTTGGAAGTGTTGCAGCTCATGCGATGTACTTGGAAGTGTTGCATGCGCTCTTGGAATGCGATGTCCTCTTGGAAGTGTTGCAGCTCATGCGATGCGACTTGGAAGTGTTGGAAGTGCTCTTGGAAGTGCGCAGCTCATGCGATGTACTTGGAAGTGTTGCAGCTCATGCGATGCACTTGGAAGTGCTGAAATTCTTGCGTGCGTTCTTCTTGGAAGTGTTGCAGCTCACGTGATTTTCTTTCAGCCTGGCAGCTCCTCCATTTAAAAAAAAATGTTTTCGTTTCCTGTTCTTTTTAAAGTTTTGCACGCCGTAAGTTTTTGATGGAAGTGTTTAAGCTCACGTGTTCCTCTTTAAGTTGAGTTGTAGCTTATGTGTTTTAGCTTGGAAAAGTAACGGCTTATGTGTTTATCCTTGGAAGTGCTGTGGATTACGTGTTTTTCTTAGAAATGTTGCGGATAATGTGGCTTGGAAGTGTCGCCAAAGGAAGTTTCAACAGCGCCTGAAGCAGCACGTGAATCCTTTGAAGTGTAACACTCCCTTGATTGAGTGTAGTCACCCCCCCCCCCCCTTTCACGAGTGGACAGAGCCTCACGAATCTCCTCATCACGTGACAGCAGGAGTTTATTTTTAACCGGCACCGTATAATGTGTAAAGCGTAGGAATGATGCATCTTGATGTTACAGCGCTTTGAATTAGGAAGAAGATGACGTATGAAACACAATGGAAGGCGTGATTCTGATGCTGAGGAAGGGTGGAGGGATGGGGTGAACGGTAGGCGTAATGTGTGACGGCGTGACGTGCTGTGCACGCTTGTTCAATTAATTTTGCTTGTTTACATTTGTGCTTGCTTTCTTTTTGATCCAATGGCATTATTAGTCGCAAGACGTGAACTGGGTTTCAGAAATGCAGGAACAATGATCACAACACTTGCAAGTGAAGCGGTTTGTTTAGCTAAGAATTATTGGGAACGTGATTACAGAAAGCGCAACCTCTCTGTCTGTCTGTCTGTCTGTCTGTCTCTGTCTCTCTGTCTCTCTCTCTCTCTCTCTCTCTCTCTCTCTCTCTCTCTCTCTCTCTCTCTCTCTCTCTCTCTCTCTCTCTCTCTCTCCATTGGTCCATTGGTTGTACATTTCACTTTTTACATCGTGGGACACACCAATCGTAAAGGATAGCTCTTTTTATTCTAAGGATAGCTCTTTTTATTCTGTTTCAAATGTTTCAGGTATTGTTCTGCTATATGAGATTAAACTGTAATGAGTTCACGTCAACATGTCTTCAAATAATTATGCGTATATCCCTTCCGTCTATGTAGAGAGGGTTCGTGGTGGGTAAGAAGTGGGGGGAAGAAAGTGAAGTAGGTGAGGTGGTGAGGTAGCGAGGGGAAGGGCCATGAGAGAGAGAAACACTCACCGAGTAACGGAGAGGGAAAAAAACATGTCAATTTACATCACAGCACGTGCATGTTCCACACACTGGCAGACCCGGGAGTCAGCTTATGTCATGGCGGTCTAGGGAAGTGCCGTATGTCCACAACACATTTTGACTGGCTAATGAAAGCACCCCTTCCCCCCCCCACTCCTGCCTTTCTTGATTTCCTCGGGGAAGCGAGTGTCCAGGAACGCCTGATTGAGGGGGTCGGTTCGCGCAGTACATGTCTGCCAATATAATGAACTCTAGCACTCCCCCCCCCCCACCCACCCACCCACCCCCCTTGATCGGCTGCTTTAAGTGTTGCCTGTTCACAAGTCAGTGCTTTCAGATGAAAAGATTTCCTCTCCCCCACCTTCCCTGTCTTTTTTTTTTTTTTACGTTCTGTTTGCCTTGTTCACAACAACAACAACGATGACGACGACGACGAAGAAGAAGATGACGACGACGATGACGATGACGACGACGACAGATAATGGAGGGTGGATTTAAACAGCCGACACTAATCAAGCTTAAACGCCGATTGAAGATGAGTTTGGAAAATTCAAACACACAACAGTTCAACGCTGACTGGAGAAAAACGATAAAGACATCTGAATACAGATTGTCTTCAACGCTGTAGCTCACAACAAGATGCGTCGTGTTCCTGAGCAATTCCTGAAGGTAGCTAATTTGTATGGCGATTAAGTATAGAAAGAATGAGTCGGAGGAGGAGACGTGCTGGGCAGAACAGGAGGGGACGAATGGGTTCCCAATGATTCATTCACGTTCACATGATAAACAACCTCGTGATTTTTCTAACAGAAAGGAGTCGTGTTGTTCGTGACTGAAAGCGCTGTGTACCATGACTACAGATCCACCGAGAGAAGTGGCATCCTATCTGCTACACAGAGGATATCCATTATGAATTTGACAGCCAGTAGATAAGGAGGCGCTGTACCCCATCACACCAATCCGGCTTTCTTATTGATGTGGACTTAGCGGGGGTGGACTCCCCCATCACAAGAAACAGCCAACATTATTTACATTTAAGCCGTAAGGAATCTACCTGATCGCCAGACATGGCGTTGATTATTCATGTACAGATATTGATTATTTATGTACAGATGTGAACAGAACTTCTATGTGACAAGAAACAGCTTTCATTATTCATTGTAAAACAGGAAACAGTCTACAGGATTGCCTGATATGGCGTTCATTAGTGCGGAGTTTTTTTTTTTTTTTCGTTTGTTTGTTTGTTTCGTTTTGCGTTACAAAGATCAGCTTCTATTATTTGAATTCACGCGTGAGGGAATCTACGTGATAGGAAGAAAAGGCGTTTATTATTGA
>JADBJO010000870.1:440000-450000 GCA_016801955.1 Conus betulinus
CAGATAGACAGACAGGTAAGAAGAGGAGCGACAGACGGACAGAGGTTGGGGGGAAGGAGGAGGGATAGGGAGACAGACAGACAGAGACAGAACAGACAGGTAGACATGTTTCCAGCAATTCTTAGCCATGTTTAAATTTTCTGATCATAGTTCCAGGATTTCTTAAATCCAGTTCACGTTTTGCAGCTAAACGCCACCCGATTTACAAACAAAAAAAAAAAAAAAAAAGAAAGACACATAATTAAAGGAAAAAGGAAATGACTAAATGAAACATGCGAACAAAGAACGTCACACGTTACCCCCACCCCTCTGTCCCCTCGCCTAAGCTTCCCTCGGCATCGGAATCGCGCCGCCGCCCCTCTACAGTGTTTAATGCATCGTCTTGTTCCTCGTTTTAAAGCGCTGCAAAACTAAGAACCCATCATCCTTACGCTATGCACGTCACATGGCGCCGGTTAAAACTGAATTCCTGCCACGAGATGAAAAGATTCGTGAGGCTTTGTCCACTCTTTGCAGGGGGGGGACTAACCTCAAGGGCGTGTTACACTTCAAAGGGTTCATGCGCTGCACCCACACGCCGTTACCGCTCCTTTTGTTTAAATCTTTCGGAATGGCAGAACCTTGTTTGTCACTCGAGCAAAAAAAAAGCAAAATTTGCAACCACAATAACAGATACTATTTGAGGAAGGGTAACATGTTCATTTTCACATCATGAAAACACCCGTCTTGCTGTGGTGTGCAGAAACGTCGAAAGTGACGTCATCGACGCGTTACTTTTCTGTATGGTTTGAACATTGAATTTCAAACTGGAGTGTGTATGCATGTCTTCGTGTGTGTGTGTTTGAGGAGGAGAGGGAAGAGGGATGAGAAGAATGGGGGCATCTCATTTTGTCATTTTCCGTTTTGCTGTCTCCATTGTTCTTGATCGGGTTTTTTTGTTGTTGTTGTTGTTGTTGTTGCTGCTGCTGCTGCTGCTGCTGCTGGATGTTTTTAGTGATGGAAGGACGGGGGAACGTAGAGCGGAAGAATGGATGGGGATGGGGGAGGGGGGGGAGGGGGGAGTCGGGGGGGGGGGGGGCATTTTCCCCAATAATCAAATTGGATACAGCAAAAAAAAAATGTCCCAAGTGTGTGTGTGTGTGTGTGTGTGTGTGTGTGTGTGTGTGTGTGTGTGTGTGTGTGTGTGTGTGTGTGTGTGTGTGTGTTGTGTGTGTGTGTGTTTGTGCGTGTGTGCGCGCGCGCGCTTACCACAAAGGAAAACTGAAGCAGGTTGCGACATCTATACTGGAACACACACCACACACACACACACACACACACACACACACACACACACATGCTCACGTACACATGTGCGCGCACACACACATACACACACGCGCGTGCACACACACACACACACACACACACACACACACACACACACACACACGTCCAAAAGAGTCTGCAAAGCTACGCAGCTGAATCTGAAGAAAGTATTTGTTAAACAATTGGCTATTTTGTCTTGTGTATCAGATAAGGATTAGTCTGACAGGCTTGCTTTGAAAGGAAAACTGAAATGAGGCAGGGAGCAGTAAACACTAATTGACGAACAAGTAGGGTCATTCTTTTTCTCCCAGGCTGAAATAAAGACACTCATAACTCTAAACAAATGCTGCTTACGACAAAAGCAGCATTCGTTCGGAGTTATGGGTGTCTATTTATTTCATCATAGGAGTAAGACTTACCCTGCCTGCTCGTTAATTGCTTTTAAAGGTCATAACACTTCAGTGTCTGACTTCTGGATAGGGAACTAAAGTCTGATCTCTCTATTCTGTGATTGCCCTGACCTTTGCCGTCTTTCTTCCAATGTCTCATACTCTGTCCTCCAGTATAAGTTAGCAACAACGGCAAAGAACAAGAGCAAGCAAGAACAAGAACAAGAACAAGAACAATGATACGAGAAGAAGAAGAAGAAGAATAACAACAACAAACAACAACAAGAAAAACAATAAAACAAACAAGACAAAAGGAAACTGTGGATGAAACAAGGAAGGGAAGAAAGAAAGGTGTACAATGAAAAAAAGAAACAAAGACAGGAGGAAAGAAAAAAAGAAGAGTTCAGCTGTCATTAAAAAGATTTTGCACGTGACACCCGTACAGCGGGTTCCAGTTCTTAACGACAGTAACCTACAGTAACTACGATGCTGTCGCGTTATTGCCTCCTCCCCATCCAGCCCAACGACAAGTGAGCCACAGACAGTATGACGTTGCCCTTTGTACAATGGTCACGATCGATGGCGTTTTGCCTTTTATGCTTTTACTGTCTTCAGTTCCGTTTCCTTTAGGAGAACAAAAAATCCCAATTTTAATGCCCCAGTGTTTCTTGGTTTCCCTGGAAACGATATTCAAAGGGTGGGCTTGGCGTCGTAAATTCTAGACGGTAACGAAGTTCTGTAACGTTCGTGAAGAACAAAAAACAATAAAGTTTATTTGAAACCAACCAGTTCCACGTGTACATACAGGTAAAGGTAGGGGGAGGGGGAGAGAGAGAGGGGAGGGGGAAGAAGGAAGACAGAAAAAGCAAGGAAATTTTTAGAAAAAATATTTTTTGGCTAGCTTTTTTTTCAGATTACATGTTATCACGTAGATTCATTCACGCTTGAAATTAAACAATACACGCTGATTCTTTTCAGAAAAAAAAAAAGTCTTCTTATATTTGTAGGTGAATAATAAACACCATACTTGGCGATCACACAGCCTTTCCCCTGTCTGACTATAAAAAATGAAAGGTATTTCTTGTCAAAAAGTAGTTCCCTTCATATCTGTGCATAAATAATCAACGCCATTTCTCGCGATGAAGTAGATTCCTTCCGCTTTGAATGTAAATAATGATGGCTGTTTCTTGTGATGGGGGAGTCCACCCCCCGCTAAGTTCACATCAATACGAAAGGTGGTTTGGTGTGATGGGGAACATTGTCTTCTTATCTACTGGCTGTCTATCCATAATGGATATCTTCTGTGTAGCAGATAGGATGCCACTTCTCTCGTTGGATTTGCAATCGTCATACACAGTGCTTCCTGTCATGAACAATATGGCTCCTTTCTGTTACGAAAAGAACTTGTCATGTTACTGTGGACGAATAATCGGGTACCCATTCCCTCACCTTTCCCATTCCCTCCAAAACATATTTCTCATTCTTTTCATACATGATTGCCGTATAATTGGATGCACCAAGGACAGTTTTGTTCAGAAACAAAACGGATTGAGATGCTGCTTGCCATACACAATAGCGTTTAAGACGGTCTTGTGGTTCAGATGTTTTGGCTATTCTTCTTCAACCAGCATTTTAAGTTTGTGTATTTGAATTCTCCGACCTAATCTTCCTACGGCGTGTAAGCTGTATAGGTTTTGAATATCTAAATCCCTCCTCTTACATTGTTTGTTGTTGTTGTAAGTGTGAGGAAGTAAATGAAAATAGCGGGAAACGTAGGGAGAGGTAAACGATTCAGCTGAAAGCACTGGCTTGAGGACGGACAGTACATAAAGCAGCTGATCAAGGGGGGAGAGAATGCCAGAGTTCATTATATTGGCAGACATGTACTGTGAGAACAGAAGCCCGTCAATCAGGCGTTCCTGGTTCGATGCGTCCCCGAGGAAATCAAGAGAGGCAGGTGGGAGATAGGGGGGGGGGGGGGGGGGGGGGGCATTCATAGCCATTCAAAATGTATTGTGGACTTACAGCACTTTCCTGGACCGGAATGACATAAGCTGACACCCAGGTCTGCCAGTGTCTGGAACATGCACGTGCTGTGATGTACATCGACTTTTTTCTCTCCGTTATTCGACGATGATGTATTGTTCCTGGATGCCCTTTCCCACCTAAACCTTTCTTCTCTCTATTTCTCTATGCGCACGTGTGGGAATTTAAATCTCCAAAGTTTGCCACACACACAAAAAAGCAAAACAGTTTACAGCATTACTGCAATGTAGGAAAATAAAAATAAAAAACAAATAAAAACACAAAACAGCTGCCTATGAACTCTTCTGAATATGAAGAAAGCAGCTGTCAAAGATGTGCCTACTTGTGTATTGTGGTATGAAACAGGCGTTATTCTGGCAGTTTTCCTGTTAAAGGTCATAGCACCTCAGTGTCTGACTGCTTGATGGAAGATAATGGTTCTCCATTCTATGATTCCCAGGATTTCCACAGACACCTCATACACTGTCCTCCTCCAGTATAAGCTAGCATCAACAGCAGACAAGAAGAATAAAAAGATGAAGATGATAGAAGAAGAAGAAGAAGAAGAAGAAGAAGAAGAAGAGATGATGATGATGATGATGATGATGATGATGATGATGATGATGATGATGATGATGATGATGGATGGAGAAGAGAAGAAGAAAAAGAAGAAAGGAGAAAAAGAAGAAGAGAAGAAGAAGAAGAAGAAGAAGAGAGACGATGATGATGATGATGATGATGATGATGATGATGATGATGATGATGATGATGATGATGATGATGATGATGATGATGATGATGATGATGATGGAGAAGAAGAAGAAGAAAAAAAGAAGAAAGAAAGAAGAAAGAAGAAGAAAGAAGAAGAAGAAGAGAAGAAGAAGAAGAAGAAGAAGAAGAAAGAAGAAGAAGACAACAAATGAAACAAGACATGAGGAAATGTAGGATGAAACAAGGACGGGGAGAAAGAAACCGTTCAAAAAAGGAAAAGAAAAGAGAGAAACAAAGATAAGGAAGAAGAAGAAAAAAAAAGAAAGAAAAAAAGTTCAGCAGTCAATGAGATGATTTCGCACGTGAGACCCATACCTCGGGTTCCAGCTCTAAACGACAATAACTACAGCAACTACGATGCTGTCGCGTTATTGCCTCCTCCCTTTCCAACCCAACGACAAGTGAGCGATAGACAGTATGACGTTGCCCTTTGTACAATGGTCACGATCGGCGGCGTTGTACTGTCTTCAGTTCCAGTCTCCTTTAGGAAAATCCCAATTTTTATGCCCCGGTGCGGGCATGGAAACGTAATCATTGCTCGGCGTGGGAAACATGAGACGGTAAGAAGTTCCGTAACGTTCGTGCAGAATGAACACAGTCAAGCTCAGTGGAAACCAACCAGCACGACGGGTTCATACACGTCGTTGGACGTTTGCCTGTTTGTTTAGGTGAGAGCATATATTCAAGATGCTTATATGTGCAGTATTTTTTACTTTGGAGGTCTTCGTTTCACTGGGACTGTGAGATGGGGGGAGTGGGGAGGTGCTGGTGAAGTGATGGACAGAGAGAGAGAGAGAGAGAGAGAGAGAGAGAGAGAGAGACAGACAGACAGACAGACAGACAGACAGACAGACAGACAGACAGACAAACATGGACAGAGAGAGAGACAGAGGGAGAGACAGGGAGACATAGACAGAGAGAATCTAATGGAATCAGGAAAAGGCATTCATAACCCAAGCAAGAGACAGAGGTGACTTCATGACCCGTGTTGTCTCTGTGCAACTCACTCCACACGACAATTCCGTCTCACTGTACTCAGCAGGCACTCCACCTTCGTCAAGATGACGGATGTGGTCATTTCCGACCAGCCGCGGTCAGGTTACGGGCTTAGAGTCTGAAGATGCATAACCTGCTAACACACGGCTAGGTTTGCACAGCAGTGTAAAACTGCAGAATTAGTGATTCATTGTCACTGCCGTGTAAAATCAAATCCACATTTTTCACTAGAACTTTTGAATGATATTGGATTAAAAAATAAAAAACTCTGATAAAGAACTCTGTGTGTGTGTGTGTGTGTGTGTGTGTGTGTGTGTGTGTGTGTGTGTGTGTGTGTGTGTGTGTGTGTGTGTGTGTGCTTGTGTTCTTCAGTTTAAACGTCTTCCAACTAAAAGTAATATCAGACGATGTAAGTGTGTGTGAATGTGCGCGCACGCATGAGTGTGTGTGTGTGTGTGTGTGTGTGTGTGTGTGTGTGTGTGTGTGTGTGTGTGTGTGTGTGTGTGTGTGTGTGTCTGTGTCTGTGTGTGTGTGTGTGTGTGTCTGTGTCTGTGAGTGTTGTGTGTCTGTGTGAACATGTGCATGCCTGTATGATTCAATTACAACAGCAAATATAGCAACCCCCCCCCCCCCCCCCCCCCCCCCCCCCCCCCCCCGGCACCTCAAGTAAACATTGTTTAAATTAAAAAAATCCAATTACACAATATGTAAGACTATAAGGAGAGTGTTTAATGGACCACTTTGTCAGTTCTTGAGCGCTGTCAATCATATTTGGATAGGTAGTACGATGCAGGTTAGTTAATGTGTAGAAGGACGTACGGTTAACCAGTCAGAAAAATGTTAAACAAATTTAAAGATAGATACCAACTGAATTATGTGACAAACTTTTTTGCAAATTGTGTAAAGATAAAACCAGTCATTTAATACTCTGGATAGAGACAGGGAACCAGATCCATCAGATGAAATATCGTCACCAGTTTTGCTAATGACCTCCTTTGCTCTTGGACAGTAAATTAACAGATGTTCAAACTCCAAGTCTGTCTCCACATGTAACATTTTTGCTGAATTTTGTTCGAAGTGAATTCAAACGCATTCTGTGCATTAAGCTTTGTATTTCTCTAGGTATGGAGGCAAGGTCGGGTCTCGATTAGGCCAACAGATTTTGTCCAGAATTGGGTTTAATACAGTTGTGGTAATAGTTAATTTCTGAGTTCTCTAATACATTTCTTTTTTTTTTTTTACTGGATGCTTCGTTCATCAAGAATAGCATTCACTTAAATCTAAGGGAATGTCAAGTGGTACTGATATTTCGACATGTGTGTGTGTGTGTGTGTGTGTGTGTGTGTGTGTGTGTGTGTGTGTGTGTGTGTGTATGTGTGTGTGTGTGTGTGCTGCCATACGGAAAGAAAGAAAGACAAAAGAGAAAGGATGCAAGAAAGACCACATGGAAAGGGAAATGAAGAATTTACAGAAGAAAGAGAGAAAATAATCATATAAAAACATACAGCAAAGTGAGAAAATATGAGAGAAAGAAAAAGAACGAAAGAAAGAAGAGAGAAAGAAAGAAAGGGATGAAAGTAAGAAGAAATGATACAAGAAAAGACCGTAAAAATGGAATTAAAAAGGAAAGATACAGGACAAAAAAAATGACCTAAAGAAGGAGAAGAACAGATGAAAAAATATACGAGGATAGAAGGCTCAAAAATATGAAGGATGAAAGATGAGAAGAAAGAAAGGAAAAGTGAAAGAGACTGCGTAGAAAAGGAAAAAAAGATGGATGAAAAAAAAGAATAACAGAAAGAAACATAAAGAAATGACAAGGGAAAAAAATGAAGACAACCCCCCCCCCCCCCCCCCCCCCCCCCCCCTCAAAGGAAATGAGAAAAGACAGAAAAAAAAGCCGTAAGAGAAAAAGTGAAGAAGAGGAGAGAAAAGACAGAAAGAAAGATAAGATAAATGATAGAAAAAGAACGTACGGATGAAAGAGCAAAAGGATACGAGAAAGAATGGTGAACGAAAGAGCGAAAAATAGAAATTAGAGAAGAAAAGAAAAAAAAGAAAAGAAGGAATACATAACGACAAAAGAAAGATAGTATGTTTAAAAGGTAAATGGGAGAAAGGATGAGAGAGAGAGAGAGAGAGAGAGAGAGAGAGAGAGAGAGAGAGAGAGAGTGCACATTAATCTAGTGTGTGATCACTACTTTATCTGTTTCTGTTTCACGTCTGGTTCTTAATCCTCAGGTTTTCAAACTTCATTTTGTCCGATTCCAGTAAAGGTCACAGGAGATTTGATTCATGCTGTCGACTGTGTCCAACAATAAGAAAAACAGTATAGATCGGTATTGTACTGAGTTTTTCCGTTTGAATATTTGTGATATTGTGACTGTCTGACAAATTCAATGGTTTTCTCTACCATCCTTCCACTACCACGTCCAGCATCCTCCCTTCCCCCATCCCGTCTCTCGTCACTCTGTATTACAGAAATGTGTTTGTGTTCGGGTTTATTTTCATTGTGTTCGTTTGCTTGTTGACATTTCGTTCAACATTATTGTTACTCATCTTTAATGTTTTCCTTCCCTGTCTCCCTACAACAGAGGTCAATAGGTCAAAAAAAAAAAAAAAACAAATAAACAAGCCTAGCAAAAACAACTGCAACAGAACAAAGCAAATAAACACAGATGATCAAGCCAAAACAAACAAAGTAAGCAAACAGAGCGAGGAAAATATATTTTAAAAGATGAAAGAGCTGCCGAAGTTAATTGGCGATACAATGCCCGTTATCTCAAAGGTGTTCTGTTACAAAGGCAAAAATACGGCATACGAGAGCCTAAATTCAACTTGTTAAATTCAAGTTGTTAAAGGTCTCCAGAAGCGGAAACAATCAGTTCCAGTGAAAACAACCAACATGTGTTTTTCGTACAGGCTGTTGCCATGTTAAAATATGTGAGTTTCCGCTCTAAAACTCAGCCGTACAATGGCTGGACATTATATTGTCTTCGGTTTGATCCGATTAAAAAGTTTGCCTTTCTGCTAACTCTGCAATGTTTTCAGTTTTTTGATTGGACCTATATTTTAAGAGGTGTGTGTGTGTGTGTGTGTGTGTGTGTGTGTGTGTGTGTGGTGTGTGTGTGTGTGTGTGTGTGTGTGTGTGAGAGAGAGAGAGTGTGTGTGTGTGTGTGTATGTTCGCATGTGTGTGTGTGTGTGTGCGCGCGCGCGCGCACGCGCGCATGTGTGTGTGTGTGTGTGTGTGTGTGCGTGTGCGTGCGTGTGCGTGCGTGTGGGGGGGGGGGGAGGGGGCGGGTCTGTTTCTGGAGGATTTGGTGAAGACGTGCAGGCTACTGCACTTATTGCATTCTTTGACAAATCTGTTGTGTTGCTGTTTCAGCCACGATTGTGTTTGGGGGGGGGGGGGGGAGGTGTTGGGAGGGGGGCAATTCTAAATCATTTTTTTCATGATGAATTTGAGTGGAGAATAATATCATGTCTCATGTCATTTTTTGCTGATGACATTTTTTTTTTCATTCTGGAAGGTCTGCTGTCCACCGCCTGCCATTCTCTCTGGTCGGTACACTCCACTTCTGAAGTCTACCGCAGCTGTCTCAGACCTTGACATGATGCCTTGTGCCATTTTTGACGTTGCTGTTAGAGCTCCTGATTGCATAGTGTTTCCTCTAGCAGAAACAGTGCCATGTGTGACCTCTTTAAGCACTTGGTAATGTGTTCATATGTAACTTCCTTGGGTAATTGCTGTTTTAGGTAAGCTTGGGCTACGTTCCACTGGATTTTTGTTTGTTTGTTTGTTTGTTTGTTTGTTTGTTCGTTTGTTTGTTTGTTTGTTTGTTTGTTTGTTTTTGTTTTTGTTTTTTTGTTTCTTGACCCGGAAGAGCATAGATACTGAAAAATGGGTTCCCCCCATTTCAACAGACGTTAGTTTGAAGCGGGAAGTTTATTTCAAGATCTGAGAATGAATCTATCCCAGAAGGGACCATAACTGTGTTAAAACATTATTCCACCTCGATTCCCCTTTTGACTTTGCCCACCAGTTCACTGGTATGGGTCCCTGTCCTACCTATGTGTCTGTGTTTGTCCCGTTTCTTCAGTCATTTCCTGATCTGGACGTCGTACTTTTGCTTTGTCTGCCGGATCAATTACATATTAACAGATGTAAAGAGCCATGCATTCTGTATTTTAATCCAAATAGGCCACATATTACAAGTGTGATAGGACACCTACGAACCACACATTTTCATCAGTTCAGAAGCCTTTGTGAGGCTGTCTCATGCCAAAAAAATGAATTACCCCCCCCCCCCCCCCCCCACACACACACACACACACTACCCCCACCTGAAAAAAAATGCAATGACTTAAGTCTGCATTTTCATCGACTAAACATCCAAAAGTAGTATGCGTGCACGTGTGCGCGCGCATTCACGAACGCACACACACACACACACACACACACACACACACACACACACACACACACACGCGCACGCGCACGCACGCACAC
>JADBJO010000870.1:462500-467500 GCA_016801955.1 Conus betulinus
TCTCTCTCTCTCTCTCTCTCTCTCTCTCTCTCTCTTGTCTTGTGTGTGTGCGTGCGTGCGTGTGTGTGTGTGTGTGTGTGTGTGTGTGTGTGTGTGTGTGTGTGTGTGTGTGTGTGTGTGTGTGTGTGTGTGTGTGTGTGTGTGGGTGTGTGTACATATACGGATGGATGAATGAATGGATTGACGGTTGGATGGTTGGTCGTATGGACGGACACAACGATCTAAAGATAAGATCGAATCACATTTCCCAGCACATAGTGCTGCTTTCAGCCTCTTTCTCTAATTCCGGAGTGCAGCCATGGCTGTCTAACCTTTTCCCTCTCCAACACTAGTGATTCTCTCCAAGGCCGATAACTTTCAAAGCGGATCACCTCTCTGGCTGATCGACTGCCTCAGCAGGGAACTGTAGCCCCAGAGAGAAAGAGACAAAGATCAATCGTCTCGCCACCGCCAGAGAAACTGATTTTGATGGAATCTATAATAACACAGATAGATGAGGTTTTGTTTCACTCTATGCGGAGAACTCCGCGAGCTGTACATATAGGTGGTATGTTACGGCTCAAATTGTCGCCCTAGCAGAAATTGCCTTCGGCAACAGTTTGTGCCGGATGGAAAGAAATGAAGGAATAGATTGCTACCTCTGCACTTATTGTCTCCCGGGCGCTAATATGTGCCAGGAGTATTATTACGAAACACTTTGTCGCAGACGACATTTTTGCGCCAAAATTGTCGCCTGCGGCACATACTGTCGAAATTGGCGACAATTTATGCCAGGAGGATATTATTTTTTATTTTTACCTAAAGGCATCACGGGCACATTACTAGAAAAAACAATATTCCATTGTACATTGTCACTAAGATATTTGTGTGACTGTCGCGCCGTTGTGATTACTGGACAAAGTTTCATTATTCCGCCTCAACAGGCAGCAGTTGTTTTGAAATTGAATTAAGAGTAAATGTGACAGATTAGCCGTGGTTTGATCTCATGTCCCGTAACCTCGAAACAAGGGGGTTGCTGGCCTTACCACTGCACGATGTTTTTGCTACGCTAATCAGGGTGTTTTATAACACAGGCGACCGCTGAACCGTTTACATGAAGCTTAGTGAGTGTCAAGGGCTATGGGTCGATGAACACCAAGCCAAGTCTGTTTTGATTGTACTATAACAGTAAGGACAATTCGACTGACTGAACTATATGACGATAACGACAAAATATTGAAGAAAAAGGCCACAGCCCCATTTGAAACGGTGGGTACTTATCAGTATATCTAAACAAGGCATTTTATCGCTAAAATATAAACATCTACTACATATTGCATTGATTTTTGTCAAATCATTCCTCTTTTTGAATGACTTGTACAGAAACAAAGCAAGATTCCTTGTATCATTTTTGTTTCTTGATGACAGAAGACATACTATCTTGAGAAGTGCTGGACGTCTATAACATTTCAACCGAATAAATTTTTGTCGTAGATCTGCCACCACTGGGCAAAAGAATACAAAATGAAGTTCATCTTCCTTACGGATTTAGACAATGGACGCAACAAATCCCCTTTCTGTCTAGACATTATGTCTCTATAGTGACTGAACTATACACGCCTTGGACAGAGATCTTGAACTCAGTGTTTGGAAGAAAAAGTTGATACACTTGAATTAACCAATCTAAAACACACACACACACACACACACACACACACACACACACACACACACACACACACACACACACACACACACACACACACACACACGAAAGAAAGCGAATCGGGGATCAACACACGCGTCTGTTGTCTCTGAAGAGGAAGGAAGACATCCAGCTGGAATGCACCAGAGCCTCCTCCTCCTCCCATAGCCCTGCCCGAGAAGATCAGCAACGTCATTCAGAACCCTCTGGACAACCGGATGTCAAAAGGTTTCTTACCTCCCAGTGCTTCGCATGACTGATCCGTTCAATGGTGTGTGCTGTGTGACGAGTGAATTGTGAGTGTCTGGCTTCGATCGTGTCCGGCTAGCAGGTGTATAACCGGTGGGAAGTCACCAGTTCAGAGTCTAATCGGGGCGAGCCTGGCTTCCAGACAGATAATCATGAGAAAAGTTTTCATGCAGATGTATAATCTGGGGAATCCGCCTTTCACTTTGGTAACTCTTTCAGAGCCATGCTTTGATAACTCTTTCACAGCCATGCTTTGATAACTCTTTCACAGCCATGCTTTGATAACTCTTTCAGAGCCATGCTTTGATAACTCTTTCAGAGCCATGTTTTGATAACTCTTTCAGTGCCATGCTTTGACAACTCTTTCACAGCCATGCTTTGATAACTCTTTCAGAGCCATGCTTTGACAACTCTTTCAGTGCCATGGTTTGATAACTCTTTCAGAGCCATGCTTTCATTACTCTTTCAGAACCATGGCTTGATAACTCTTTCACAGCCATGCTTTGATAACTCTTTCAGAGCCATGCTTTGATAACTCATTCAGTGCCATGCTTTGACAACTCTTTCACAGCCATGTTTTGATAACTCTTTCAGTGCCATGGTTTGATAACTCTTTCAGAGCCATGCTTTGATAACTCTTTCAGAGCCATGCTTTGACAACTCTTTCAGTGCCATGGTTTGATAACTCTTTCACAGCCATGCTTTGATAACTCTTTCAGAGCCATGCTTTGACAACTCTTTCACAGCCAAGCTTTGATAACTCTTTCACAGCCATGGGCTCTCTTTCAGAGCTATGCTTTATAAGTGCCATGGTTTGATAACTCTTTCACATTCATGGTTTGATAACTCTTTCAGAGCCAACCTTTGGTAACTCTTTCACAGCCATGGTTTGATAACTCTTTCAGAGCCATGCTTTGATAACTCTTTCAGAGCCAAGCTTTGATAACTCTTTCACAGCCATGGTTTGATCACTCTTTCAGAGCCATGTTTTGATAAACTCTTTCAGAGCCATGCTTTCATAACTCTTTCAGAGCCATGCTTTGATAACTCTTTCACAGCCATGCTTTGATAACTCTTTCAGAGCCATGCTTTGATAACTCTTTCACAGCCATGCTTTGACAACTCTTTCACAGCCATGTTTTGATAACTCTTTCACAGCCATGCTTTGATAACTCTTTCAGAGCCATGCTTTGATAACTCTTTCAGAGCCAAGCTTTGATAACTCTTTCAGAGCCAAGCTTTGATAACTCTTTCAGAGCCATGCTTTGACAACTTTCAGAGCCATGCTTTGATAACTCTTTCAGAGCCATGTTTTGATAACTCTTTCAGAGCCATGCTTTGATAACTCTTTCAGAGCCATGTTTTGATAACTCTTTCAGAGCCATGCTTTGATAACTCTTTCACAGCCATGCTTTCATTACTCTTTCAGAGCCATGTTTTGATAACTCTTTCAGAGCCATGCTTTCATTACTCTTTCAGAGCCAAGCTTTGATAACTCTTTCAGAGCATGGTTTGATAACTCTTTCAGAGCCATGCTTTGATAACTCTTTCAGAGCCATGTTTTGATAACTCTTTCAGAGCCATGTTTTGATAACTCTTTCAGAGCCATGCTTTCATTACTCTTTCAGAGCCATGCTTTGATAACTCTTTCAGAACCATTGTTTAATAACTCTTTCAGAGCCATGCTTTGATAACGCTTTCAGAGCCATGCTTTGATAACGCTTTCAGAGCCAAGGTTTGATAACTCTTTCAGAGCCATGCTTTGATAACTCTTTCAGAGCCATGTTTTGATAACTCTTCAGAGCCATGCTTTGATAACTCTTTCAGAGCCATGCTTTGATAACTCTTTCAGAGCCAAGCTTTGATAACTCTTTCAGTGCCATGTTTTGATAACTCTTTCAGAGCCATGCTTTGATAACTCTTTCAGAGCCATGCTTTGATAACTCTTTCAGAGCCAAGCTTTGATAACTCTTTCAGTGCCATGTTTTGATAACTCTTTCAGAGCCATGCTTTGATAACTCTTTCAGAGCCATGCTTTGATAACTCTTTCAGAGCCATGCTTTGATAACTCTTTCAGAGCCAAGCTTTGATAACTCTTTCAGTGCCATGTTTTGATAACTCTTTCAGAGCCATGCTTTGATAAACTCTTTCAGAGCCATGCTTTGATAACTCTTTCAGAGCCAAGCTTTGATAACTCTTTCAGTGCCATGTTTTGATAACTCTTTCAGAGCCATGCTTTGATAACTCTTTCAGAGCCATGCTTTGATAACTCTTTCAGAGCCAAGCTTTGATAACTCTTTCAGTGCCATGTTTTGATAACTCTTTCAGAGCCATGCTTTCATTACTCTTTCAGAGCCATGCTTTCATTACTCTTTCAGAGCCATGTTTTGATAACTCTTTCAGAGCCATGCTTTCATTACTCTTTCAGAGCCATGCTTTCATTACTCTTTCAGAGCCATGTTTTGATAACTCTTTCAGAGCCATGCTTTGATAACTCTTTCAGAGCCATGCTTTGATAACTCTTTCAGAGCCAAGCTTTGATAACTCTTTCAGTGCCATGTTTTGATAACTCTTTCAGAGCCATGCTTTCATTACTCTTTCAGAGCCATGCTTTCATTACTCTTTCAGAGCCATGTTTTGATAACTCTTTCAGAGCCATGCTTTCATTACTCTTTCAGAGCCATGCTTTCATTACTCTTTCAGAGCCATGCTTTCATTACTCTTTCAGAGCCATGTTTTTGATAACTCTTTCAGAGCCATGCTTTCATTACTCTTTCAGAGCCATGCTTTCATTACTCTTTCAGAGCCATGCTTTCATTACTCTTTCAGAGCCATGTTTTGATAACTCTTTCAGAGCCATGCTTTCATTACTCTTTCAGAGCCATGCTTTCATTACTCTTTCAGAGCCATGCTTTCATTACTCTTTCAGAGCCATGTTTTGATAACTCTTTCAGAGCCATGCTTTCATTACTCTTTCAGAGCCATGCTTTCATTACTCTTTCAGAGCCATGTTTTGATAACTCTTTTAGAGCCATGCTTTTATTACTCTTTCAGAGCCATGCTTTCA
>JADBJO010000870.1:480000-498249 GCA_016801955.1 Conus betulinus
CTGTCTACCTGTCTGTCTCTTTTCTTTTCTTTCTTCTGTCTTTTGTTTCTTTCTGCAGGCTGATACTCCTGCAGACGCTTCCTGTTTAGACAGGCAAGGATTAATCCCATCTGCCCAACAAAAGGAGTGGAGTTTTGTGTGTATGACCGTTTTTTTTTTGTCTCGCCATTAAGGCAGCCATACTTCGGGGAAGGTGCACGCTATGTGTAACGTGTCATCCATACCAACGGCCAAACTGGCCTTCTCTTCCGAAAGTTGCAGATTGGATTTTACGTGTGTGCAAGATGTGTGCATACCTTCACACATGGACCTCGGTTTATAGTCTCATTCGAAGGAATGTATATCTGTCTGTCTGTCTGTCTGTCTTTCTGTCTGTCTGTCTGTCTCTCTCTGTCTATTTATCTATCTATCTACCTATCTATCTATCTATCTATCTATCTATCTGTTTGTCTGTCTATCTATCTATCTATCTATCTATCTATATGTCTGTCTGTTTGTCTGTCTGTATGTTTATCTATCTGCCTGTCTGTCTATCTCTTTTTTTCTCTACTACGTCTCTCTTTCTATTTTAATTATAATTTGTATCTGTCTGTCGGTCTGTCTGTCTCTTTACGTCCGTCTTTCCATTTAATTATAATTTCTGTCTGTCTGTCTGTCTGTCTGTCTGTCTGTCTGTGTCTCTCTCTCTCTCTCTCTCTCTCTCTCTCTCTCTCTCTCTCTCTCTCTGCATACAAGCATGTATGATAAGGTGGACAGATGGATCGACGGACAAAACTAATATGGATCGAAAAATGCAACCACAAAAGTACTGCTCTCAGCATCTTCCTGAGTCTGGAGTGAAGCCGTGACCGTGTAACCTTTTCACGAGGACTGGTCATTCTCTTAAGTCCGATCATTCTCAGAGCGAATCACCTAGGTGGGTGATCGATAGTTGCAACAGGGAACTGTGACCCCAGACAGATAAAAAGATCCATATCTAGGCACTGTCGGAGAAACTGATTCTGATGGAGACTATGATAACACAGATGAGGTACCGTTTCTCTCTCAACGGAGAGCTTGCGAGTTGAAGAGGTAGGTGGCAGCATAGAGACTCTCGCGATCGATAAAAAAAAAGAAATTTTGTTTCAAGAAGGCGAAACGGAAGGGGAGTGGGATTAGTGAGGGGGAGTGGGGGATTTAAAAGAAGCAGGAAGCCGTTTGTGCAAGATTTGTGGGTGACACCTAAAGATTCAAATATACTCGCTTTCCGTTTTTCAGTTTCCCAGCTTGTCCCGGATATTCAAAAAGGTGACTGCAGGTTGAAGGAGAGATAGAAGGGCATCTTTGTTGAGTAAGGTGGTGACACTTTGATGAGGCTCTCTTTTTTGTGAGTTGGAATGTGTTTTTTTTTTTTTTTTTTTTTTTTTTTTTTTTTTTTTTTTTTTTTTTTTTTTTTTTTTAACAACAAAGGACAATACCATTTGTTGGAAATGTACATTTTAGGAAACACTACGCATAGACCAGAGTCTACTGAGGAAAGAATGGAATTTTTTTTTTTTTTTTTTTTTTTTTTTTTTAAAGTTTTGCGTTTTTTTTTTTTTTCCATAATTAACAACAAAGACATTACCATTGAATGCGACATCTCTTTGCGCAATGTCTCTAATTTTGCGTAATCTAAAATCTAAAACACGGTGAGATTAACGTCTCATTATCTCATAGCTTTCAAAAGAGCAAGCTTTTCCTAGACCACAGTCTCTTGAGGAAAGAATGGAAATGTACATTTTTAGGAAACACTACGCATAGACCAGAGTCTACTGAGGAAAGAATGGAAATGTACATTTTCAGGAAACACGACGCATAGACCAGAGTCTACTGAGGAGAGAATGGAAATGTACATTTTCAGGAAACGCGACGCTTACCAGAGAGTCCAGAACCACAACCAGTGAAGGAAATATATATAGAAAAGCAAAGAACAAAATGTACAAAAACCTTTGGCAAATTAAATTTTTAAAAAGGCCCATAGCGAAATATATCGAGTCCACATCTACAATAATTTCATGTGCGTATCTTTAAAAGCGTTCGTCACTGACGTCAGAGACGTTTCAAGGCACCAAAAATAAATGGCTAAGGATGAACCGGAGATAAGGGCAGACACTTACTGAGAAAGAGAGAGAGAGAGAGAGAGAGAGAGAGAGAGAGAGAGAGAGAGAGAGAGAGAGAGAGAGAGAGAGAGAGAGAGACAGACAGACAGACAGACAGACAGACAGACAGACAGACTTACTAAACGAGAAAACAAGACAGTAAGCACCAGATAGATTTTCTTAACCGTCCGGTCCAGTCACAGAAAGTCTAAACGACGAATCAAAAATATCATGCAATAACACATAGAGAGAGAAAAAGAAAAGAGAGGGAGAGAGGGATGGAGGTGGAGGAGAGAGACAGAGAGAGAGAACGAGAAAGAGAGTGAGAGATAGAGAGAGAGAGAGAGAGAGAGAGAGAGAGAGAGAACAATCATATATTATTCTCAAAAACACACACACACACACACACACACACACACACACACACACACACACACACACACAAACACACCACCACAACCCCTACCCCATTCTCCACACCCCGAATTCCTCAAGATCCTTCCCTTTTTCCCGCCTGACTCCAAAGAGACAGAGAGAGAGAGAGAGAGAGAGAGAGAGAGAGAGAGAGAGAGAGAGAGAGAGAGAGAGAGAGGTGTGTGTGTGTGTGTGTGTGTGATTTGTGTGTGTCTGTGTGTGTGTGTGTGTGTGTGTGTGTGTGTGCGGTGCGTGTGTGTGTGTGTGTGGTCTAGTTCGGGTCCTCAAAGATTTCGTCTCCCTCCGATACCCTGGACAAAGGCTTGTCCAGCTTCCCCGGCAGTCGAGGTGAACCCTTGTTTTGACTTCGCATCACGACCCTTGATGCCGACGCTGACTCGTCCTCCTGGTCCGAGTTGGAGGGTCTTCGTATCTTTCGGAACATCTGAGCCAGCTCTGTGTCGTCATGGTCACCAGACGTGGCGGTCAGGAGGTCCCCCTCACTGCTGGCCTTTTTCATGTTGCTCAGCAGTCCGCGTAATTCAGACATGGCTGAGTGGTCGGTTTCATCCGGACAAGATGGCTGAAAACAACCGTCGAGTCGGCTTTAGCGTGCGTTTGAGCGGCGTGCCCGACTTGATGCGTTGCATCATCTCCTCCAAAGCTTTGCTGTAGTCCGTGTTGACGGTGACTCCGCCAGTCTTTTGCACTTTGTCAATGATTGCTTTCTTTATTTTTACCCCGCTTGAATATGTTTAATCTGGACGAGGGCGGCGGTGGAGGAGGGAGGAGGCGGAGGAGGGGGAGGAGGGGGTCTTTTGGCGATCTCCAGCTGCCTCTCTAAGTCTTCGTAGTGTTTGAGGAGGGAGTCGTACTGGGCCTGGAGCGAAGTGACCTGGCCCCGGACGTCGGCTAGCTGCTGTTGCAGGGTGTCCCTCTCCTCCAGCAGTCGGCCGTTCTCCTGCTCCAGAGTGTCCACCGACTCCTTCTCCTTCAGGGCCTTCAGCTCTTCCTGGAGTTCCTGGATCTGTCGTTCGAACACTGCCTTCTGTTCCTCCACCTGAGTGGTCAGTGTCTCCACATCCAGCATTGCTTTCATCAGTTTCTGGTCCCCCGCCACGTTCATCAGCAGCATGTTGCTTTGCCTTTTGGCCCCCTCCTTCTCCGCGAACAGCTGAGCGGCGCACTTCTCGGCCTCGTCACGACATATCACTTCCTTCTCGTAACTCTCCTTCAGCTGTTCGTATTCTCGGAACGCCGATTCGGACGCGTTGGCAAGTCTCTTCAGGGCGTCTTTGTGTTGCTGCAGGGACTGTTTCAATTGTACAACCTCTTCTTTAAATCTCTCGTTCTGGCTCGAGTAGTTGGCCTTTTTCTCCGTTTCGATTCCAGGTCCTTTCTGGCATTGTCCAGTTCCGTCCTCAACGACGCATTGCTCTCTTCCAGACTCTTAATCTTGGAGTCGAGGATGTCGATGTAGTCCTGCTGGGGGTCCTTGGCGTTGGTGGCGTCGTCACCCACGCCGTTTTCTGGGTCTGGTTGGGCCGGCAGACAGTCGATCTCCTCGTCCAGGTTGATGTCTACCACGGCCAGTCCCCGGGTCTCCAACAGCATCTGACTCTGCCGCTTCAGGTCCTTGTTCTGCTGCGTCACCTGAGAGGCGTAGCGTTCTGCGTATTTTCGGCAGTCTGCCTCGATCTCAAACTTGTTCTTCATTATCTCATACTCTCTGTATACTGGCTCGACCAAGTTTCCCATCTTGGACAGCTTCTCTTCGGACTCCTTGAGTCGAGCGACAACCGCCTCGTACTGAGTCTCGTTAGATTTGTACTTTGCCAGTAGTTCTTCATATTTCTCCACCACTTTGAAGCAATGTGTTGACAAAGATTTCAGAGCAGCTTCCAGGTCTCGGCACTTGAGTTTCCAGTGCTCCGTAGTGTCATCTGCTGCACCCGACATTTTTTTTTTTTTTGGATTGGATCTTTGGATTACGTTGTCAGAAGTTCCTAACGCAGACCCACAGAAAGTTCAGCTTGGAAAACGTCCACAGAAAGTTGAGCTAGGAAAACGTCCACAAAAGATTCAGATGAGGTTCTGCTTCCGTTCTAAACGACAAAATGCACACACACACACCCCCCTTCAGTGACTCCGACACTTAAAAAAACAGTCCACTTCGCACATGATCAAAGTTTCATCGTCAGTGGGAGTGTGACAACACAACAGGCTAGCATATCACTGTCTTTACAGTCCAGTCTTCTGTTAGTCCCTCCCCGGTCAGTCAGAACACCGTTGGACACAGCTGACCAAAACGCTTCACACTAAGAACGCAAAAAAAACACGGGCCTCGTTCTGACCAGCTGAAAGCAGAGACGACAACCAAACGACTGGTAGGCCCAAGGCGAAGCAGACAGCAGTTGAACGGCGTGTACGAATACCAATCACTCGCGCGGCGTTCTGTCGGCTGCTAAAGTTATGCGCCAACCTGGCCTCGTATCATATCAAGCACAGCGACACTTCTTTCCCTTGCCCTGTGGGAGGACGACACCAAAGAAGAGAAAATAGTGACACAGAAGAAAAGAAAGTCCCAGACAAGCCGAGAAGAGAGTCGCCCCTCCTTCAGCTGTGACACAACGAGCCTGCGACAAGCACTGCCGGCCTTTTCCTGTCGCCTGTTCTGCTGATTCACCTGCAGGATGAAATCACCAGCACAGTCCCCGCTGTAGCTAGGACAAAGTGGGTGATGTGAGGGGAAGGAACTGGCGGTGGGAGGGACCAGGGGAAGGCGAAGGGAGGGAGGAGGAACAAAGGGAGTTTGTTCAACCAGGAAGTTGAATCATAGACTCGTGGAAGGGAAAAAACCCCTCCATTCATCTGCTCGGTGATGATCACCAATGGAATGCCCGTTCCCAGTCCCTGCAACAGCGTGTGTGGTTGAGATTCATATTGTAGTGATGACAACGATGATGATGATGATGATGATGGTGTATTATCTCTATCATTGTTGATGTTCTTGTTGACGCGTTTTTTTTTTTTTTTTTTTTTTTTTTTTTTTTTTTTATTATGCTATCCTTCAATTCTTCTTTGACTCCTCATCCACACAAAAAGAGAAAAATAATATAGGAAAATTCAAAGGAAAAAAACTTTCAAAAATTGAACAGACTTGATCTTACAGACAATAGCCGGAGGCTAAAAGCCTTGATAAGTCACTTTCCTCAGTTTATCTCATCGATTTGTTTTGCTTTATTTATTTCTAGAGAGCCATAGTTAGAATACTGGCCTGCAGAGCTGCAGGTCGTAAGTTAGAAACATTCATGGAATATTTTTTTTTTTTTCGGTTTGAAAACCCACTGAGCTCATTCATCAGTAAAAGGGTACCTGGCTCATGTCAGAGACGGTTGAAGGTGGCAAAAGCGAGGTATGGGCGTTGTTTTCGTAATGACGTGTGTGTGTGTGTGTGTGTGTGTGTGTGTGTGTGTGTGTGTGTGTGTGTGTGTGACAGTGCACATCTTCAATGGCTCCCATTCAGCTGAACAAATAACTAGCTAAACATCTTCAATGGTTTTCCTTCAGCTAGGCACATAACTAACTAAACATCTTAAATGGTTTTTTCATTCAGATAAGCATATAACTCACTAAACAGTCGCAAATACCTAATCATATGTACCTTGAAATGTCCACATCCAAATCAGGTTTTAAAGCACACATTTTTTTTTTTGTTTTTTTTTTTTTTGTTTGCTCTTTTTCACTATCTTTTTCACGATGTTACAATTGTTACAATTAAAAAAGGAGCCTTTTACGTAGAGATCAGAATTTGCTTATTACCATTTTTGTGATCAAAATTGTATGGTTTACAAATTTCACAAACGGGCATTTTACATCAATCGGTTTATATCCAAAAAGTACATCTGTCTCCTGTAAGGAAACTTTCTTATTTGTTTGTTTAAATATGTATACACTACAGTCCTTCCATACTTTTTTTACTTTTTGGCACCTAAAGAAAAAATGTTCAATGTAGTCATTTTCATTACAGAAAGAGCACTTGATGGAATTCTTAATCCCCATTTTGAATAGCAGAATATTGGTTGGATAGATGTTATGAAGAAGCTTCCAATGTAGTAGTCTCAGTCTTTCTTCTTTAGTGCATTTATTTGCAATTAACCAATTATGCTCTGTTAGAACTAGTCCGTATTTTTGTTGCCAAAACTTTTGACCACATGGCTCTGCTATCGACTTTGATAAACTAAGTCGAATAATTCTAGGGGTTATTTTCTTATGTACTTTTACTTCTCTAAATTGATCATCATTGTACGACTGTATTAATGATTCAGCTGTTCGCGCTCTTAGGGCTGTACGCAGTGCATTGTACTCAAATTGTCTCGTTGCTTTCATACTAATCTTTTGGCATAGAGTTTCAAATGATATTACTGCGCCATCTTTAAAAAAATATCCCCAATAAAACAGATTCCTGCGCAGACCCAGTCTTTAAAAAATAATGGTTTGTTTCTAAATACTATCCGTGTGTTATTCCATATATTATTGTGATTTATTTCAATTAGTTTGCTATTTTTAGGTTTTGCATATTGTCAATCCATGTAGCGAGAACCTGTTTCCAGAATTCAGACTTTATGTAACCAAGCCCAGAAAACAATTTCGAGTTAGTATCTGACAAGAAGCACGATAAGTTAACACCAAGCTTGGAGAAAAGAAATCTAGGAAACATGGACCAGATCTCTCCATTGGATTGTAATAAATTGACAGCCCAGTTTTATAATAAAAGAAGTTTGCATCGTTTTTAAATCGATCATATTGAGCCCACCTTTACCTGTCTCATTACAAAGAACTACCCGCTTTACTTTCTCGAACGCTCGGGTATTTGAAAATTTCTTTTTCCAGAGAAATCTAAACAACATTGTGTTAAGTTTATTAAGCACATGCGGTGGAAGTATTATGATGACTGCATAACGTGCACAAACTGTGAAATCAGAAATGTCTTGATTACACAGAGTTTTTCCACTAACTAATGCTAAGATTTCTTTTTGACCAAGATACCATTATTTGTTGGATTTTTTCTAATCTAGATGACCAATTTTCTTCAATCTGTGAAGCTGGTATCGAGTTACAGAAAACAATTCCAACAATTTTAACTTTTTCTTTAAATCTTATGTCATACAGATTTTCTTTATGTGTTTTTCATTCTGCCTGCCAAGCCACATTGCCTCTGTTTTGTTTTTATTCATTACTAGATTAGTAAATTCAGAGAATTTATCTATCATATCAAGAGCTCTTTTATTTCATCTTTATCACGAATAAATAGTGTGATATCATCTGCATAGAGTAATATCTTTAGAAGAGGGGTAGGGGATACCTCAGAAACTGCGATGGGCATTTCAAGGCCCTTAAGCTGATTATCGTCTCTTATTTTGATGGCCAGCATTTCTAAGGCTATTATGAAGGCAAGTGGAGAGAATGGACATCCTTGTCTTATGCCTGTATTAACTGGAAAACTCTCTGATAACCAACCTAAGTAACTGATACTACTCTCGGTATTTGTACCTAATACTTTTACCCATCTGACAAAGTATTCCCAAAGCCAAATTGTTGGAAGGCCCAAACAATAAATTCCTTTGAAACTGAGTCAAAAGCACGACGGTAATCAACTGCCAACAGAATACCTGGCTTATCTAGTGTGTTCATCATATCTATAACATCATCAATTAGTCTAACCATTGTACTGATTTTTCTTCCTTTTATAAATCCAACCTGGTTTTCATTGATAATACAGGTGATTATCTTTGTTAGGCGTAAAGCAAAACACTTAGCAATTATTTTATAATCTGTATTTGTGAGAGATATTGGGCGCCAATTGGCCAATTCATCACGTGGGAGTTTTTTACCTTTGTGTAGGAGGGTAATTACAGCTTGTTTTTTGCGAAACTGACATCTCACCTTTGAGGTAAGCCATATTGAATGATTCATATATCATATTGTTCAATTTAGACCAAAAGAACTTTAGGAAACTGGTTGTAATTCCATCTGGTCCAGGTGCTGAGTTATTCTTCATTGCTTGTAGAGAAATTGCAATCTCCGCAAGCGAGAGTTCTGAGTCAAGGTTCAACTTTTGTTCTTCTGTTAATTTAGGGACTCGGGTTCCATTCATAAAATCGTTTGCTATGTTAGTATCGAATTGTCTAGTTGTGCTATACATTTCTCTGTAGAACCGTGTTTGTTCTCTCATAATTCCTCCTGTGATGTTACAACATCTCCCTGAGGAGTTTTTTAAGCTGTCCATTATTTTTGCACTGGCTCTTGCCTTTTCCAGATTGAGAAAATATTTAGTATTTTTTCCCCCCTCTCTGAATTTAATTCTAGATCTTATTTGTGCACTTCTGGCTTCTTGACAAGCAAATGTTTCTAAGGTTCGTTTTAGCGATTCTATTTTATTCATAAATTGTAGGTTACCAGGGTCCGCAGATAATGCCTTTTCAGCATCATTCAATTGAAGCTGTACTCTTTGAGGTAGTTTTTCTTTCTTTTTTTTTTTCTTTTTTTCTGTGCTGTATGCAATACAGAACTCACGTATTTTGATTTTACACAAGTCCCATTTTATCTGAGCGTCTAAATAGTTGCATTCTTCAGTGTATTGTTCAATCATTGAGTTCATATCTTGAACAAATTGTGCATCATGTAATAAACTATCGTTAAATTTCCAATAGGAAGGGCCTTTAATGATATGTGACACTCGGTATTTTAATTCAACTAGTCTGTGATCAGTATGTGGCACCGAAACGATGTCACATGACAAAACTTTGTCAAAAATGTTGTGTCTGTTGCCAGAGTGTAATCCAGTCTCCTGGCAGTAAACGGATTTCTGCGACTCCAACTATATTCTTTTCCATCGGGGTGATGTAGCCGCCATACATCATTCAGAGCACAGTCAAAAACCATGCTCTGAAAAACCTCAACATCTCACCCCGTGTGGCTGTTCACTAATGATGTCTACGTCGTTATTCAACACGCAGTTAAAGTCGCCACAGAGAATATGTTCACCCTCTAGTGATTCAATATATTTAGTTAATTCATCATAAAAGGTTTTCTTTTCTTTTGAAGCATTCGGCGCATATGCATTGATTATATTACCTCATGTTGATCGTCATTATAAGTTACCGTGATAATTCGGTCTGTTTTGTGTATACACTGTACTTGATGGGGGAAGCACTTTCTGATGATCAAAGTGATCTGACCTTTGCTTTGATTGGAGGAGGGAGCGCAAAATAATGTACCCACCCATTCCTTTTCCCACAGGTCTCTATCTTTGTCTAGAATAAAGATTCTTGCAAACAGATTATATCATACTTATATTTGCTTTAAGTATCTAAAGATACTTTTTCTTTTCAAGTTATTACGAAGGCCGTTCACATTGAGTGAGCAAATTGTTATCGAGTTCATTTTCAGTTAATCTTGATATTGTCACCATCTTTCGGCCTTATGAGGCGTTAAAAAAAAAAAAAGGGAAAAAAAAAGGGGGGGGGGGGGGGGGGGGGGAGGAGGGGGGGGCGAGGGGAACTCTAGGTGAGGTTCCATAATCGTTGTCCGTAAACAAAGCATTACCAATCCCATGGGAGGCATCTCAGTTTCTGCTGTCCCACTCATGTGAGCGAATTATCCGCTGTCCGAGTGTGGTTGGCTTTGATGTGGGTTTGTCCATCATGGATGATGAGCGGGTTATCTTTGTGGAAATCTTTCCAGACTGAAGTTTTCCGCGAGTTGGTGACCTTCTTTGACAATTTACCTGGGCTGTCTGAGGATGACGGGGAATTTCGTCTTTTTCTTGAAGCTGGAGTGCCAGATCTCGTCCGCACTTCGTGAGCAGTTGTGACTCGTGGAGATCTGGGTCTGCTCCTGTCGGGTTGTTCTGGCTGCTCTCCTGTTGTGGTTGCAGTGGTGGCTGTAGTGGATGTAGTGCTGTCACCTTCCTCGTCGTGATGCACATCTAATTCTTTGCTGGATGGGGGTTCAGTGTTGGACTCCGCCGAGAGTGAAACAGCGCTTCTTTTTCGGGCTGAGTCATGTCACACTGAGGAGACCCTTTCTTGTGTCCTGGTTTTCTACAGTTCATGCAGACAATATCGTTTGGGCAGTCACTGACAGAATGACCTTTCTGAAGACATTTTCTGCAGTCTGATTGCTCCCGTTTCTGCATTTCCTTCTGCTCAAAGTGAAAAACAGGTGGCTTTAAAGGGGCCCATTTCGAGGCGCTTTGGCAGAGGCTTCTCAGGAACTTCAATGTAGATGAATCTACGTCCTGTGAGCCAACGCGTGAGCGCCCCAGAACGGTCCCTGTCACGCTCCATGCGGAGCGCTGAGCGTGCGTTGATCCCCAGTTTCTTCAGTGCATCATCAATCTCCTCGTTTGAGAATGAGAGGGGAAGATTTCCTATCGTCAGTTTGGTTGTTTTGATTTCTCTGTCGCCGTCTTTAGTTGACACAATCAGAGGGTTTTTATCGCACACAGTCACTAGCATCCCTTGCAGTACAATACCGTGGAGGAGGAGTTTTGTGCGGGCATCCATAGAGTTTGGATAAATTCTCCACACCCCAAGTTTCTGGGCTCCGAGAATCGTGCCATAACCTGTTCTTTTTTTCACACGCACCACAAATGTCAGACACACTGTATGTGTTATCAGCTTCACCCGGTAGGCTTTTTGAATGGATGAAAACCGGCAAAATATTCGGATTTGACGCGATTGAGTTAGCCATGATTGATTTTTTTTTTTTTTAAGTCAGCTATCGACGATAATGCGGAGGAAAAAAAAAAAAAAAAACACATACACTCAAAAAACTAGTGGGAAAAAAACTGCACCGTAGCACTGTATGCTAAACTGCGATGAGAAGGGGGAAAGTCCCCCGAAAAAAAAGACAAGTCAGTGTGTTAACTGTCAAAGAAGGGAAAAGAAACCTAGCGCTGCTGACATCACCGAAGTCGGTTGGGTTTTTCGTGAGCTCTGCGTTTGCGTGCTTTTGCTGCTACAGTGTTTAGTGCTTTTGAGTACTTAATATCATTTCAATAGGCATATGTTTGCATTCGACTTTTGGAATTACTCGCAGTTTTTGAGCGTATCCGACAATGCATCTGGACATCAAAAAATAGTCAATGATGCTGGATCCATTGTGTGCAATGTACGTATATTCGCCTTGTTTGTCGCCAGAAATAAGACCATTCAATATCAATAAGCAGAACTGTTCACACAATTTCAGCAAAAATCTGCCAAAATCATTTGTTGATGTGTCTTTAGAGAGTTTCTTTGATACTGACTTTCTAACTCAGTTTCGTCTGGATTGCTCAAAATTAAATCAGGGGAAGAAAAGTCATCAGCATTTGCATTCCCAGTCCTTGCATGAAGATCTCCCATTACTATGAGAGGTAATTCACCAAATTGTTCATAAATCTCTAAAATACAATGTTCCAATAGGTAGGTTCCATTTTCAATTTCTGTATCAACGTAATAAGGGCTCTGACTAGGGGAAATATACATACCAATGAGCACATTATCAACATGTAAGTCCATAATTGCTTTGGATATCTTGAGAACGACACAGTTGTCATATTCTACAGGAATGCGCTTTACAAATTTTGATAATTCCTTCTTGACCAATAGAGCAACGCCGCCAGACAAGCGCGAGTTTGCGCTATCTGACAGTTTGAGCGCTGGGGACACGAAAACCTCAAAGGTGGGAAAAAAATGCATGGGAAAATCGAATGCGAACGTTTCAGTGAGATAAATTACATCATAATCAGAGAGAAACAATCTGACTTCAGGTTGATATAGACGGTACACAAGCCTTCAATATTATAAGTGACAAAGGATAGAGATTTGTTGTTGAAACAAGTGGGCTTAAAGGATTTCATGACACGGACAGGGCTGAGTCCCTAGGTGTTCGTAGGTTGCCCTTTTCTGTCAGTTCGTGAAGAGAACCAGTCCCAACACGCGGGAAGCATTCTGTCTTCTTGTTGTCTGGCATTTGCTTTGCTGCGTGTCAGTCTGCACTGGGTTGGGGAGAGTCTCAGATATTAAAGAAAAGTTCTGCTGGTCTGATTTCACGAAGCTTTTCTCGAAAGCTCGGAGACTGCCTCTCACTTCTTCTGTATCGTTTGAGGTGATTGGGGACTGGCTTTCTATCTGGTCAACAGCAGACCAGTGATTAACCAGCTGTTTAACAACTGTGTCACTAGTCCATCTGGTTGTCAACAGTAGGTGAATTAACTGTGGACATGGATGATGACAGATTTGTTTGGGCTGGAGAGGTTCCTTCGCAGGCAGTCTGCGCAGGGTAGCCGGGTGCAGCATGGAGACGGGGAGTGTGCTGCTGCCTGGTACGCCATTCTTTGCTGATGAAGAATAGTTTTCTGGAGAAGGGTGTGCCATAGCCATCATCAGCTACTGCAGCCTGTCGGGATGCCTGGTAGTCTCCACGTACACCCTGGCCATTCACATCCATTGATGCAGACACTGGCTGGTGCTCTGTATTCCTCTCCACACTGTGCTCAGGAATGGGTCTTGTGACCTCGTGATCAGTGGAAGCCAGTAGACTAGCGCCCCACTTGTTGATCACGATCCCGTTGTTTGACCGTGAAGAGCGCTGGGGTTTTGGAGGGTCTTCCAAATGTTGTACAGCCCCTAGATTTGTAAACGATGTAAATTCGTGATTAGAATGTGAGGTGAGATAGCCATGCGCCATCCTTTCCTCGCCCTGTTGTGTCCCCGCTGACCTTGCTGATGCATGCGGGATGTGGCCAGTGTTCTCTGCCCGATGTCCTGGAAGTAGCGGAAAAGTGGTCATGTCTGCCGTCCATGGAAGCTGGCTGTCCGGGGGACAAGGATTCTGATGGGGGAAGATCATGAAAGCGGTTTGGGGCGGGGTCATGAAAATAGATTGGGGAAGGGTCATGAGAACAGTCAGGGGGGCGGGGACATGAGAAACGGTTTGGGGCGAGATCATGAGAACGTTTTGGGGTGGGGTCATGAGAGCAGTTTGGGGCAGGGTCATGAGAACGGTTTGGGGCGGTGCCATGAGGACGGTTTGGGGCAGGGTCATGAGAATGGTTTGGGGCGGAAACTGACAGGATGGCTGGTTCAGGCGTTGGGCCTGTGCTGGGCTGCTCGATGAAGTCGATGTAGACTGCATCTTCTTCAGCTGATCTCTCCACATCATATGGAGGGACAGACCTCCTGTTCCGGCCGTAGAATAGTCTGCCCTTCCAGAAGTAGGCGTGGCGGCCGACACCTCTTTCCTCTTTAATGATCTGGCTCTGGTGGTCTGTGAGGTCCGAGGCAACACGTATCCTGACATCAGCCACCATCTCCCTTCTGCAGTCCTGGGCCTTGAGAATGTCTACCTTGTCTTGACCATGACACAGTTGGGCAATGGAATGGGGATGACCACTGTTCCTCTTTGGACCAACACGGTGTGCACGCTCTATATCATCGAATGACCATTGCTTGAAAGAAAAGAATCGATTTAATAGCTGTACAACCTTACGAACACACATAGAATCTGTCTCTTTAGGGCCTTCAAAAACATTGAAGAACCGTAAGTTGTTACGACGAGAAAACAACTCTAGTTTGTCAACTTGTATATCCATTTTGTGAGACACATCTAGGAATAGATCTTTCCACTGGAACAGGTTTTTGCATTGTTCTTCCAGGATGTGGCACTTGTTGGACAAAAGGCTAACATCGTGCTTCAGCTGCTCGTTATCTCTTTGCAGAGCTTCGCAAAAGCATTCCAATTCTTGTATTGTGTCATTATTTTGGTACTTTGGGTAACCTGCTATGGAGAACATTCGTTGACTCAGAGACTCAGGGCTTGTTTTTGAGCAGTCACGGAGTGCACAGTTCTGCTATCGACGGCAGTGCGATCATCAATGTAATAAGTATTTTGGGAATCCAGTGTACTGATTCCATTTTGTGCTTCTCCTTGCGGCCCAGGGTTGGATTCTATATCTCCGCAAGACAACAAAAACCAACTGATCAGAACCGCAGAGGTTTCCAGAATGAAGAACAGTGTTAAATGTGGAATATGAATGAGTATTACGACACATGCCTTTGGTTTGTGACTCCTTTTTGACTTTAACGTGAAGCGCACTGCCACGCTCCACATCAGGAACAGACGGTGAAGGTGAGCAACGCTTGCTGTCACACACAGGCAGCTGAAGTTTTCACCCTGTGTGTTGGGATGGGAAAGTTTCACAGACGCCTGCCTGCATCATCTGTCTTTTCGCTCAGTATAATCGTAGTGAGAAGAACAGAAGCAAGAAACATTGTCATCACACGGGTAAGGGGCCACACAAGTCTTATCTCATGTGCCTGTGTCAAAGTCTTCCCCTTCCTTCTGTCCTGAGCACGGAAGTAATTTGCACGTGTTGCAGCCATGGTTGTACGGCTGTCCTATTTGACGAGGAATACAGTTCAGTATTTAAAGTCCTTCAATATTTATGTATAAATTTTAGTAAATCAATTACTGGGTCAATCAGCACTGAAATGATTCCACAAGTTCAACACAGTGTGCAACACACCTTCACCCAATGGTATACAAAAATTCGTCGCTGTTTGTGATCCAAAAACACTGAAATTTTGACATTTTGAAGAGACAACACAAACCACACGTCCGACGAGTCCAACGTGTCCGAGAGAGCCTCCTGAGAGAGAGAGAGAGAGAGAGAGAGAGAGAGAGAGAGAGAGAGAGAGAGAAGGAAAAGAGAGTAAGGTGGATGGAGAATGGAGTTTACATGAGTGGGGAATGGTAGGGGATCTTGTATTTAATCTACTTTTTTTCTCCAATCATTTGTTTTTGGTCATTAATCAGAACAGATTTTTTTTTTCTTCTCGGTTCTGTGAATCCCCCTCCCGTTTCGTTCTTTTCTTTGAAATATAAAGGAAAAAAGAACAACTATGAACATTTTTTTTTTTCAGGAAGGGGGTCGGGGGATTAAATAAGAAAGAAAAAGAACGACTATGAACAATCGTTTTTTTTTTTTTTTTTTTTTTTTTTTTTTTTTTTTTTTTTTTTTTTTTTTACCTTCAGGGAGGGGGTTTGGGGATGAAAAGAGGCTGAGGCACTGACATGAACAACTACCCACGCTGTAATTCACCGCCACCCCCACCTCCACCCCCAACAATAGTTCAGTCCCTAATGTATCAGAATGATGTATATGTTGCATTGAAAGTGTACTCCATCCTATATATTCATCACTCTGATACATTAGGGACTGAACTATTGTTGGGGGTGGAGGGGGGGGGGGGGGGGGGGGGCGTGGCGATTGATTAAAAAATGGGTACTTGTTCATGTCAGTGCCTGATATTATGTTGCATTGAAAGTGTACTGGCGTGGAAAGTGTACTCTCCACGGGCAAAATCGTGGAATGTATACCACGGCTGATCCGTGGAATGTATACATTCCACGATTGACCCGTACACTTTCCACGCCAGTACACTTTCAATGCAACATATATATCAGGCACTGACATGAACAGTACCCATGTTTTAATCAATCGCCACCCCCCCCCCCCCCCCCCCCCTCCACCTCCCCCTAACAATAGTTCAGTCCCTAATGTATCAGAGTGATGAATATATAGGATGGAGGATATCATTATCTGAGTACTGTGACATATCGTGGAATTACGTAACTGATTTATGACAGGATTTTTGTTTGTTTGTTTTTGGTCATTTTTAAGTATATACACGTATCTATTACAAACTACTCTGGAATCTGTTGCTTTTGTATCTGCACCAAATTATCTTGGTTAGGTTACAAAGCATTGATCAAGCAAGCAGTCTGGGCTTGGGGGGTTGTGGTGGTGGTGGTGGGGGGGGGGGGGGGGGGGACGGATTGAGCGAGATGCCATCGAGGGGCGCGCAGAAGTAAAACAGAAATAACATTCATTGCGTGTACTGAGGCCATGTTCGGCTCCAGGGCTCAATAATGAGGCAGCTATCATCACCATCAGTGAAACAATCCCCCTACCATCATCATCACCATCAGCGAAACAATCCCCTACCATTATCATCACCATCAGTGAAACAATCCCCCTACCATTATCATCACCATCAGTGAAACAATCCCCCTACCATCATCATCACCATCAGTGAAACAGTCCCCCTACCATCCATCATCACCATCACCATCAGTGAAACAGTCCCCCTACCATTATCATCACCATCAGTGAAACAATCCCCCTACCATCATCATCATCACCATCAGTGAAACAGTCCCCCTACCATCATCATCACCATCAGTGAAACAATCCCCCTACCATCATCATCACCATCAGTGAAAAACCATCATCACCATCAGTGAAACAATCCCCCTACCATCATCATCACCATCAGTGAAACAATCCCCCTACCATCATCATCACCATCAGTGAAACACAATCCCCCTACCATCATCATCACCATCAGTGAAACAGTCCCCCCCACCATCAGTCATCACCATCAGTGAAACAGTCCCCCCCCTACCATCATCATCACCATCAGTGAAACAATCCCCCTACCATCATCATCACCATCAGTGAAACAATCCCCCTACCATCATCATCATCACCATCAGTGAAACCATCCCCCTACCATCATCATCACCATCAGTGAAACAATCCCCCTACCATCATCATCACCATCAGTGAAACAATCCCCCCCTGAAACATCCCCATCATCACCATCAGTGAAACAGTCCCCCCCCCCATCATCACCATCAGTGAAATCCCCCTACCATCATCACCATCAGTGAAACAATCCCCCTACCATCATCATCACCATCAGTGAAACAATCCCCTACCATCATCATCACCATCAGTGAAACAATCCCCCTACCATCATCATCACCATCAGTGAAACAATCCCCCTACCATCATCATCACCATCAGTGAAACAATCCCCCTACCATCATCCCCCCTACCATCAATCATCCCTTCACTGTGAATTAAAAGATAAAGTAATGAGAGGAGATAACTGAGAATGTCCAAATCCTGAGAGGAGATAACTGGATCTGTAAAAATATTAAAGTAATGAGGTAAAGGGATAAACTGAAATGTAAAAAGATAAGTAATGAGAGGAGATAACTGGGAATGTAAAAATAACGTAATGAGAGGAGATGAGAGGAATGTAAAAACGATAAAAGTTATGAGAGGAGATAACTGGAATGTAAAAAGATAAAGTAATGAGAGGAGATAACTGGGAATGTAAAGATAAAGTAATGAGAGGAGATAACTGGGAATGTAAAAGATAAAGTAACAGAGGAGATAACTGGGAATGTAAAAAGATAAAGTAATTAGAAGGAGATAACTGGGAATAGAAGAATGGGGAATGTAATTGTAAACCGATAAAGTACTGAATATGAGATAACGGGAAGGTAAAAAGATAAAGTACCGAGAAGATAACTGGAATCTTCTCGAATAAACAGATAAAGCATAGTGGAGAACACTTGTAATGCAAGAAAATGCTGTTTGTAATGTGTCCCTCCCCGATATTTGACATTTTTGTGAACGCGCGAGCAACTTGTGCTGTTTTTGCTGGTTGCGGGTCAAGTTTGAACACATTTCGTTATATTTGTATAACCACAAAACTCTATTTCTCTGTCTACGTCGTCTGTCCGTCTATACTATGTCCTTTCCTTGTTAATGTCTGATGGTTCTGCTGCCTCTCTCTACTCTCCTCTCCCT
>JADBJO010000870.1:506730-509230 GCA_016801955.1 Conus betulinus
GAATTCTTAGGTTTAAAAACAAGTTTTGCTTGATAAAGTTACTGGGTTTAAAAGATGGATTGACTGGGGAATAAAAGTTTTTTTGAGCTCTTGTTTTCACTCTCATGGTTCTGTACCGGCGTCCTGATGGTAACAGTTCATAATGCTTAGCCAGGACGTGGCTATCGTCACTGGCTGTCTGTCTGGCTTTGTGCAGCACTCTTCTATCGTACAACGCTGTCAAACTGGTTTGTCTTTGCACCCACAACTTTACTACACACACTCAACAACATCATTCAGCGCATTCTTACATCCCAAACTCAAACTCCCATACCAGCACATAAAAGAAATGGTAAGAACAGATTCAACACAGCATGGATAATAGGTTTGTAGAATCTCAGGAGCAACACCAATATTTCTCAGTTTTTGCAAAGCAGAATATTCTAGATTGCCATTTCTTGTGTAAAGATTCAACATTTTTGCCAAAAGTAAGCTTTTTATCTATAACTGTACCTAAATATCGGTATTCATCAACTCTTTCAATAGTTTCTCCATCAGTAGTAAGTTTTGGAACTGGTGGTGGATCTTTATGGAAATCGATAAGCAGTTCTTTTGTTTTTGTAACATTGAGGTCCAGATAATTATCCTTGCACCAAGAACAGAACTTTTCTACCTCTCTAAAATAATCCGTATCACAATTTGACAAATCTTCAAGAGCAGAATCGTCAGAGTACTTGATGACCGGAGTTTTCTCTGTACCTCTGCAATCGTTGGTGTATAAAGTAAAAAGTACAGGGGACAGCACTGTACCCTGAGGAGCACCAGTACAAGTAGATTGTTCAGATGAGATTGCAGATTGGAAACGAACTGACTGTGTTCTATTAAGTAAGAAGCTCATGATCCAGAGAATGAGTTTCGGATCTACCTGTAAAGTTAACAGTTTCAAGGCCAAGAGATGAGGTTGTATTGTGTTAAAAAGCGGAGGTGAAGTCAATGAAGAGAACACGAACAAAAGATTTGGAGTTATTCAAATGAAAGAAGCATTGTGAAGGAGAGTGTAAGAATGGCATCATCGGTGCTTCTATGGGGGTTTATAGGCAAACTGAGGGGGTCAAGTTGTTGATTTGTAAAGGTAAGGAGATGATGAAGAATAATTTTTCAAAGCATTTCATTACTATTGAAGTCAGTGCAACAGGACGGTAATCATTTTATGTGGTAGGATTCTTTTTGTTTGGGATGGGGGAGATAATCGAATTTTTTCAGATGCGAGGAACAGAGTATTCTTTCACAGACCAGTTAAAAATTTTACTAAAAAAAAACACACACAGAGCTGGGAGGCACATGTCTTTAACAGTCTGCCACAAATATTGTCTGGACCCACTGCCTTCCTAATATTTAGCCGAAGAAATAGAGTCTCAACAGTTTTTGCATCGATCACAAAGTCTAGGTCATTGTTCAGTTCTTTTGTCCTTTCCTGCAACTGTGACATCACCCTGTTCAATTCCCCTCCCGGATCATCCCTTTCAAAGCGGCAGTAAAAATTGTTTAAAAATCATTGGAAAAGTCTTTTTGTTCAACCTTTGTCATCTGGGTAGCAATTGCTTTATTTTTTGCATGACCTGTAAGAGTTCTTAAACCATCCCATGCGTCTGCTATTTCTCTCTCTCTCTCTCTCTCTCTCTCTCTCTCTCTCTCTCTCTCTCTCTCTCTCTCTCTCTGTATCTCTCTCAGTTCATCTGTCTCTCTATTCTATCTTTCGTCTCTCTCTGTCTTTCTCTCTGCGTGTCTGCGTCTGTCTGTCTGTGTATATGTTGTCACTCCGTCTGTCTGTCTGTCTCTGTCTCTCGGTGTGTATATCTCTGTGTCTGTCTCTGTCTGTCTGTGTCTGTGTTTGCGTGTCTGTGTATCTGCTGTCTGTCAGTCCCGTTCGTCCGTCCGTCTGTCTGTGTCTGTCTGTCTCGATCTCTTTTTTGTCTGTCTGTCTCTCTGTCTGTCTGTGGCCGTGTCTGTGCATCTGCTGTCTGTCCATCTGTCTGTGTTTTCTTTCTCTCTCTCTCCTCTCTCTCTCTCTCTCTCTCTCTCTCTCTCTCGACTTTTTTTTCATCTTCTTTCCTCCTGTCTCATATTCATCCCCTCTTTTTTCATCTGTTCTGTCAAGTGCTGGCTAGCTCTGTTCTCTTCTTTCTTTGACATCATACCTTGCTTCTGGCTTCTATCACAGTTGAACATTTAAATCTTCCGCTTGCTCTACTTCTTCTTCAACGCCTTTCACATCTATCATTCTACCCCAGCGTCACGCTGGAAAACTCAACATCCCACACATGAATGTCATAGATTACGAAAGTATCTGGGCACAAACACACATATAGACACNACTCACATGTGCACACGCATGCGCGCACAAACATGCACATGCGCTTTCTCACCTAATACAAATTCAGAATTCTTAGGTTTAAAAACAAGTTTTGCTTGATAAGGTTACTGGTTTAAAAGATGGATTGACTGGGGAATAAAAGTTTTT
>JADBJO010000870.1:514230-521791 GCA_016801955.1 Conus betulinus
AGAAATACACTCAGCTCTTCCTCTTCTTCTCCCCCCCCCCCCCCCCCCCCCCCCCCCCCCCACACACACACTGTTTACCACCCCATCCCACTCTTCCCTGACCTTACATCCTCAGAACTACCCATGTGCACTACACACATCCTCCACCCTTCCCTATCTCCCCTTCCCCTTCCCCACACACTGTATTTCGATTTGGGCCAATGGCCCACAATTAATGTAACAATTTTTCAGGTAACAGGCTTGACCATACCAAGTCAACTCATAATTTCAACCAATATTTCACGCTTTTTTTGATGGCGTACTGCACAAACTGAGAGCAATGTTTTGCGCTGATAGGACATCAGTACATTTCATTAAATCACCAAATAAGTTGTCATTTATTTGGTTTAGCCAAGGTATTTGAGCCGTATTTCTTTGTAGCATGGACAGTTACAAACAAAATGAATTTCATTTTCTATCTCGGTTTTACAAAAACTGCACAGTAAATCTGTGGTACTTTTTTGATTATATATCGGAAAATATTGGCATTTAACGGGAGGATACCTATTCTCATTTAGCAATGATATCTCTAAAATGCTTAATTCGCAAATTATCAATGTATGGTTCATGAATGAAATTTGTCTTGAAAGAACAGTACAGAGAGAATCTGTCGCTGCTGTTAACAGTAGTTGACCAGTCCTCAATGAAGTTTGCTATAAGACGCCCTCTTAGTAATGACAGAAAAGATCGCTCATTTCCAACACCTTTATTTAGCCAAGCGTAACCAAACCCGCGCAGTGCTGGAGGATATCTCTTAGCTTGGATGCCCCCAACATGATTTTTCCATTTTTTTCCATACTAAGTTGCATTAAATAGGCCTGTTTGGGCAGTCTGTTAGTATCCATATGGAGTAGCTTCAACCAATACCTGACTGCTCTCAAGCATGAACTGACGTGTAAAGGATATCTGCCTAACTGTCCATACATACATTTATTTGGGATTTGGCAGAAGCAGAAGACACTAAAAAATCGCTTACACGCCTGCGTGTGTACCTTTTCGATCGCTTCTATGGCATCAAAACCCCAGATTCTGACCCATACAACAAGATTGGTTGTATCTGCGCGCATCAAAGATTTTAAAGTACGTCTGCCTTGAAATTTCGCTGAGTTTGAGAAGCACTCGAGCACAATCACAGACTGCTTTCTTTCCCTTTGTTGCTATGTTCCTGACCCCTTGCGCAAAACTTAACCTTGTGGTAAATGTGAAACCTAGATAATAAGTATAACTGTTTACAACCTCCAGCTCTTCTCCATCCAGAAACCATTTTTCATTTCTACTACCCAAATAGCCCCCTTTTCTGAATACCATAACTTTAGATTTATCTATGTTAATTTCTAAGAACCTATCCTTGCAAAGAGCACTGAGATGTCTTAATTGATTTTGTAGCCCTGCTGGCGTTCTTGATAAAAGAGCTAAATCATCTGCAAACAATAACATGAGCAATTCAGTCAAACCAGGCTGTGTAACTGGATTCCATGTTTTCCGACTTCTTCCATGGCTATTGCTATTTCGTTTATAAAACAGAGAGAAAAGGGCTGGACTCAGTTTGCACCCTGTCTGACACCAACAGGATATTCAAACAAATCGGTCATCATTTCGTTTACACGAACACAGGATACAACTGAGGAATATATGGCCTTTAGAGCTTTAACAAATGGGACAGGCAGACCTGCTCTTCCGAGAGTTTCAAAGAGGGAAACACGATGGACTGAATCGAAAGCCTTCTTTAAATCTATGAAGGCTACGTAAAGTTTTTCGCCTTTTTTTTGTGGATGTTTTCTCAATAACAGAAGCTAGCGTATAAATGTGATCTACAGTTGAATATGATTTTCGAAAAAATGCTTGCTCTTCGACGATTTTTTTTTTTTATTTACATCCATCCACTTTGTAAGTCGACTTTTGAGTATACTTGTATAGATTTTACTGACGACACTTAGCAAAGAAATACCCCTGTAATTATCGGGCTCATCTGTATTGCCCTTCTTTAAAAATGGGTACTATTATTGATTGTGACCACTGTGCTGGAAATTCACCATTTTTAAAAAAAACTTTATTGAATAGAAAAGTCAAGAAAGAAACTGTTTTCAATCCTGAAACCTTTAGCATTTCTGCAGTTATTTCATCACAACCACACGCTTTGCCATTCTTTAACCCAGAAAATAGCCTTTCCCACTTCTCCCTCAGTAATAGGAACATTTAGTTCATCAGCTATGTCTTCGTCAAAAGACCCGTTGACCATAAAATTTTGCCCCTCCGACTCTTCAGTCCTAAAGACAGCTGTAAAATGTTGATACCATTGCTGTAACGTTATGTTTTCACCTGTCTTCTTTTTTGTTTACATGTATTTGATCTTATTTCCGACCAGAATAATCTAGCGTCATGAATAGCGTTATTCAATCTATTCGCTCTTTCCCTTTTAAAAGCTGATTTTTTTGGCCTGTTTTAATTGTCGTACACTTCCTTGCTTCTACAAAGGCAACGAGATTACCATTCACGATTGCTGTACCTTCGTGCTCATTGTTACCGATTTCACTCTCTACTTCGTTTTCACTCTCTACTTCATCATTTCTTTGTGATTCATTTACACTGGAATACTTTTCTTTGTTTTCACTGACTTTCTGTATACATTTAAGAGTTTACGAGCTTTTTGTTTAGCAACTTTGCATTCTTTATTATCAAACCAAGGGGCCCCTTTGTTTTCAAGTTCGATACCTGTTCTGACCCGCTTTTTCATACAAGATGAAGCATTCAACAGACATCCTACAAATCTGGTCAAAGCTGACTCAGTGTTTGTATCAATTTCATTAAAGGCTTCGTGAAGCTCTGCGCCTGTTTCAGGAGAAAAAAATTTGACCAAGAACTCCTCTTCCTTCTCCTTTGCCCAACATAACTTTTCTTTCCAAGCACCCTGTCTATATTTTTTGTTTTCCGCACAGGTACTGATACCGTTACCAAACGCGGCTGAAATTGGCAAATGAGTAGACTCGACCTTATCAATTATCTTAAAAGAACAAACAAAATCGCATTCAAGCAATTCATTAGATACGATAAAGTAGTCAATAACACTGCCCCCTGTGCGACAAATGTACGTAAAGCCGTCATTAAAATTTTTCTCACACATTCCATTAAGAATAGAACATTGAAACATACTGCAAAATTCAATTAGCTGAGATCCAAATAAATTAACCGTTGAATCTTGGGAACCTCTTGACACAAATATTTCATCATTTTGCCAAATAGGGTCAACGTCCACATTGGTCAAACCATTCAGACTGGCTGTTCGTGCATTTAAGTCACCACAGATTAGCAAGTAGAAGTCTTCAAACCTTTCGTACAGGGTATTCATACAACTTTCAAGGCCTTCAATTCCAAATCCACTCTGTAGAATGTTATATGCATTTGAATCACTCGGAGGAATGTACGTTCCTATGAACATTATGTCCTTGGGTGTGCCAAACACAATTTATCTATCCACAAACAAACTAAATTTTCGTGGTCGAGTTTGATCACATTTATTGAATTGCTCAATATTCTTTTGTAACCAACAACAACAACCCCCCCCCCCCCCCCCCACCCCCCCCCCCATTTTCTTCCCCTATGAGTTAATTTTTTGGCAAAAGAGAAAATAAAACGATAGTCAAAAAATGTATCTGATTGGAAGTGAAAATCTGCAAAAGTTTCTGTGAGACAAAAAATGTCGAACATTTTCAGAAAGTTTATAAAATCATTCGAATCTAGCTGATGAAGAAACCCTTCCACATTCCATGTAAGCACATTCAGTTTCCTACCTTCACTGATTGTCTGTGGGCACTGGCCACACCCCTATTTTCTTGAGGTGGACCATCGGGAATCTTTCCTGCTGTCCCGACCATTCCCGATGCTTGGAACACCTGGGCTTTGCCTGTCGTTGCGCGGCGCAGGGGGGGGGGGGGGGGGCGAGATCGAAGTCCTTTGAGCCGGGAACCATGAGCCCCGCCCTGTTTTGACACTGGTCGTGATGACGCCTGGCCCTGGTGTAGTCCTCCCCGTCCTCTGTGGTTGTCCTCTCTTACCACAGTCGAGTACAGCCTGTCGTCCACTTCTTGAGCAGTTGTGTGCTGGTCTGTGGCCGTGCTGTCATCAGCGGACATCGTGCTGTCGTGTCCACTGCCGGAGATGGTTGATCCATCGCCTGCCTTTCCCGGCACGCCTGCCGCTGCTGCGCCTCTGTTGCGATCTGTGGGGTGGGTTGCATATCTTCCCGTGCGTGGTGAGAGTGGGGCGGTGCTGTCGAGCTTCACGATTTTTTTTTTTTTTCAAGTCAAGGTAAAACACCCCCTTCTTCTGTTCGAAGCTTATCATGTCTGATCACCGCCTTCTTGTTGTTGTCCCGCATTTCTTTCCTGAGTGCCAACAGACCTTTCTGTGTATTGCGGACCTTCTCTGACACATCTCTCACATACAGAGGGGGGTCACTTCCTTTCAAATACCCGGCCCGTGACATCACTAGATCCCGATCTTTGGGAAGATAGAAACTTCACAATCACCCCTGTTTTCCCCACGGGATGGGCTCGTTCAATACCTACATCTTTCTTGATTTTCATTTTTTCTTTAATGACACAGCGCACTTTACTTTCACACTGTTCCCAGGATTCTTTTCCATCCATTAGAAGACCACCAAAAATCAGGTTGTTTCGTCGGGATCGATTTTCGAGATCATCAATTTTGTCTTCAAGCTTTTCTACCAGTGTTTGACATGACTCTAGGTTTTCTTCAAGTCTTTCATAAATGATCAAACATTGCATCCACATCATCTACAATTATTCTTTGTTGTTCAAACAGTTCGTCTAAGCGGGTTTCAATTTTAGTCTCCACTTCTGCTATCTTTTTTGATAAAATGTTCTGATTTGTTTCCCAGTCGGCCTTCAGTTCTGTTCACAGAGATTCTGTCAGTGTTTGCACTGGCCGTATAAGTTGTTTCAGAGGAGACTGTTTCGTGTCCCATCTCGTGCGTTCTGATCGTGCTCAGTTTTGCTGTTTACGCTCCGTCCGGTCACTGGGCCAGGGTTGAGCTCGATGCCCGACATCACGAGATAAGCAAAGAGTGTTGTGACAGTAAAATGGCCAGCGAAGTTGAAGATTTTGAAACCTCGAATTCTTTTCGCAAAGATCGAAGCTTTTCTTTTCAATAATTTCAACAAACTTGGCACAAAAATGCCAATAGCCGATCTGTGGTCCTGTATTCCAATTGGCATTGTCAGTAGGCGTGAATAAACACTCTAATTAAAAAAAAAAAATGTATTTTTAACGGAGCTCAAAAATTGTGCTGCTGCTTGCCATGTGAACACGATTCAGAGAGTCGAGAGAGAGAGAAGAGAGAGAGAGAGAGAAGGGAAGAGAGCGAGCGTGATGGATCTCTCATTTGATAAAGAAAAGAAAGGAAATAAAAAACAGAGCAAAAACACAAGAATGTATTATACTAATCCGGCGGCAAAGAAATGATCACACGATGTCCAGTATGTCCAATACCAATGGATATACTAATCCGGCAAAGAAATGATCACATGATGTCCAATACCAATGTATATACTAATCGGGCAAAGAAATGATCACATGATGTCCAATATAATGTGTACAAAAGCACGTTGTCTATTAAGCCTGTACTGCCACCCGCCACTGTTCATGTGTTCCACGTCACCGGTTTGACTGAACATATCAGATTAAAAAAAAAAAAACTAAAAAAAAAAGATGGCCTGAGCAGCACCCAGACTTCAACAAGAGGATGCATACTTCCTGCTGCCCAGATCAGACCAAGTGAACATTGTGAGACTGAGGACAGGGCACTCCAAACTGAGACATCACATCTTCACAAAATTCCACACTGGCGAGTCTGCAAGTTGCCCTGCGGTACAGCCCCAATGACAGTGGAACACTTCCTGCAGGACTGTCCCACACATGAAAAGCTGAGGGCAGAGACCTGGCTGCCAACACACCGATGAGGGAAAAGCTTTGTGGATCACTGGAGGGCCTCCGCCGTACTGCAGCCCTCGTCAGTGCCTCTGGGGTTGCTATCTGAGTGAACGAAGAAGAACTTGTTCCTCGATTGCTGTTTAGCGTTCCCCTATGTCATCACACCAGCAGGTGGTGTGTGTGTGTGTGTGTGTGTGGTGTGTGTGTGTGTGTGTGGGGGGGGTGGGGGGGGGGGTGCGAGGGGGGGGGGGAAGTAAGGGGGGTGCGTATGGAAGGAGGCGAAAAGGGGATGAGAGAAGGAGGGAGGGTGGTGTGAGGGGGGGGGGGGGGTGAAGGAGGAGTGGAGGGTTCAGACGGTAGTCGCACCCTCACAAGCCCTGCCTGTATTCGTTAGAGAGCAAGGATTACGTGCTGAGGCTGTTCCCGTTGCCTCGCCATTCAGGTAGAGCAGTGTGCTTAGAGCCCAGCCGACTGCTAAGGGCCATGTCACCGCGTTGAAGTCAACTCACAAATCTTTAAGAGAAAGAACAACGACAACAACAACAGCAACAACAACAACAACAACAACAACAACAACAACAGCAAACCGCTCTGACCATGTGACTACAGAGCGCTCGTTGTAACTTGCGACATAGTCCACTGACTACGAACATGTGCAGTGGGGTTTGTAGCCTTGAACACCTTCTGGACAGAGGGACGTATGCTCCTTTTTGTCAGGTTCAAATTTGTATGGTAGAAAGAAAAAGAAAGTCCTTACATGTCCTTTTTGTCAGGTCCAACATTTGTGTGGTAGAAACAAAGAGAGTCCTTACATGTCCTTTCGTCAGATCCAGCTTTTTGTGTGGTACAAACAAAGAAGAGTCCTTACATGTCCTTTTTGTAAGGTTCAACATTTGTGTGGTAGAAACAAAGAAGGTCCTTACATGTCCTTTTTTTGTCAAAAATCCAGCTCCAGCTGTTTTGTGTGGTAGAAACAAAGAAAGTCCTAAAATGTCGCGCATTGTTTGCGTTCAGTAAACGCACCGCCAGACACAATGGTCGACAGGACAACCTCGATGAGCAATAATCGTTTCTGTTTGTTGGTGTTGGTAACACAACAACTACAACAACAACAAAACAACCACCACCACCACCACCACCACCACCACTACTACTACTACTACTACTACTACTACTACTACTACTGCTGCTGCTGCTGCTGCTACTACTACTACTACTACTACTACTACTTCTGCTACTGCTACGACAACTACTATTGCTCAACGACAAGTTATTTCTAGAGCTCTTTCCGACCCGTTGAAGCGCTTCATGATGTGAACACAGTACACAGCCACTTCACTGTCTTCAGTCCTAATGCCTTGCACGTCCTCCCTCTTCCCACTGATCTTCAGTCCTAATGCCTTGCACGTCCTCCCTCTTCCCACTGATCTTCAGTCCTAATGCCTTGCACGTCCTCCCTCTTCCCTAATGCCTTGCACGTCCTCCCTCTCCCACTGATCTTCAGTCCTAATGCCTTGCACGTCCTCCCTCTCCCCACTGATCTTCAGTCCTAATGCCTACCACACCACACACC
>JADBJO010000870.1:527404-540283 GCA_016801955.1 Conus betulinus
TTTAGAAACGCACAATAGTAGTTTCGAATAACACACACACGCGCATCCGCACGTTGTCCCACACACACGTCTACAGCATAAAAACTGTGTATCTCATCAACTGGAAGTCTTGTTTACCGGCGTCCAAGCTGCCAACATCCCTGGTTAGTTTGACAGTGAGGTGACTGCAGGCGGACAGTGACACACAATCTGAAGGTCATTTCAAGTGACTCCGCCGGTTAACATTGACAAACACATTAACAAGACAACTTGGGTCTTCTTCACGCAAGATAAACAACATTCAGGACAGTTAAACACAATCTGAAGGTCAATTCAAGAGCTCCGCCGGTTAACATTGACAAATACATTAACAAGACAACAATTTGGGTCTTCTTCACGCAATATAAACAACATTCAGGACATGCAAACGAAGAACGAGCAATCATTTATCATCTCAACGTCGGCGCAAGATGGGCGCCCATCAAACACAACGCATGCATGCACACTACACACACACACACACACACACACACACACACACACACCTATCTTGCGCCGAACTGGAGAAGAAAGTGATTGCTCGTTCTTGGTTTTCATTGTCCTGAATTTTGTTTCTCTCACTCAAGGAAGACCTAAGAGTCTTCTTGACGAGTTGACTTATCTTGAATTTGTTTGTAATGTTAACGGACGGAGATACTTAGAATTACTTTTAAAATTTCCCGACATCCCGTCTAGTTTTCGAACTGCGTTTGTGGGACGTCGGCCATAGTTTTTACGCATGCAATTTTCTAGGGAGCAGCGACCAAGATCTGTAAAATGACAGAAAGTAGTAAGTTTTACTCGTGTATTTTTAGGGAGCAGCGACCAAGATCTGTAAAATAACAGAAAGTAGTAGCGACGCAAGATCTGTACCAAACAACCGAAAGTAGTAAGTTACATTGGCGGTTTAAAAGTCCACATCGGTCTACCATAATGATGTGAACTAGTTTTGCCATGGCGAAAGGCACGTCTTGTTTGTGGGCCGTTGTTCTGGTGCCATTGTGACTGATCATCACCAATCTACAGACTCATGGGAGTTCCGCAGGACTGACCGAGTGAGTGAGTTTTGACCACAGTCTGAAGTCTGTTTATCTGTCTACGTATCAATGTGTCTATCTATCTGGTGTCGGTCTATCTATATATATATTTATCTATCTATTTATATTTGTACCTATTGGCCTGTTTGTATAATCATCGTTATGCTCGGGTAGTGTATGTTGTAGTTGCTGTGTGTGTGTGTGTGTGTGTGTGTGTGTGTGTGCGTGCGTGAGAGAGAGAGAGAGAGACTCTACAGCTCTGTGCCTCAAACAAGGATGTTACATCTCTACCGTCTGTTCACATATTGATCAGATTATTGCAAACTCTTGACTAAACGTAAATGAAGTGTAATTTTTTTTTCAGAGACTCTAAAACTGTTCGTCAAAGTAAGGATGTTTTCGTCGAATATTAAAACAGTCTGTTGATATAAACTTCGGTATTCCATTTTATGCAAATTCTGGTGACAACATTCGAGGGAAATAACTTCGGAATCACTGATCGGTAATAATACACCCCTGATACTATTTGCTTTTTCATTCATGAGCTGTCAGAGGGGAATGAACCCTTGGTTAAAGTATTTAGTCTTTTAGTGTTCTTTGCTTTGTTTATCATGCTATGCAGTATCATAGTACATTGCTTGCTGCTATTCTTATTTAGATTTAAATGTCTTGTTTCAGCCATGATCAACAACGAAGACATGTGCTTACGCACTTCAGGACCGGCTATGACTGCAGAACTTCACTCTAGCATGTTTCACTGCACTGTGGGAAACTGCGTTCAGTTCAGTGGTTATTGCAAACGTCTGTTCATCAGCGATGATATTTGACAATATCAAAAGGCAACAGAGATCACTGAGAATGTCAGACCTACTGTCTCTGGTATTTTTTCTCATCACCTATCTCCTTCACGTGTTAGGATATAGATACTACACTAAGAACACTTCTGAAAAGACTTTAACAAAATCACATCAGTCTGCTCAGCTCTGACTGGGCAAGAACGTGTGCGATGTCGTCGTAATACACATGTGTCACATAAGATATGGTCAATGGTTTCAACATATGCAGTATTTATACCTTTTAATTTGTATGGCCCTGTTAAAATTGGGCAGTCTAGTAGTATGTGATGGACAGAAGCCTCGGTACGCTATGCATGTGCTATGCTGTGATTAGCTATCCCACACTATTTCACGCTATCGTTATTTAAAACGGACCTTTTTCCTTCCCACAGGAAAAAGCACAACTAGCGCCACGATGAACGTGACCCCGAGCTACAGAAACCTTGACCTTGGGACTGACCTCGTCCTGAACTGCCTCAACCGTTCCCTCTCTCTGCAGTTCCACGTCCGATCGGGAGCCATCCACCTCAGCGACATCCTCACAACGGGGGACAGAGGCGAATGCCGGGTCCGTCTGCTAGCGCCTCCATCCAGCGTCCTGCGGTTTGACCTTCCTCCCACGTACGGCGTTTATATATGACCTGTATGTCAGGATCCATGAAGTGAGGCCATCACGGCCTGTGAAGCAGAATCCACATACCATCTCGCGCGGTGGCGATGTCAAAAAATCCTCCGTATGCTTTCAGCATGACTCACGATGTGACCGTGACGATCTCTTTCAACATCCATCGGTCGCATCTACTTTACTCCAGTGAACATCACCTTTGTGTCATTGTCACAGCAGCCTCAGCTGGACGTTCGTCGTCAGTCGAATCATTCAGGTTTTTTTTTTTTTTTTGTGTGTGTGCTTGTTGTTATGGTGGGAAGGGAAGGGGGCGGGTGGACGGGGTGGGGGGGGGGGGTAGGGGGATAGGGAGGTGAAGGGGGATGGAGGGAGAAGAAGGGAAGGGAGATGGGTGATGGGGGGGGTGGTAGATTAGGGTTCTCAACACTTCTGCGTTCGATTTTTTTTTTTTTTTTTTGGGGGGGGGGGGGGGGGGGGGGGGGGGGGGGGAGGGGGGTTGCGTCAGATCTTCAATCCTGTCTCCACGATGAAACCCACAGTCTTCTCGAGGTCTTGACGGCTGCCCCAAAGCTGCATCTGCAGTTCTTCACCCTCTGCCAGGTTTGACGCCGTAGAACATGATGGGCTGGACACTGCACACTGGCTCTCCACACAACGTGCGACGCAGACCCCTGTGCCACGCCCAGTGGCCATGGTCCCCTTTCCCGACTCGATTCAGTTCAGTTAATGCTGTTTATAGCTCAGCTGACCGCAAGCACCACATCAGCGTTGTCACCCCGTAGGAGTCCACTATCAGCATAGGTTCAAAAGCACACACAGATGATCAAGACAGATTGAATTCAACAAGGTTAGTTAGCTCAAAAAATTGAAACACACAGCTCATTTATCTATGATTGAACTCTGACCTATCACCTATCACCTATCACCTATCACTCACCTGTCACCTATCACCTATCACCTTTCACTTATCACTTGTCACCTATCACTTGTCACCTATCACCTGTCACCTGTCACCTATTACTTGTCACCTATCACTATCATCACACTATCACCTATCACCTATCACTTGTCACCTGTCACCTATTACTTATCACCTATCCATCTATCACTTGTCACCTCACCTATCACCTATCACCTATCACCTATCACCTATCCCGAGTCTTGAAGACCGTTGGGGCGCCACAGAAGACTTCGCAACCAGCTTCCTCCACTCCTCCCGGTTCTCAGACGCTTTTAGACAGTTGCAGAGTGTGAGGCCAGTCCATGCACTGATGATGTCCTCCCATCTCTTTCTCTCTCTCCTTCTCCTCCTCGCACTGTTCCTTGCAGAATGGGTTTGGCAAGTCCTGTTGATCTTGATACATGACCATACCATCTCATTGTCCTTCTTTACTCTGTGGACAACAGGTCTTCGTATGGCCCAATGGCTTGCCTTACTCTGGTCTGGACCTCCAAGTTGGTCATGTGGTCTTTGTATGAGATGCCAAGGATCTTGCAGAAGTATCTCATCTCTAATGTCTGAATCCTTCTTTCAAGTTCAGCTGTCAGAGTCCACGTCTCACAGGCATAGAGAAATATGGCAATGACCATGGAGCGCAACCGTCTGATCTTGGAACCGATGTGATGTCTCTGTCATTCCAGACAGGTCTTAGTCTGGTTAGCGCTGCTGTTGTTTGTGCAACTCTCAGTATAGGTCAGGAAATACACACACAGTCATTGTGATGAGCTTATATACTGATGTTTGGTTTACTGACACATTCACATCGCTTTCAACCAGAAGAAAAAAAAATGAAACAAGGAACAAAGGTTACAGTATTCATGACTTAAAAGTACATTGTGCATACACACATACACATACATGCATACAGCAGAGAGAGAGAGAGAGAGAGAGAGAGAGAGAGAGAGAGAGAGAGAGAGAGTATGAGCAAATATGCGCAAATATGTTTTTGATATACGAAAACGCCTTATTCCTTTACTTGCTTTACCTCTCACGATAAGTGTGACAAGACAAGCGATGTACGTGCTGTCTACTTTCTGCACCAATCCTGTCCAGGCTATATCCAGTCTCCCCTGTGGGATGGGGCCACACCTCACTCCACTGGTCTGGACAGCTGGCAGCTGGAGGTCCCGAACGGTTCCGCAGTCATGGTCAGCTTCCCAAAACATTGGCTGTCAAGCTGCAGGTCCGGGACCACGCTGACACTACGAAGGCCGCCACGAGTCAATGCAGCTGAAAGATCAGTTCAAGTGCATCAAGGATCCACCCCAACCGACCATCCACACCCGGGGTGTACACTTACATTTCGTGACAGGGTCCACCAACGAGGAGCTTGACGTTGGGCTTCCGGATGAAGTTCACCGTGCATCCTTCGTCACGGCTTCTGAAGAAGGTGAGCGAAGCGAAGACGTCACACTGACTATGAACCGATTCGGCGAAGACGATTTCTACGATAAGGGTAATATCTGGAACTGTTCCCGTGCCTTTCTGGAAGGAGTTTGCCGGCCACTTTCCTTGCAACAACAGGTGGAACTGTCTTCGTGGGGAGGACGAAGAACTCTGTCCTTACACCAATGCTGAACTGTGTGACGTGGGTCATCTGGCTGACCGACAGCTGTCACCAAGTGTTCGCACACCCACGATGACGGCGTGGTACGAAGCTGCCATGGAGTGTATCCGACGAGGAGGGACTTTGTCCATTCTGAAACACGGAGAGAGAGTGGGACATGATGGTGCGCTACATGTCTGTGCGGTCTGAGGAAGTGGCTTTCTTTGGGATTTCGACTTTTGAGGTTTATGTCAGTCCCATGTAAGTTGAGACAGTTATGTGCATGTCTCGGTTATGTAGAGTGATGTTCCATTAAATCTTTTATTTCTGTAATACTGTGTGATTCGCCGAAGGAGTCTTTAACGTCCTGGGCAGAAAGGCGTTAACGAATTTTCAGTATCAGTTCTGAGTTTTTACTTGAGAACGTTTTTAAAGAAAAAAAAAAGGGACAAACAAATTACAAGACAAAAAAACACAACGCGTATCGACCTCTTTGGTCTTGTTCAGATTAGAACGTGTCCTAAATAGGACTTCTGTCTTTTTCTATACTCTAGGCTGGTTTTGACTTGCATTCCGACAGCTGTAATTAGTACGTTAGAGAAGCTTCGACAAACGCTGATGACGTGGATTAACCAAGGCTATGCTTGGATGGGTTCACACAAAAGCCAGCACTGGTAATATGCTGAACATTCCAGGACTGGTAGGCAATTTTAGAACTAGCTAGGCATTTTTCAGAATTCCAACATTGCCTACCGATTGTAGAATTGTACCTTTTGCCAAGGAAAAAAAAAAGAAATGCACCATGCGCGTTTTCAGAATGTTGGCGAACCCTGGCAAAAAGTACCGCGTTCCTCCGCTCAGTTGATTTTGTGCAGACCGATGCGATTCATGTTATGCTCACATATGTGCAATTCTTTAGATGTAACCTTCTTCGCGTTTTCAATTCATGAATTATGACCTTTTTTTCCTTTTCTTTTTCTTTCTCTTTTTTTTCTCTTTTTTTTTTTTTTTTTTTTTTTGTTAGTAAATCGAAATCGAAATCAGCGAAAATCTGCACCCTTTTTGCCAAGGATTGGAAGGGAAGTAAGCCATACAATATCTACGCACGATATAAGCTAACATGTATAGATCCACAATTCAAAATTTTCAGTGTACTGCTGACAGCATAACGGACACAGGTATGAGCAACATTGATAGGGTTGATGGTTCGGAAGGATATCAAGCCTCTCAAGCAGTACGATGTGGAGGGGGCTGTAAGGTGAGCAGTGGTATTTTGCTACTCACTGTATCGCGCTTAATCATCGGTCAGCCTTCATGACTGCCTTGCTCACCTGCCACTCACTGTGTGCGACGACTTTGATGATGATGCGCCAGCAAGCAATAGCAGGGTCTCCGCATTCCCTGTCCAAGCTGTTACTGCACATTCCGTGCACACATCGGCTTGGTCAGGCAGCTGCGTATCATCTCGCTTCCCCTCCCCCCCTCAGCTCCAAGATGACTGAAGTGGTTCTCGTTGACCCGACAGACGTACAACAACGACAACGTTACAACTTCTTTTTTTTTTTTTTTTTTTTTTTTGCTGTCCCAACCTCTGCGCCACCTCAGAGGCAGTGCATCCACGCCGCTCATTCCAACACCCCGTCCACAGCCACAGCCGGTCGGTCCCGCCGCAGCCCCGGCACTGGCAATCCATAAGGAGCACTCAATGTCAAGTCAAGTCAAAATTATCTTTGTTGAGGGTAAAAGAATAAGCTTTACAGCTTTTTTTTCATCATGCCCTCACAAAAAAGGGGAAAAAAATCATTGAAGAAACCATCAAACAAAATCATTTATCAACACATTATGAAGAAAAAAAATATTAAAGCAATTAACACATTCAAAGGATCATAACGCTATCGAAACCATTGTACAAGTAAAGTAAATATTGTAATTAACATTACATATCACATCATATACGAGAGCCGAGAGAGAGAGAGAGAGAGAGAGAGAGAGAGAGAGAGAGTCGGCAATTGAATAAGCATTAATCATTTGATAATTTTTCCATCAAATTCCTTTTAAGAGCTCTTTTAAATGTTCCTTTCGAATGACATGATTTTTAAAGAAGATGGTAAATTGCACATCGTTCCTCCAGAATATGTAAAACTAGATTTGTAGAGATTGTTGCGGGGTCTGGGGGGAAGGAAAGCTTGTGTGAGTGTCTGTTTTCATTGATAACAAAGTTTTGGATTATTTTCTTTGGAGCTATTCTATTCACTACATTGTACATACATAAACATTTGTTGTTGAAGAAGAGTCTTTCTTTTAAACGGTAGAATATTTAATGTTTACCACCCACCGTGGCGAAGTGGTTAGCGTCGCGGACTCCCGGCTGGGAGGTCGTGGGTTCGAATCCCATCAGTCATATTAGCTAGGCAGCTTACGGTGATTTTTTGACTAGATGGGGACAGACCGGACAAAAGTATGACATTTTTTCCTAGCTATCTACATGCAAAGTACTTTCCATTTTTGCTAGGCCCCATGTGCACAGGTCATACTGACAGCATGTACGTCCCCAAATGCAATTTTTCATGTTTCACACTCCAAAAATTGGGGAAAATCGCTGTTAGATGGAAATGATGAATTAAAAAGTAGTAAGTTGGCACTCTGTTGGTATACAGTGGGGTCCGAGAAGCACTATCACCATGAGGAAGGCCTATCAACTCAACAGAGCTTCAGAGGGCAAGTTCTGAGCCTTGCAAAGACTATCAGTGATATGGGCAATCCCTTCATGAATGACACTGCAGAACTGTTGATGCTGGATGCTTGTGATGTGATGAACGAATCAGTGACCAACACTGTCCGCACAGTGGAAAAACTTGGAAAGAGCCAGTATGATGATTACCACAAGTCAGTTTTGACAGACCGCACCCGATTAATTCATGACCCTATCAAGAAGAACTCCCCTCCACTCTTCAAGTGTCCCACACCGAAGGAAAAATCTAAACAAGCTGACAAAGTAGCAACTTTGAAGGCTGATGTCAGCCTTTTTTTCACAGCTGTACAATGTGGCCCAAGACAGAGAAACAGATGTGGGAAACCTTTTTCCAGCACGAAAATAACCCATACCCACCTTCTCTCTTGCAGACAGAGGGAAACTGCGCCTGGACAAGAAGTCAGCCTTGCTCAAGTGCTTGGTACAAGCACCTGATTAAGACATTCCAGGTTCACTTGAGACACAAGACCTTGATGATGACACTGATTTGGCAGCTTGTCTTCAGCATGTGGCCGAGGCGGAAAGCTCAGATGGAGAACTGGATGTTCTAGACCTTGATGCAGGTCTACTTTCCTCCATAAAGCAGACATCAGCGTCACAGCAGCTCTAACCCCCTAGCACTTTCGACATAAAGATTCTGGATGGCACTGCCATTTTGCACTACCTCTCGACTGCTGGAATCTCTCACCCTTTGAAAATTATGCCAATGATGTTTTCCTACCGTACATCAGAAACCAGTTGGAAGGTGCTGACATAGTGGATGTGGTGTGGGACACATATCTCAGCAGCAGTATTAAAGAGAGTGCACGAGAGAAGAGCGGCAAAGGGATCAGGAGGAAAGTTGCTGGTCCAAACAAGATCCCTGGAAAGTGGCAAGAGTTTCTCAGAGACTCTGACAACAAACAAGAACTCTTTACCTCCCTGTCAAAGAAAGTTGCCACAGCTCAGTTTTCTGATGGAAAAGGAGTTGCCATTACATCAGGCCAGAAAGTTTTGATCAGAGGAGTGGATCACAGCATGCCAGACAATGATCACGAGGAAGCAGACATAAAGATACCCCTACACCTGCAAGATGCACTGCAGACTGGCTCCTATACCTGCATAGTTCGCACTGCAGACACTGATGTCATCGTCATCATTACCGGAAAGTTCCGCCAGCTTCAGGCATTGTGTCCAGCAGCAGACGTTTGCGTTGCTTTCGGCACAGGGAAGAATTTCACCTACTTTCACATCAATGCTATCACTCATGCCCTTGGAGAGGAAAAGTCTACAGCCCTCCCACTTTCATAGCTTCACGGGCTGTGACACAGTGTCTGCTTTTTTCGGCAAAGGAAAACTGTCTGCATGGGCTGCATAGAAATGTTATCCTGCAGTGACGGAGGCCTTCAAGTTCATTTAAGAAAATCCTTTCATTGCCCTGGATGCTAACAGCCACCACTTCAGATTGCTGGAACACTATACAGTTGTCTTGTATGACAAAACCAGCCAGCTGAGCTCTGTTGATGAGGCCCGTCAGAGAGCTGTTTTGCCACAGAGACAAGATGATGGTGTAAGCCCTTCCTCCCACACAAGGAGCATTATTACAGTATCCAGACCGTGGTGTCTACCAGGCAAGCATTTGGACTACTGCTGACCAGCCAAGCAGCAAGCACCATCTCCAGAGGGATGGGGCTGGACTCTGGACAAGGACAGCAAGGCTTGGTTGCCTTTTTGGACGACACTGCTGGTAGCATCTGCAGCTTGCAGAAAACTGGTCAAATGTGCATGTAAGGGTGCGAGAGGATGTGGCAGCAGATGTGGTTGCAAGAAAGGCGGATGGCCATGCACAAGACGGTGCAAGTGCGGCTGTGACAAATAGACGAATGGACATGCACAGACCAGCTGCAGTAGCTGATGTACATGCAAGAATTACCAGTAATGACGTTTGGCAGAATCCTGAAAATGTAATGGTGACAGAGAGCTTTACGAAGGTGAATAAGCAGTTATAAAACACTCATGTCCGTGAAAATAAATTGATGTCTAATTGTCATGTTTACTGATCTCTGGAAACAAGTTCCATCCGATGTCGCGACGCGATTTTTTTTTTTTTTTTTTTTTGCCTTATTTTTGGGTTTTGTCGAAACCATAAACAAATATCTCACGAAAAATGAATGTGTACCGATTAAAAAAGTGTTTGGAAATGTATCCTCTTCTGATCGTAGTCATTTTACTGATCACGTTGCCCTTAAATTTTGAAAACACCTTGCTTAGACACATGCAGTATTTTCCTCTGTTACTGCTATGGAAAAGTTATGACGTCACGTGACTAGGCCCTGGGTCAAACTTGATGGTGCCTAGCAAAAAGTTCATGGGCAGCGCCTACAGAAGCGCCTCACAAAGTTTGACACTTTTGTCCAGTCGGTACCCATCATATCGTTAAGCTGCCTAGCTATATGGGTTTTTCTGCCCCGACCGGCTCCTACCCAGAGTTGAGTTTGCTGCGGACTCAGTTGGGAAGACTGGGACCACACAGTCGAGTTTCATCCACTTAATGGATGCGTTTCTGAGAGTGTTGCTCAAATTTCCTGGCCAACACTGCAGGTGCCTGTATCTCTCAGGCCTGGTTGACACCGGGATATGTTATGAAAGGAAGCGTAGAGTACAGCCCTGTCATGTAGTCTCAGACCGAAATGGAAATTCGTAGCATCATCTTAATCATCCTCATTCTCTTCGATCAGCATATAAAAAAAATGTCTTACATTCTGTGGCCCTTCATGCCCTGCTCTCATGGTGACCTCTTTTTCGATGTCCTCTCCACATCTGTGGCCTTGGTTTGGTTCCATCGTGGTCACTGGCGAGTCCATGGGGTCTGTCGTTGGACGGACGTGGTGGCGCCCTCCGGAGGGAGAGCTCACTCACGCGGCTCCACGACTAAGCAATCATTGTCGTCAGTAGGGGGCTTAGCAGGTGGTGTCCTGCGTATGTTAGATCAGAACAGGCGCCACTGAACACCACCGAAGTGACTCGGCAGCAGTGCAGTGTCTCCTCCGGTGGGTTGCCTCTTGACGACTTGACATTGACTGCTCCCTGTGGATTGCTGGTGCTGGGCTTCGGCGGGGCCAAACGGGCTGTGGCTGTGGACAGGGTGTCGGAATGAGCGGCGTGGGTGCACTGCCTCTGAGGTGGCGCAGAGGTTGGGACAGTTAAAAAAAAAAAAAAAGGAAAGTAATAATGTTCTGTAATCACTCCCTCTCAAAGTAGTAGATTTCAAATGTATTATCTTTATAGCTCTTTTATGTAGACGATTTATTTGTTTCAAATTAGTTTCACTAGATTATCCCATAAGGTGGACGCATAGTTAAGAGATAAAATGTGTGCGTCAAAGAATACTTTCCTGGTTTGAAGATTAAGAAAATGTTTTATTTTTGTAAGTTGATACATTCTTTTGGATATACGTTTTCCAAGATCAGTAATGTGATCATACCATGATAAGTCATTGTCAGTAATAACCCCTAATATCTTGTGAGATGTTACCACCTCGAACTCTTGGTCTTTGACATATAATGATGCAAACGGGAAACTCATTTTATGTCGTTTTTTGGCGTGTGGTCACAAACATGCATTTAGTTTTATCTGCATTGAGGACCATGTGGTTCATTTCTGTCCATAGAATTAGTCTATTGATAATACTCTGAAGGTTACTTACTAGAATGGTAGGATTAGCGCTATTTGACTGCAGTGAAGTGTCGTCAGCAAACATTTCGCAACCGCACTTATATATATATATATATATATAAAGGCAAATCATTTGTAGAGATAGAAATAGGAGGGGTCCTAAAACAGATCCTTGAGGAACACCAAATTTCAAAGGAAGTAATTCAGACCTGTTGGAATTAATTTCAATAAGTTGTTGGCGATCAGTAAGAAAAGAGATCTGATAAACTCCATAGCCTTACTTGATAGTTTGTAATGTGTAATCTTTTTTTTATAAGATGTGAATGGCTGATAACGTCAAAAGCTTTAGCAAAATCAACAAAAAGAATTCCAGTAAATTCATTATTGTTTTATATTAGACATTTATCTATAAGCTGTATGAGAGATGAATGGCAAGAGTGATTTTGTCGAAAACCTGATTGATTTTCATGAATTGGATCATAATACTTCAGATGAGGATATAAATGTATTTGAACATGTCTTTCAATTGGTTTTGACAAAGGGAAAGAATTGAGATGGGTCTATATAATTAGAGGAATTGGCAGGATCTCCATTCTTGAGCAAAGGTATCACTTTGGCCTGTTTAAATTTTACGGGGGAAATTATTCTTTTTCAATACACAGATTATAAGCATAGGTAAGTGTATCAGCGATAACTGTTGAAGAGATTCTTAATATATTTCCATCGATTCCGTCCAAGTCTCTCTGGTTCCCGATTGTTTTAAATTCAGCAACCAATTAAAAACTTCATTTATTGAAATATACGGTATGGAGAAAACCGAAGTGACATTTTTTGAACGACAATATTGTTGTAACTCTTGTAAATCGTTCTCATTAGTTTTTATCACTCATTATTATGTTATTAGCAACATTTGCAAAATGAGAGTTAAGATCTTCTGGTGATATGTCTCTTACCTGATTTTGAGAAGAAGCCTTCAATTTATTATTGGTTAAAAGATTAATAGCCTTCCACATCACTTTTGAATTCTGTGAAGAAGATAAAATCTTGAAAAAATATTTTTTCTTCGCTTTTCGTTTCATAGAATTAACTCTATTTCTTTGTTTACTGAATTGTTCTTTGTTTTTTGACCTGAGATAATGGTCTCTTTTATATATTTCATTGTCTATTTCCTTAATCAGCCAAGGAGGTTTAATTACATATTTCACTCTTTTTCTTACAAAAGGAGCATGTTTGTTATACACTGAATTAAATGTATTGATCCAGAAGTTAACTCTTATCTGATAGACATAATCTAAACCTGAGTGAAGTAAATCGTGAAGAGAAAGCGTTTCTATCGAAATGTGTAAAGCATCGGTAAAAGGTTTCCTTATGCCCAAACTTGGGAATTTTGACACCTTTCTTCCTCCATGTT
>JADBJO010000871.1:0-47500 GCA_016801955.1 Conus betulinus
TTATAGGAGGGCAATAGAAAAAGAAGTGTTCAATAAAATCCATTTCGTTCGGACAGTTGTCGCATTTACTTGTTTCTGTTACCTTCATTTTGTGTAAAAGTATATTTGTAGGATATATATTATGGATGATTTTCCATTAAAGTTCTCGTAGTCTGACTTCCTTTTGAAGCTAACCTTGGTGAAATCCAAATGCTTTCGTCTATTTCAAAGTTCAATTTTCTGTGCCAAAAGTCCTTGCACCGTGGTGTTACATTTGTTTGTTTCCTTTTGTCAAGTATTTTTTTTGTGTTTTTTTGGGTTTGGTATTAAATAAGACTGCATCATATTCAACAGAACCAATGTCATTCCCAGAGTTTTCTGTTGCTCTCTATCCATTGCAACCAGGTTGCTGGCAAAGCATTTTTAACGCGTTGTATTCGAAGATTGTCTCACCACTTTTGTATCCTGGAATAGTCTCTATTTCTTCAACATGGAGCAGTCTGCCTTCGGTTGCGTGCACTACATCTCTTGCCTGCTCTAATCTCTCTTTTCTTTCCATCTTTTGAAATATAATGTTTTATCTTTATACTTTATCAAATTATTGAAAAATAATGGTTGGGACAGAAAGTTACAGCAAGATATTTCTTTTAACGTGATCTCTTTTTTGTTGTCCAAATATATGGTTAGCACGTTTTTTTTTTCCAGAATTCGTTATCTATGTTCTCTATCTGCCGTACATGCTTTGCCCTACTATTAATTTGAAATATGCCATTATGGTTTAATATTTTATTCAAGTGCCACTTGGGAATTTTAGACCAGTTTCTTCTGTTGAGGCGAATAATTTTCCCCGCCCATTGTAAATGAATGAGCGTTTGAAGTTCTTTTATATTTAACATGTTTATACCACCATATTTATATCCAGACTCCATTATTTGTCTTTTTACTTTTTCAAATGCTCTTCGGTTGCTGTGTTTTCTTTGCCAAATGAATTTGTATAAAATTGTGTTGATTTTATTCAATATATTTTCGGGAATACCAATAGCTTGCATAACGAAAACAAGCTGGCTCACTATAAAGTCTTTATCACTACAATTTTACCTTGAATGCTAAGATCTCTTCTGCTCCAGTCCTTTATTAGTTTTTGTATATATATTTCAATTCTCCCTTTCCAATTCTCTTCGATGTTTTTTGCCATGGTGTCATTTTGAAAATAAATTCCTAGAATTTAATTCCATCGACCAATATAAATGGAAGATTCTGTTCGTAAGGTTGTCGGCCCATTCTTAAAGCCTTAGTTTTTGTTCATGTTAAGTTTTAGTCCTGAAAAAGTTTCAAATGTTTTTAGAATATCAAAGGATAGCAACATGTCTGTGTTTTGTATAAAAAATAATGTTGTGTCGTCTGCCAGTTGTTTTATTTTTATAACCTGGCTTCGTTCGTAATCATTATTTGGCACCCTAATGCCAGTTGTGTTACTGTTTCTTACTTTAATAGCCAGTAGTTCTACTGCTAATACAAAGGCTAAAGGTGAAAATGGACAGCCTTGCCTAATACCACATTCGACATCAAATGGTTCAGATAACCATCCACCATGGTTGACACTGCTTTGGCTTCTGTTGGTCAAAATCTGTATCCATTTCTGGAAATCCGTTCCAAAACCAAACATTTTAAATACATGCAAAAGATACGTTTTTGAAATGGAGTCAAATGCCTTTGAGTAGTCCAAGGCCAGTAAGTACCCAGCTTTTACCAGTTTTATTCAGATAATTAATCACATCATCAATGGTTCGTAAAACGGTTGCTATATTTCTTCTTCCTTTTATGTATCCTACTTGATCCTCATTTATTAATTTATGTATTATTTTGCTTAATGTTTCTGCCAGAACTTTTGCCAAGATTTTGTAGTCTGTATTTGTCAAGGTTATTGGTCTCCAGTTACTAAGTTTATCTCTTTCTAAATCTTTCCCCTTATGTATCAGAGTTATCATGCCTTGTCTTTGAGTAAATGAGAATTTTCCTTTATCAAATGATTCAATAAAGGAGTTAGTCACAGTACTACCAATCCTACCCCAAAAGAATTTAAACAATTCTACTGTCAGACCATCGCTTCCTGGAGCCGAACCATTTTTCAAATTTTTAAGAGCAGAAGATGTTTCACTAAGCGTAACCATGCCTTCGCATACTGTGGCTTCATTTTCATTTAAACGTTTTAGTGGTTCATTTTCCATGAATGTATCAGCTGCGCATTTTACATCATCCACTTCAGTCATCTGACTGTACAACTTTTTATAGAAAGAGGCTTGTTCATGTAGAATTTCTTTTTGATCTCTGTGAGAATTTCCCCCGATTTCTTTGCAGAGTTTTGTAATAGTCTTATTTTTACTTCGCGCGCTTTTCCAGGCTGCAAAAGTATTTAGAATTCTTCTCTCCTTCCTCGATCCATCTGATTCTTGCTCGAACCTGAGCGCCTTTAGTTTTATGAATTTGCATTATTTCTAGTTTTTTGTTTGGTTTTCATATAATCCTCAAGAATGATTTCATTATCAGGATTGTCTACAAGTTGCTTTTCTAACCTTTCAAGTGGGTTCCAAGTTTCAATGATTCGTTTCTTTTCTGACATGATGATTTTTTTTCCAAAATCAATACAAAAATTCCGTATTTCCACTTTACACAACTCCCACTTCTCTTCGTTGTTCTTGTCCCTGTTTTCTGAAAAAAATGAGTCTAAAGTCTCGTTCATTTTTTGCACAAAAATATTGTTTTTTAAGTGACTATTATTAAACCTCCAATACCCCGGACCTCGTACAAAAGTACTCTCATTAAGATCCAGAACGACAGCTTTATGGTCGGAGTTAGGAACTGTAAAGTGTTTCACATGAAGTACAAAAACTCAAAACGTTCTCAGAGACAAAGCAATAGTCTAGCCGACGTGCAACGTATGGATTTGACCGCATCCAAGTTGCCTCTTTTTCATTTGGATGATACAGTCTCCATGCATCAGTTAATTCTAACGTATCTATTGTCAGTTTAAAGGCATCAGTTTCAGATTTGTTGTGTGGATTTCCTGATACTATGTCCAGGTCACTGCTGAGTGAACAATTGAAATCACCAAAATCAATAGATCATCATCAACAGGAATGAAAGTTTCAATTAGATTTTGAAAGTATGCTATTTTTTCTTTTGTATTGTTGGGTGCATACACATTTGCTATTGACAAATTGTATACCTCATTCACAACAGAGACAAGCAAGATACCGTTTTGTACCAGTACTGGCTTTACCTCACCCTTAAAATTTTTAGACACCAAAATAAACTTCCCCCTTACTCCTGTTAGTACCTGGATTACAGAAACTGTTCCCGCCCCACTGCCTTTCCCATGCTTTTACATCTGTATACGTTACATGAGCCTCCTGTATACATATTATATCAAAGTGTTGTTTTCTAAAGTAAGAGAACAAAGATTTCCTTTTCATTACTTTTTTTTAGACCTCTGACATTTAGAGACACTATACGCAGTTTCTCCATTGAAACAAAATTTGGTGTGTCTTTTTTTTCCCCCTTTAGTATTTCAGTTACTTTCAAATAGCTATGCAAAAATCACAGTCCAAAATCGCAATCCGTAATCATTATCAGGGTCGTTTACCGTCCAATCCAAGTGATCGTGACACAGTCGCTACTGCCACTGCGTCGCTGTTACCGTACGGGAGCCGGTGTCATCCTTAACAGGATCCGCAGGGTCGTCGGACTCTCGCCTCCTCGTCGTCTCGCTGCTTCCCCGCTCCCTGCTCTGGGCTGGTGTGCTGTCCGGACAGGCGCCGTTTGGTGGGGGTGCTCGACCTGTGTGGGGGGGGGGGAGCGGTCAAGGGTAGTGACCAGTGTTGCCTGACGCGTGAGGGGGCGGCTTCTGTCGTTCCTGCCAACAGACTTAGTGCTGGGTTCTGTTACCATACTGTCATGTTGGCCTCGTTTGTTGGTTTTCTTGGTTCGGGCAGTGGTTGTGTAGCTCCCGCTTGTTTATCTGCGAGATCACACACTGCATCCCCTCGTTTGTGTCCCGGGTTGCCGTACTGTTACACACACAATCTCACCTGAGCATTGAGACGCATGGTGGTTAGGTTTGAGACATCGGGAACACACAACAGTTTTCTCTGCCTGTTTTTGTTCTTTGTGAAAAAGCTTTGCAGAGAATATGTTAATTTTAATGAATTTATCGAGAGGAGTGGGAGGGACTGTAATGAAAACAAATCGTCGACCCGTTAAGAAACGAGTCAACTTGTGGTCCGCATCCCTTGCTCTCTCCATTTTTATCGCAGATCTTAATTCACATCCAAGTTTTGTGAGGGAATGTTCAATTTCCGATTCTGCAACTGATATTGGAATATTGTCGATCCATAGTTTTGTTGTAGGTTTCTCCTCACCTGTCTCGCCGCGGAGAATGAAAGGGTTAGTGTTTGAAACAGAAGAATAACTCCTCTCAATCCAGTCCCCTTCACCACGATGTCCGTGCGTGCCTCCTTCGTGGCCGGATAAATGCTCCAAAGGCCAGGTATGTTCTGGGCGCCGAGAATGGAGCCTTGACAGCAGCACGTTCGCCCGCCAAACATATTTCCAGAACGGACGGACGGTTCTCGTAGTCGGGAATGTCTTTAGATTAAAAAAAAAAAAAAAAAAACCGGATTAACCTTTGAAAAATTTTCCATTATTGTTTCCAGTAGACAGTAGACGGAAAGGGAACTCGAAATCGAAATAGAAGCGTAAACGCACAACGTGAAAACAACTGCGTTTGCGAGCGACAGAGTTAACAAATTCGGCTTGAACAGAGAGCGTGCGATCCGCGTCCTCACTCGACGAATGTCGCTCACCGAATCATAAGGATATAACCTAACCATTTCTATTATGATGACATCATAAGTAAGATGACCAGCCATATAAATTCACCGCGTACGTTGTCAGCGATCTCTTTCAAATTGGACATACTGTTTACGTAGGTCTAATGGATTATTCCTGACGTTATAGCGTCACAAACAGAATGGCGGGCTACGTAAAACTTTTACTTGTAGATGAGCTGGAGGCTGAAGTACTGAACCGATTTATCTGAAATTTGACATACTTTTTTTACTTAATGTTAAGGATTTTATATCACCATTTCTGTTATGATGACGTCAGAAACATGATGACCAGCCGGCCATATACATGTTTTCCCAGCTATGAACAAAAATGCATCGCCCAAATTCTGAAGTGATCTGTGTTTCAAATGTAGCATACTGTTTACGTCCGTCTTATGAATTATACCTGACACATGATGATTTCAGAAAAAAAAGATGGTTCACAACGCCTGATGAAACTGGGAATACATTTATATGTTTTTGAAGCACTGATCATCAGAGGCTATTTTAACGTCATCGTCTTCTTCCGTCATCATCTTTTTCGTCATCGTCTTCTTCAGCTTGGGGATTTCTTTCTTTACATTGGTAGTTTTCTTGCCATGCTCGATTAACAGCCTTCATTTAAAATTGAGGGTCTGGCAACTGTCTCTTGGTTTAAGTGTTCTGTATTTTGATCTGGGACAGAATGACTAGAGGCTGGAAGCCTGGCTGGCTCCTTAGTCTGCCTGTTAAATCTCAGCCCTGCTTGTGTTGTGTGGTTGGCGAAGGAGTGGGCGCAGATTGGTATTGGCTGTATGAATCAAGATATTAGTTTCATCAATTAAAGGTTAAAAATGATAGAAAATTGAAACTCGCCTCTCCAGTAGTATCTACTGGCAACCTTTGAGTACGTCTTATCATGTCCGAAGTGTGGCCTCCTGTAAAATGTTTTCGTGACAGGTCTGTAAAATATTTTTGACTCTGGCCCTCACTAACACTTCTTTCTGTCCATGCATCAATTTGCAATCTTCGACGCTGAAAACCCTGACTTTTCTCCAAAGTTTGCTTTTGAATTTGAGCGTTGTTCTGCGTCAAGACTGTATATGTTCGTCTCCAAATAATGCAAGACCTCGTCGTAGGCAGTTTGCTCCATCTGATCGAAAACTATCACTTCTAAAGACGTTACGCATTTAGAGAGAGAGAGAGAGAGAGAGCGAAGACTGGATGGGCCCACCCCTCTCTACCTTCCCATCAGTCTTTGTAACCTATAGCATTTAGGAAATTCAAAGCACACATCCACGTCCACTTGTTGTTTCTTTGATGACGACGAAAACTGTCTGCCCAAGATTAGAAAGTATTTGGCTGAATACGCTTTGATGTAAAAAAAAAAACAAAACAAAACAAACAAAAAAAACAACAACAACAAACCGAAGTTTGCAGTTTATTCCAGTCATGGCGGCATTCGTTTTTCATCAGTTTTCACAAGACATCCGACAGTTGTGTTGCCAGTTTCAAAAGAACAGGTGTTAGTCTTTAATCTTTTTAACATGCGTCGATAACAACTACATCCTGTCGGAATCCTTTGTCTTCAATGGTGCTTGTCAGTTTCAGGTCGCCCAATCTTAAGTATCTGCGTCGTTTGATGCCAGTTTCGAAGCAAGTTCAAACTTCCCGTGTTTGATTTACTTTTTATAGTTAAAATGCTTTTCACATGGACAACAAAGGTGGCCGGCATGTCGGTAAACTCGAATTGGCTGACAAAATCGGACCATGGGAACACCCTTACACACAAACACATTATGCACACGCAGGCGCACTCATGCGACAACACGCACATACATACAATCATCCTTTCTCAAGCTCATTCTGTCTCTCTCTGTTCTCCGTTTTGAATTTTCTGTTTTTCTGGGGTCATGTCATTGAGATCTAGTGCCATTGTGATCAAATGCCATGGTCATGTTATTGTGACCAAGTGCCATTGTGACCAAGTGCCATTGTGACCAAGTGCCGTTGTGACCAAGTGCCGTTGTGGCCACGTGTCTTGACCAAGTGTCATTGTAACCAAGTGACGTTGTAACCAAGTGTCGTTAGTGACCACATGTCAGTGGACTGACCACTGGTCGTCTGCATTGTACAAGGTTCACAAGCACTCAGGAGACATTTATTAAGTATAAAATAATCGGAATATCCGATTTACGCTATGGTGACCAGTGGTAAGTGCCACTGACCACTAGTCATCTACATGGTACAAGGTACGCAGGTACTCAGGAGACACTAATTAGCTGTAAAAATAGTTAAAATCTCTGATTCACATTAAAGTGACCAATGGTCAGTGACACTGACCACTGGTTGTCTGCATTGCACAAGGTATGCAAACACTCATGGGAAACTAATTAACTGTAAAATAGTCGAAATATCTGATTTACGTCATAGTGACCACCAGCCTTCTGCATTGTACAAGGTACACAGGTACTCAGGAGACTATAATTAGCTGTGAAATAGATAAAAATCTCCGATTTACGTCGTGATGACCAGTGGTCAGTGGCACTGACCACTAGTCATCTGCATTGTACAAGCTAAGGTACGCAGGTACTCAAGAGACTCTAATTAGCTGTAAAATAGTTAAAGCAGGCAAAACGGGATGAAGTAACAACGGTACTTGGTCACAACGACACGTGGTCACAGCGACATTTTGTCACAACTACGCTTAGTCATATTGGCAGTTGGTCACATTGGCATGTAGCCGTCTTGCTTTTCCACGCATGCACGGGCGTACTCACACACCCGAATATTGACCCACGAGTGTAAGCTAGCACGAGAAATGTTAATACGTATATCTTTTCGTGAACCAGGATGTGTGTGTGTGTGTGTGTGTGTGTGTGTGGGGGGGGGGGGGGGGGGGGGGGGGGGGGGGAGAAGTAGGAGGTCCATCTAGTCTAGAACTAGACTTTGTCTAAACCAAACTGACTGTATATATGTAAGGGGGTGTAAACATGCAGATTAACCCAAATTTTCTTTTAAAGGCAGGTGTGCGTGTTGGGAAAAGGCAGAGGAAAACCCTGAATATCCTCTCTTGTTTGAAGGCTGGGGTGGAGATTGACCCTTTGGGGAAGGGGGGGGGGGGGGGGGGGGGGTTAATCCAGGCTAGCCCAAACTTACCCCCGGGGGGTAAGTTCCAACTGGGGGGGGGGGGGGGAGGTAAGTTCTAACCAGTCCTAGAATGACCCCCAGGGGTAAAAGCAGGCTAGCCCAGACTTACCCCGGGTAAGTTCCAGAGGGGGGTAAGAACGGGCTGTTAACATCGGTTTTCCACAAGTGTCATGTGTTTTCCCATTTTTCTCTGGGAAATAGTTATTGTCGGTGTCATCCTTAACGATTACAACCTTTTTCCTTTTTTTTTTTTTTTTTTTTTTCTTTTTTTTTTTTGCGGGGGGAAACTTATATCCTTCTGGAAAATAATAAAACAGGAAACCAGTTGCATCCTCGGGATCACAGCTATCTTCCCTGTTTTGCTGACACTACTGACGTTTGTCCGGATAAATAACGATCATAGATGTTGTCCTTGTTAACACGTTTCCGCACCATTATATCTGCTCTCCTCAGGGGAACAACGATAAACTGGGAAAATAACCAAACATCCGTGATCTGGGAAAAAAAAGCAGGGGAAAACAGTTATATCCCGGAAAAAATACTTGCAATCTCTGGCAAAATACTTGTGATCCTAGACTAATAACCTTAATAAACTCTCTTTTTGCCATTTTCTTTGGGATCATTACTATTTTCCTGACTATAGTCGCCTTTAGCGCTAGTATGCTTCCATCGCAAGATCATGGCATTTAGCACCTTGGAACCACTAAGACAACCAGAGTGAACTAATTCCAGATAAAGAAGCAAGGAGGTCTAGCATTTTGTCTCCGTTGTTTCCGTCCTTCCCTCCCCCATTGCATTCTGTGCCAGTCGTACCAGTGCCAGGAGAGCACATCCCTAGCCAACGGTATGGAATCAAAGTCTGTAACCATAAATGCGCAGTTTCACACTCCGAGTAAAATTTAATGCTTTGGAAAAAAAGATGAACATGAAAGAAACAATAAAAAATAAACCGTGAAACAAATGGAGACTAAAAACAAAACAAAAACAAAAAAAAAATGAATAAGGAAATGAAACTGACGAGAAAACGCCGACTGCAAAGATATCATCACGATGGGTGATCAGCTGCCTGTTGTTATAGCTTCAGTAGACACTCGATTCACCTTCTTTAGAGAAACCGCTACATTAGTTGTGAAAGCAATCTCCGAAATAATATACTTAAATGCACATTTTCTCGCCTCCCCCTCCCTCCCCCAACCTCCATTCTCCAAAGGTCACACACACACACACACACACACACACACACACACACACACACACACACACACACACACACACACATGCATACATACATACATACATACATACATACATACATGCACTCGCGAGCGCATTCACTCATACAGGCAAAATGAGAGGGATACAGGCCAAATCAAAATTGAGGGGAGGGGGGGGGGGGGGGGGGGGGGGGGGGCTGAAGAACGAACACGCTTAAGAGTATCCCCTTTTTCAAGCATCAGCGCTGATAAACTTAAGGACAGTACATCAAAGCAAAGCATAAACATAGGGAAGAATCTGACGACTGATAGAGTTGGACTCAAATAAAGATGAAGCCAACGCACACAATTAGGTTAACCAGTACTGATCTGTATGAGTTTAGGGGAGCCCGTCACTTATTTCTGCAGCCAAAATAGCGGCTCACTGACGCAGTTAGGTTAATGTACGCAGCTATAGCTGTCTAGTTGCATTGATCCATAAATTAAAAATAAAATGAAAAATAAAAGAGAGAAAGATTTTGTGACGATTAACATTATTAGGTGTTTTTTTTTTTTTTTTTTTTTTTAATAAAAGTAGTTTGTAAGTCTTTTTATATCTAGGGCAGGAATGAGAAACAAGGTGCAATATGTTCTAAACGACTGCGACAGGATGGGGCAAGGAAGACATCATGTGTTCTCATCAAAATATCTGTTCGTGACCGAAGACGTGTCCACCAGAGAGAGAGAGAGAGAGAGAGAGAGAGAGAGAATGAGTGAGAGAGAGATGCTTATTTTTCATTTGATCTAAGAACATGTAAGAAATCTTAACCAAAAACGCTCTGAAAGCTTAGAAAAAGCTAAACTGTGAGTGATAAGAAAGTAAGGAAATGAAAGAGAAACAGACGAAATGGTACAGCACTGGGCCCTTTCAATCTCGAGCCGTCACCGGTTAATTTCTTCAGCAGAAATTCTGGGGCTATTTAATGCCAGAAAATGGCATCATTGTCGTAAAACTTAAGGCCGAAACCGCGTCACGACCGTCTCTCTCTCTCTCTCTCTCACACATTCACACATCACGCACGCGCGCGCGCGCACACACACACACGCACGCTTGAGTTTTGAATCTGCAGCCAGCATGGCAGCTGTGTGAATCTGCCGTGAGTCTCTCATTCACCTGCTTGAGCACTCTTCTCAAGAAGATGCCAGGCTGTCACCTGTTGTAATGACGTCATTGACTGATATGTCAGATTGCACCAGACGAACTCTTCCGTCCGTTCATCGACAGTTTTCCACTGGCTGACTCACCACGATCTCTGTGATTTGTCGCTTCTTCGAGGTTGAGGATGACTTCGGAGGAATGTTCATTACTATGGGAAAGACTGTGGGAGGGAGAGGGAGAGGGGGTGGGAAAGGAGGAGAAGCAGGGAGACTGGGACTCTAATTCAAACACTGACATATTTATAGTGAACTCTTCATTATTTGTGCTAGTCTTCCACTTTTTTTTTTTTTTTTTTTTTTTTTTTTTTGCTGTCCCAACCTCTGCGCCACCTCAGAGGCAGTGCACCCACGCCGCTCATTCCGACACCCCGTTCACAGCCACAGCCCGGTCGGCCCCGCCGCAACCCCGGCACCGGCCGTCCACAGGAAGCAGTCAATGTCAAGTCGTCAGGAGGCAACCCACCGGCACACTGCTGCCGAGTTACTTCAGTGGTGTTCAGTAGCGCCTGTTCTGATCTAAACATACGCAGGACACCACCTACTAAGTCCCCTACTGACGACAATAATTGCTTAGTCGCGGAGCCAGCGTGAGTGAGCTCTCCCTCCGGAGGGCGCCACCACGTCCGTCCAACGACAGCCCCATGGACTCGCCGATACCGGTGACCCGGACGGAACCAAACCAAGGCCACAGACGTGGAGAGAGGACATCGAAACTGAGGTCACCATGAGAGCAGGGCATGAAGGGTCACAGAATTTGAGACTTTTTATATGCTGATCGATGAGAATGAGGATGATGCAGATGATGTTACGGATTTCCATTTTGGTCTGAGACTACACGACAGGGCTGTACTCTGCTTCTTTCATAATATATATCCCGGCGTCAACAGGCCCGAGAGATACAGGCACCTGCAGTGTTGGTTAGGAAATTTGAGGAACACTCAGAAACGCGTCCATAAAGTGGATGAAACTCGACTGTGTGGTCCCAGTCTTCCCAACTGAGTCCGCAGCAAACTCAACTTTCGGTAGGAGCGGTCGGGGTAGAAAAAGACCCACAAGACTCTGATGGGATTCGAACCCACGACCTCCCAGCCGGGAGTCCGCGACGCTAACCACTTCGCCACGGCGGGTCTTCTACACATTTGATTCTTTGATATTATAATGTTACACGACGGTTCTTTCTTTCTCTTCTTTTATGCTCTTTTGAGTTAGAGACGAGCGGAATGAAAGTGTCAACACACCAAACATTAGTACATAATTAAACCCGGATGCATTGTAAACTGAATACCAAGCTATTAGTCCACATTCAAATTTCCATCAGTACACAGAACATTCAGATTTTCCAACTGAGAGAGAGAGAGAGAGAGAGAGAGAGAGAGAGAGAGAGAGAGAGAGAGAGAGAGCCCGCTTATTAAACAGAAAACGAAAACTTAGATCGAGAAGAAAAAAAAAGAACGTGAAAAAAATATGGGAGGTTAGAAGACCACACGCACACAAAAAACGTGTGCGCTTTGTACATGCTACATGAAATCCCAGCGGTATCTTCTTTAGCTGTTTAACTGAATTTAAATGAAAAACCTCCTTCCCGCCCCCATATTCTGTCCCCCCCCCCCCCCCCCCCCCCCCCCCCCCACACACACACACACACATGTACGCACGCACGCGCGCGCGCGCGCGCGCACACACACACACACACTCACACAGAGTAGCCCTTTTAAAAACATACTTTATTCATGTGTTGGCACAATGAACATATATGCCTGAGCATTTCATTTATATCACATTCAACAAGACACACAACAAAAGGTGTTAGTAAACAACAAAAAACAACATAGCAATTTTTGCATTCATGTTTTTATACAAAGCCATCTACCGTTATCAAATACTTTTATCAAAACCACCAATCATAGCTACACAAATTTCCTGTTGAAGCAGGGTATTTTTTGAATGAATTTGTAAACTATCAGCATCCCCCCCCCCCCCCCCTCTCTCTCTCTCTCTCTCTCACACACACACACACACACACACACACACACACACACACACACACACACACACACACACACACAAACACACACACACACACGCACGCACACTCACACACTCACACACACTCACTCGCACACACACACATTCACACTCACACACTGACTGAAACCAATTATTGTCAGATTAACTCATAGCTAAGCTGACATTTAAGAAAAGGTTATGAAAAAAATGTCAACATTTTTTATTTACAGGAAAGGAGCATAATTCACGCACACACCCACACCCACACCCACACACACGCACACACACACACACACACACACACATGCACACACGCGCACACACACACACACACACACACACACACACACACACACTTGCACACACACACACACACACACACACACACACACACACACACACACACACACACACACACACACTTGCACACACACACAGATTCAAAGATTTTAATCCCGTGACCCTTTTAGGGCATGGAGGACTTGAAACAAATCAAAGAAATAAAAATGAAACAAATTAAACATTCAAATTTTCCCTATGATTAACACACTAAATGTAATGTTACACAAATTCACAAAGTTTTAAAAACTTCGCTAAGTTTAGCAACACTTTTTTACCACCACAACAAAGTAAACGACAATAGTTAAATACGGACTTTGTACATGTAACTTTTCTAGGTATAAACTGAGTCCTAATGTCGTTATATTTGTTACATTTCATAACAAAATGAAATTTATCACACACACACACACACACACACACACACACACACACACACACACACACACTGACTGAAACCTATTTATTTATTATTTAACTCACAGTTGTTATGCATTTATGACATTTAAGAACTCACTCACACACACACACACACACACACACACACACACACACACACACACACACACTGACTGAAACCTATTTATTGTTAGATTAACTCACAGTGTGTTATGCATTTATGACATTTAAGAACACACACACACACACACACACACACACACACACACACACACACACACACACACTAATGCCCGTCTGACAGTATAAGAGAGTGAATGCATATCCGAATTCTTTGTCACAAGATGACGCCGGTCATAGCACCCGGAGGAAGTCAGCCATACTGGACAACGCACATGGTTTCTGCTCCTGAAGACACACCACAGTGACAGCATCCTCTTGAGACCACGTGACGCACATGAAGACACACCACAGTGATAGCATCCTATTGTGACCATGTGACATCCATGAAGACACACCACAGTGACAGCATCCTCTTGTGACCACGTGACGCACATGAAGACACACCACAGTGATAGCATCCTATTGTGACCACGTGACGCACATGAAGACACACCACAGTGACAGCATCCTATTGTGACCACGTGACAAACATGAAGACACACCACAGTGACAGCATCCTTTTGTGACCACGTGACATCCATGAAGACACACCACAGTGACAGCATCCTCTTGTGACCACGTGACGCACATGAAGACACACCACAGTGATAGCATCCTATTGTGACCACGTGACGCACATGAAGATACACCACAGTGACAGCATCCTCTTTGTGACCACGTGACGCACATGAAGACACACCACAGTGACAGCATCCTCTTGTGTGACCACGTGACGCACAGGAAGACACACCACAGTGACAGCATCCTCTTGTGACCACGTGACGCACAGGAAGACACACCACAGTGACAGCACCCTATTGTGACCACGTGACGCAGATGAAGCCACCACAGTGACAGTATCCCATAGTGACCACACGATACACATGAAGACACACACACCACAGTGACAGTATCTTACAGTGAGCACATGATACACATGAAGACATGCCACAGTGACAGTATCCTATGGTGACCACGTGACACACATGAAGACACACCACAGTGACAGTATCCTATAGTGAGCACATGATACACATGAAAGACACACCACAGTGACAGTATCCTATAGTGACCACGTGACACACATGAAGACACACCACAGTGACCGTATATCCTAGTGACCACGTGACACACACGAAGACACACCACGGTGACAGTATCCTATAGTGACCACGTGACACACATGAAGACACACCACAGTGACAGCATCCTATTGTGACCATTTGACACACATGAAGACACACCACGGTGACAGTATCCTATAGTGACCACGTGAAGCACATCACGTATGCAGTTTTTGTGTCGTGAGCCCTGTTCTGACGACGCATATCACTCATGTCCAGGCACACGCACTCATTTCATGTGATAGTAACAGTAACACAGTTACCTGTACATCTGCCAGTCAACAGCACAGCTACCTCTATATATAGCAGAAATCAACATAGTTAACTTTTTTTTTTATTTACCAGTAACCTTTACATTTACAAGAGATCAAAATAAGTTACACTTACGTCTAACAGGAATCATCCACGTTACCTTTTCGTTTACTAGAGATAACATTGTTATCTTTATTGATCTCTCGTAAACCAAAAGTAGAAAGATGCTGTCCAGATGGTTTAACTTTGTATGAGCCAGAGATCAACATAGCTGCCTTTACATGTATCTGGGGTCAATACGGTTAGCTTTACATTTAACAGAAATCAACATTTATCTTTACATTTACCGCAGATCAGTTTAGTAGCATTTGCACTACACGTGCTTGTGATCACTATGGTTACCTGAATATTTACACTCCCATGTAATCAAAGCAAAGGTAGAGATCCGCACGTCAGTTCACTGTGAGGTCAGTGAAAAGGTGATGTCACCGGACAAAGTATGAACAGATTTTCTGCACGACCATTACATCTCCATCTTCCCTCCCCCTACCATTCTTCCTCCTCCCCAACATCCTTCCATTTGTTCTCTTCTCTTATAAGTTGTTCCTGACAATACACTGGAATTCAGTCAGTATGAAACTAACATATTTCGTGGGTTATGAAGCAACAACCAAGACAATCAGTTCATATAATCCCTGTAAAGGTCTTGAATTAAGCGCAAGCAGACATCAGTGGAAAGATAATGTAATCCCTTAAAGGTCTTGAATCCAGCCATAGCAGACACTAGTGGAACGATAATGTGATTCCTCTAAAGGTCTTGAATCCAGCCATAGCAGACATCAGTGGAGAGACCCTTCAACCAAGCTGATCACAACAGCTCAGGGCTGTCAGCCTTCACGCTCCATGAATCAGCGCCAGGCCTGGGAGCACAAGAAGTCACAGAATCTCTGCTGGTAGTAGATGGATTGTGAGAGGGGGGGGGAGGGGGGTCTATCAGTGAGGACACAGCGTTGCTGGTAGTAGTAGATGGAATGTAAGGGGGTGGGTCTGTCAGTGAGGACACAACGTTGCCGGTAGTAGATAGATGGATTGTGGGGGGGGGGGGGGGGTCTGTCAGTGAAGACACAGCGTTGCTGGTAGTAGATGGATTTGGAGGGAGGGGTCTGTCAGGGACAACTGTGTTGCTGGTAGTTGAGGCGAACGGTGAGGGTCTCGCACATCCTCTTCAGACAGTTCTTGACACGGACGCTGAACAAAAGGTACCACAGTGGGTACACGGGGCTGTTGAGGAGAAGAGCAGACGACACGCCAGTAACACCTGGACCCGGTCCTGTGGGCACAGGTGAGCCAGACTGCCAGGAATCTGTCGTCAGATGGACAAACATGTGGCACCGACAGGAACAGGACAATGACACAGACAATGACAGGAAAGACAATGACAGAGACAAAGAAAGGAAAAAACAAGGACAGAAACAAAGACAGGGAATGCAGTGACATAGACAATGACAGGAAAAACAATGACAAAGACAGTGACAGGAACAACAATTATTAAGGCAATGACAGGAACAACAATTACAAAGACAATGACAGGCAAAACAGTAATAAAGAGAGTGAAATGGGAAAAAAAAACAATGACAAGGATAGTGACATAAACAGCAATTATAAAGACAATGACAGGCAATACAGTAATAAAGAGAGTGAAATGGGAAAAACAATGACAAGGAAGGATAGTGACATAAACAGCAATTATAAAGACAATGACAGGCAATACAGTAATAAAGAGAGTGAAATGGGAAAAAAAATGACAAGGATAGTGACATAAACAGCAATTATAAAGACAATGACAGGCAATACAGTAATAAAGAGAGTGAAATGGGAAAAACAATGACAAGGATAGTGACATAAACACAGCAATTATAAAAGACAATGACAGGCAATACAGTAATAAAGAGAGTGAAATGGGAAAAAAACAATGACAAGGATAGTGACATAAACAGCAATTATAAAGACAATGACAGGCAAAACAGTAATAAAGAGAGTGAAATGGGAAAAACAATGACAAGGATAGTGACATAAACAGCAATTATAAAGACAATGACAGGGCAAAACAGTAATAAAGAGAGTGAAAATGGGAAAAACAATGACAAGGATAGTGACATAAACAGCAATTATAAAGACAATGACAGGCAAAACAGTAATAAAGAGAGTGAAATGGGAAAAACAATGACAAGGATAGTGACATAAACAGCAATTATAAAGACAATGACAGGCAAAACAGTAATAAAGAGAGTGAAATGGGAAAAAAAACAATGACAAGGATAGTGACATAAACAGCAATTATAAAGACAATGACAGGAAAAAGAATGACAAAGACAGTGACAGGAACAACACTTGTAAAGACAATGACAGGGGAAAACAATGACACAAACAGTGACAAAAAAAACAATGACAAAGACAATGACAGGTAAAATAATGACAAAGACAATGACAGGAAAAACAATGACAAAGACAATGACAGGTAAAATAATGACAGAAGCAATGACAGTAAAGCAATGACAAAGGCATTGACAGAATAAACAATGACAAAGACAATCAGCATACTTTGAAATTCGGAAGATCGGCTCCATCAAACACTTACTAACTACAGATGCTGCTAAAACTCTGATCACATCGCTGGTACTCACCCGATTAGATTGCTGTAATGCCTTACTAGCTGGTTTGCTTCAAAACCTTACAGACAAATTGCAGAGTGATGAACTGTGCTGCTCGTCTACTTTTCAAGTCTCCCAAGAGAGAACATATAACTCCTCTTCTGTCCGAGTTACATTGGCTTTCTGTTTCTCTGCCAGAACAGAGTATAAGATCTGCACTCTTTGTTATAACGTGCTCGTTGGCACATCACCCACTTATTTGTCTGAACTTTTGCAGTTTTACACTCCTCCCTAGGTCTTTACGTTCCTCTGACGACAATCGTCTCTTCAACAAACCAAACCCCAAATACCTGAAAAAGACTTTAGGAGAACGGGGTTTCTTCTACCTTGGTCCGTCCATGTGGAGTGATCTCCCTTATCCTGTCCGCCGTGCTCCATCCCTCTCCACATTTAAATCAAGGCTAAAAAACATTTGTTCCAAAAGTACTTTCCTCATTCCGTGTCATGTAAACTATAGCACTGTCAGTTATTGTCCAGTTCTGATTCTTCCAATTTCGCAGAGTTGTCAAATGTTCAGTTACGTGTAGTGTTGTCTGTTCATGTGTCTGTGCAGGTCTGTCTGAGTGTGTCGGTGTGTGTGTGTGTGTGTGTGTGTGTGTGTGCGCGCGCGCGCGCGCGCGTGTGTTTGTGTGTGCGGGCGTGGGCGCGTATGCTGCCTTTGCGCGTGTGTGTGCGTTGCTTACTTACTTCTTCTGTCTGTTCTTGTTTAATACTTTACAAGATTTTTTTTGTTTGTTTCCAACAGAAATTTTTTTATTAGGCCTATGTTAAAATGGTGCGATGTTTATTTTCTTCCCCTTGCATTTCTCTGTCCTTTCTTTTTCGAAACGTCTTTTGACATCCTATTCATGAAATGTGTGTGTGTGTGTGTGTGTGTGTGTGTGTGTGTGTGTGTGTGTGTGTGTGTGTGTGTGTGTGTGTGTGTGTGTGTGCGTGTGTCTGTGTGTGTGTCTGTGTGAGTTTGTGTCTCTGTGTGTGTGTGCGCGCGCGCGTACGCTTGCATATTGTATATTAGATATTCATCATGTCATTGAGTGATTTTAATTATGTGAGATATTTGTGACTTGTTTATTTCCTGCTTAATATTTATGAAGTTTGCTTCTATTTTCTTTCTATCTTTGCCATGAATACAGCTGTTTATTGTAGTTTTATGTTTTTATTCACACTTTGTAAGCGCTTTGAGCTCATCAGAGATGGGGCGCATATAAAATTTCATTATTATTAATATTGTTATTATTATCATTATTATTATTAAAGCAGTGACAGGAACAACAATTGTAAAGACAATGACATGGAAAACAATAACACGGACAATGACGGGTAAAATAATGACAGAGAAAACAATGACAGTAAAACAATAACAAAGGCAATGACAGAATAAACAATGACAAAGACAATGGCATGGAAAACAAGAACAGACAATGACAGGGAAAACAATAATAAAGACAATGACAGGTAAAATAATGACAGAAGCAATGACAGTAAAGCAATGACAAAGCAATGATAGAATAAACAATGACAAAGACAATGGCATGGAAAACAATAACACAGACAAGGAAAGAGAAAACACTGACACTAACATTGACAGGGAAACACTAACACTGACGATAGCACGGGAAACATTTCCGCTGACGTTGACAGGGAAAAACATCGATTCTAGCAATGATGTGTAAACAATGACATTGATAATGAAAGGGAAAGCACTGGCACCAACAATAATAGAGAAAACAATGGCACAGACAATGATAGGAAAATACTGACATTGAAAATCATAGGGAAACAATGACAGATAGTGATAGAAGAAACGATGACACTAACAATGGCATGGTAAAAAAAGACACAGACAATAATAAATAAAAGTAGTAATGACACACAAATGATAGGGAAAATGCTGACACTCATATGATAAGGGAAAATGATGTTAGAGAAAACAACGACCAATGACACAGAAATGACAAACGAAACCAAGGTCACTGACAATAAGAAGAAAAAACAATGACACAGAAATGACAAAAGACCAAGGTCACTGACAATAAGAAGAAAACAATGACACAGAAATGACAAAGAAACCAAGGTCACTGGCAATAATATGAAAAGACTGACACAGAAATGGCAAAGAAACCAAGGACACTGGCAATAATAATATGAAAACACTGACACAGAAATGGAAAAGAAACCAAGGACACTGACAATAATATGAAAAAAACACTGACACAGAAATGGCAAAGAACCAAGGACACTGACAATAATATGAAAAGACTGACACAGAAATGGCAAAGAAACCAAGGACACTGACAATAATATGAAAAGACTGACACAGAAATGGCAAAGAAACCAAGGACACTGACAATAATATGAAAAGACTGACACAGAAATGGCAAAGAAACCAAGGACACTGGCAATAATATGAAAACACTGACACAGAAATGGCAAAAGAAACCAAGGACACTGGCAATAATATGAAAACACTGACATAGAAATGGCAAAGAAACCAAGGACACTGGCAATAATATGAAAAACACTGACACAGAAATGGCAAAGAAACCAAGGACACTGGCAATAATATGAAAACACTGACACAGAAATGGCAAAGAAACCAAGGACACTGACAATAATATGAAAAACACTGACACAGAAATGGCAAAGAAACCAAGGACACTGACAATAATATGAAAACACTGACACAGAAATGGCAAAGAAACCAAGGACACTGACAATAATATGAAAACACTGACACAGAAATGGCAAAGAAACCAAGGACACTGACAATAAGATGGGAAGCGTTTACACTGGCAATGAAAAGGAAAACAGGGTCAGTTTCAATCTTAGTGTCACTGAAGTGCCATAAGTAAAATCACTGCTGCTTTATCACTGTAAAATGAAATGATATTGAAAATAAGTCTGAGCACAACAGGGGGAACAATGACACTGCTAATGACGGAAGAAAACAATGACAGTGATAATGACAGAGAAAACAATGACACTGACAATGATACAGAAAACAACGATACTGAAAATGAGAGAAAAAAACAACGACACTGGTAACAATGACAGTGATAATGACAGAAAACAATGACACTGATGGTGACGGTGAAAAGAATGACAGTGGTAATGACACAGAAAACAATGACACAGATAATGACAGAGCAAATCATGACACTGATGATGACATAGAAAACAATGACATTGATGATAAAGGCACTGACAATGATAGAGAAAGCGATGACATTGACAATGACAGAAAACAATGACATTGACAATGACAGACAGAAAATGATTAAACGAAAACTGACAGACAAAACTATAACACTGACAATGACGAGTGAAAACAATGACACTCACAGACACAACAAGAATTCTGACAATGATAGGGAAAACGATTACGTTCACAATGACAGCATTTAATGAGACTTGCAGTAAAAGGGAAAAGGATAACGCTACCAGTAAGAGACAACAAATGACACTGTCAATAAGAAAAAAAAGAAAGGCACTATCGACGAGAGAAAAAAAATGACACTGTTAATGAGAGAACAAAATGACACTGTCAATGAGAGAACAAAATGACACTGTCAATGAGAAAAAAAAAAAATCACACTGTCAATGAGAGAAAAAAAATGACACTGTCAATGAGAGAAAAAAAAATGACACTGTCAATGAGAGAAAAAAATGACACTGTCAATGAGAGAACAAAATGACACTGTCAATGAGAGAAAAAAAAAATGACACTGTCAATGAGAGAAAAAAATGACACTGTCAATGAGAGAAAAAAAATGACACTGTCAATGAGAGAAAAAGATGACACTGTCAATGAGAGGGAAAAATGGCACTGTCAATGAGAGAAAAGAAAAGAAAGACACTATCAACAAGAGGAAAATAATGTCACTGTCAATGAGAGGAAAACAATGACACTGTCAATGAGAGAGAAAAGAAAAGAAAGACACTGTCAATGAGAGGAAAACAATGACACTGTCAATGGAAGGAAAACAATGACACTGTCAATGAGAGAAAAGAAAAGAAAGACACTGTCAATGAGAGGAAAACAATGACACTGTCAATGGAAGGAAAACAATGACACTGTCAATGAGAGAAAAAAAAATGACACTGTCAATGAGAGAAAAAATGACATTGTCAATGAGAGAAAAAATGACATTGTCAATGAGTCAATGAGAGAAAAAATGACACTGTCAATGAGACGGGAAAAAAAAAATGACACTGTCAATGAGACGGGAAAAAATGACACTGTCAATGAGAGGGGAAAAATGACACTGTCAATGAGAGGGGAAAAAAATGACACTGTCAATGAGAGGGGGAAAATGACACTGTCAATGAGAGAAAAAGATGACACTGTCAAGGAGAAAAAATGACACTGTCAGTGAGAGAGAAAAATGACACTGTCAATGAGAGAGGAAAAAATGAAACTGTCAATGAGAGGGGAAAAAAAATGACACTGTCAATGAGAGAAAAAATGACACTGTCAATGAGAGGGGAAAAAATGACACTGTCAATGAGAGAAAAAATGACATTTTCAATGAGTCAATGAGAGAAAAAAAAAAAAGACACTGTCAATGAGAGAAAAAAATGACACTGTCAATGAGAGAGGAAAAAATGACACTGTCAATGAGAGAGGAAAAATGACACTGTCAGTGAGAGAGGAAAAATGACACTGTCAGTGAGGAGAGGAAAAATGACACTGTCAGTGAGAGAGGAAAAATGACACTGTCAATGAGAGAGGAAAAATGACACTGTCAATGAGAGAAAGAAATGACACTGTCACTGAGAGAAAAAAATGACACTGTCAGTGAGAGAGGAAAAAATGACACTGTCAATGAGAGAAAAAAATGACACTGTCAGTGAGAGAGGAAAAAATGACACTGTCAATGAGAGAGGAAAAATGACACTGTCAATGAGAGAGGAAAAATGACACTGTCAATGAGAGAGAAAAAAATGACACTGTCAGTGAGAGAGGAAAAATGACACTGTCAATGAGAGAGGAAAAAATGACACTGTCAATGAGAGAGGAAAAAGGACACTGTCAATGAGAGAGGAAAAAGGACACTGTCAATGAGAGAGGAAAAAGGACACTGTCAGTGAGAAAACAAAATGACATTGTCAATGAGAAAACAAAATGACATTGTCAATGAGAAAAGAAAATGACGCTGTCAATGAGAGAAAACAAAATGACACTGTCAATGAGAGAGAAAAAAAATGACACTATCAATGAGAGAGAAAAAAATGACACAGTCAATGAGAGAAAAAAACAAAGACACTATTACCACCACCACCACCCCACCCCAAAAAAAAAAAAAAAAGACACTGTCATTGAGAGAAAACAAATGACACTGTCAATGAGGAGGAAAAAGATAGATATCATCGACGAAGAAAGAAAACCCAGTGACACTATCAGCGCGAGAAAAATTTGACACCGTCAGTTAGAGAATAAAGACAGATACCACCAAATGAGGGGAAAACAATGATACTGTCAATGAAAAAAATGACACTGTCAATGAGAGAAAAAAAGAAAGATACCATCAATGGGGTGAAAAATAATGACACTGTCAATGAAATAATGACACTGTCAATGAGAGAAAAAAATGACACTGTCAATGAGAAAAAAAAAAATGACACTGTCAATGAGAGAAAAAAAAAGAGACCATCGATGAGGGAAAAAAAATGACACTGTCAATGAAAAAAAATAATGATGCTGTCGAACGGGAGGACAACATTGATACTGTTAACGACGATGAAACCACTGACAATGACAAAGGAAAACAATGACACTATCAATGGGAAGAAAACAATGACACTGTCAATGAGAGAAAAACAATGACACTGTCAATGGGAAGAAAACAATGACACTGTCATGGGGATGAAAACAATGACACTGTGACTGTGAATGGGAAGAAATCAACGACACTGTCAATGAGAGAAAAACAATGACACTGTCAATGGGAAGAAAACAATGACACTGTCAATGGGAAGAAAACAATGACACTGTCAATGGGAAAGTAAACAATGACACTGTCAATGAGAAAGTAAACAATGACACACGATGATACAGCTAATGGGGGGGAAAACAATGACACTGTCAATGAGAGAAAAACAATGACACTGTCAATGAGAGAGAAAAACAATGACACTGTCGATGAGAGAAAAACAATGACACTGTCAATGAGAGGAAAACAATGACACCGTCAATGGAAGAAAAACAATGACACTGTCAATGGGAAGAAAACAATGACACTCTCAATGGGAAGAAAACAATGACACTGTCAATGAGAGAAAAAAACAATGACATCATCATGGGAAGAAAACAATGACACTCTCAATGGGAAGAAAACAATGACACTCTCAATGGGGAAAAAAAACAATGACATTGTCAATGACAGAAAAACAATGACATCGTCAATGGGAAGAAAACAATGACACTGTCAATGGGAAGAAAACAATGACACTGTCAATGGGAAGAAAACAATGACACTGTCAATGGGAAAGTAAACAATGACACTGTCAATGGGAAAGTAAACAATGACAATATGATATAGCTAATGGGAGGAAAACAATCAATGACACTGTCAATGAGAGGAGGAAAACAGTGACACTATCAATGAGAGGAAAACAGTGACACTATCAATGAGAGGAAAACAGTGACACTGTCAATGAGAGGAAAACAGTGACACTATCAATGAGAGGAAAGCAATGACACCGTCAATGGGAAAGTAAACAATGACACTATCAATGAGAGAAATACAATGACACTGTCAATGAGAGAAAAACAATGACACTGTCAATGAGAGGAAAACAATGACACCGTCAATGGGATGAAAACAATGACACTGTCAATGGGAAGAAAACAATGACACTGTCAATGGGAAGAAAACAAATGACACTGTCAGTGGGAAGAAAACAATGACACTGTCAGTGGGAAGAAAACAATGACACTGTCAATGGGAAAGTAAACAATGACGCTGTCAATGAGAGGAAAACAATGACTGTCAATGAGAGGAAACAATGACATTGTCAATGAGAGAAAAACAATGACACTCTCAATGAGAGAAAAACAATGAAACTTTCAATGGGAAGAAAAACAATGACACTGTCAATGGGATGAAAACAATGACACTGTTGATGAGAAGAAAACAATGACACTGTCAATGAGAGAGGAAAAACAATGACACTGTCAATGAGAAGAAAACAATGACACTGTCAATGAGAGGAAAACAATGACATTGTCAATGAGAGGAAAACAATGACATTGTCAATAAGAGGATGACAGTGACAGTCAATTAGAGGACAACAATGACACTGTCAATGGGAGAAAACGATGACACAGGCTGTGAAAGGAAAACAATGACACAATCGAATGAAGGAAACTATTGACACTTGTAATTACATAGACAACAATAACACTTTTAATGAGAGGGAAATATTGTCACTGACAGGTAAGCAATGACACTGTCAACGAGGATGAAAAGGAAGCCACAGTCATTTCAAAAGAAAACAATCAAACTGTCAATGAGATGAAAACAACGAAACTGTCAATGATAGGAAGAAAATGGCACTGTCATTGAGATGGAAAACAATGAGATTACCAATGAGAAGAAAACAATGACACCCATCAACGAAAAGAAACCATGACACTGTCAGAGACAGGAAAACAACGACAATAACACTGCTAATAGTGGCAAAACATGACACTGTCAATGGGAGGAATAAAATAACAACGACACTGTTTAAAGAATAACACTGTCAACGAGAGGAAAATAATGACACTGTCAACGGGAGAAAACCAATGACTGTGATGGGTGAAAATGACACTGCCAATGACAGGGGAAAAATGACACTGTAAATGAGAGAAGAAATAATGACACTGTCAGTGAGAGGGAAAATAATGAGACTGTCAATGACAGGGGAAATAGTGACACTGCCAATGACAGGGGAAAAAATGTAAATGAGAGAAGAAATAATGACACTGTCAGTGAGAGGGGAAATAATGACACTGTCAATGACAGGGGAAATAGTGACACTGCCAATGACAGGCAAATAACGACACTGTAAATGAGAGATAGAATAATGACACTGTCAGTGAGAGGGGAAATAGTGACACTGCCAATGGCAGGGGAAAAATATGACACTGTCTGTGAGATGGGAAATAATGACACTGCCAATGACAGCAAACAACGACACTGTAAATGAGAGAAGGAATAATGATAATGTCAGTGAGAGGGAAATAATGACACTGTCAATGACAGGGGAAATGTGACACTGTCAGTGTGAGGGGAAAATAATGACACTGCCAATGACAGCAAACAACGACACTGTAAATGAGAGATGGAATAATGACACTGTCAGTGAGAGGGGAAATAGTGACACTGTCAATGACAGGGGAAATAGTGACTGCCAATGACAGGCAAACAACGACACTGTAAATGAGAGAAGGAATAATGACACTGTCAGTGAGAGGGGAAATAATGACACTGTCAATGACAGGCAAACAATGACGCTGTCAACGAGAGGGAAAATAATGACACTGTCAATGAGAGGGGAAATAATGATACTGTCAATGACAGGGAAAAAATAATGACACTGTCAATGACAGAGGAAATAGTGACACTGCCAATGACAGGCAAACAATGACGCTGTCAATGACAGTGGAAATAATGACACTGTCAATGACAGGCAAACCATGACAATGTCAATGACAGGGGAAATAATTACACTGTCAATGACAGGGGAAATAGTGACACTGCCAATGACAGGCAAACAACGACACTGTAAATGAGAGAAGGAATAATGACACTGTCAATGAGAGGGGAAATAATGACACTGTCAATGACAGGCAAACAACGACACTGTAAATGACAGAAGGAATAATGACACTGTCAATGAGAGGAAAAACAATGACACTGTCAATGACAGGGGAAATAATGGCACTGTTATTGAGAGAGGAAATAATTACACTGTCGGTGAGAGGGGAAATAATGACACTGTCGGTGAGAGGGGAAACAACGACACTGTCTATGAGAGAGGAAATAATGACACTGTTAATGAGAGGGGAAAATAACGACACTGTTATTGAGAGGGGAAACAACGACACTGTCTATGAGAGAGGAAACAATGACACAGATAATGAGAGGGGAACTAATGACACTGTGGGCGAGAGGGGAATAATGACACTGTAAATAAGAGGAAAACAATGACACTGTAAATTGAGGGGGAATGACACTGTCAATGGGAAGGGAAATAATGACATTGTCAATGAGAGGGGAAACAATGACACTGTCTATGAGAGAGGAAATAACACAGTTAACGACAGGGGAAAATAATGACGCTGTCAGCAAGTGGGGAGATAATGACACTGTCAGTGAGAGGGGAAATAATGACACTGTCAATGAGAGGGGAAAATAATGACGCTTTCAGCAAGAGGGGCGATAATGACACTGTCAATGAGAGGGTAAATAATGACACTGTCAATGAGAGGGGAAATAGTGTCAGTCAGAGGTGAGATAATGACATAGTGAATCAGAGGGTAAACAATTACATTGTCAATGAGAGATGAGTTATTGACACTGTCAATGAGAGGGGGAAAATTGACATTGTCAATGACAGGCAATGAATGACACTGTCAGTGAGAGGAGAAATAATGACACTGTCAAGGAGAGTAAAACAATGACACTGTCAAAGAGGGGGGAAATAGTGACACTGTCGATGACAGGGGAAATAATGACACTGTCAATGACAGGGGAAATAATGACACTGTCAATGACAGGGGAAATAGTGACACGATCAATGAGAGTTGAAATAATGACACTGTCAATGAGAGGGAAAATAATGACACTGTCAATGAGAGGGACAATAATGACACTGTCAATGAGAGGGGAAATAATGACACTGTCAACGAATGGGAAAATAATGACACTGTCAAATGAGAGGGGAAATAATGACACTGCCAATGAGAGGGGAAATAATGACACTGTCAACATGAGTCAAACCATGACTCTATCAATGGGAGAATAAAACAATGACACTGTCAATAACACAGAAAATCAAGGACATTATTAGTGAGAAAAAAAGAATGACACTGTCAATAACACAGAAAATCAAGGACATTATCAGTGAGAGAAAAAGAATGACACTGTCAATAACGCAGAAAATCAAGGACATTATTAGTGAGAGAAAAAGAATGACACTGTTGATGCCAGGAAAACAATAATACTGTCAATGACGAAGAAAAGACACTCCAAATGAGACGAAAACAATGACACTGTAAATAAGAAGAAACAATGACACTGTCAATGAGAGGAAAACAATGACACTGTCAATGAGAGGAGACAATGACACTGTCAATGAGAAAAACATGACACTGTAATGAGAGGAAACAACAATAAACAATAACACTATTAAAACATATTGAAAACAAAGTTAGTGTGTGTGAGTATGATTTTGCGCGCGCGCGCGCGCGCATTCGTGTGTGTGTTGTGTGTGTGTGTGTGTGTGTGTGTGTGTGTGTGTGTGTGTGTGTGTGTGTGTGTGTGTGCGCGCGCGCGTGCGTGCGTGCGTGCGTGCGTGCGTGCGTGCGTGCGTGCGTGCGTGCGTGTGTGTGTGTGTGTGTGTGTGTGTGCACGGGCATGTGCGCACGCGCGCCCCCCCCCCCCCCCCCCACACACACACACACACACATACAGAGAGAGAGAGAGGCAGACAGACGGACAGATAGACAGGCAGACCTGGCAGACGATAAGCGGGAAGGAGAAGAGCAGGTAGGCTGTCAACATGACCAGGCTGTTCTTGGTGGCACTGCTCAGGCTGCCCCTCTCTCTCCGCACCGACTGCTTCCTCATCGCTGACCTGAAACCACGCCACGCTCTTCCACTTGTACTTCACTTAGTCCACACTCACCACTAGTATTTCAGCTACCTGAAACTCACCACTAGTATTTCAACTAGTCAATAATCACCACTAGTACTTCAGCTAGCCGAAAACTCACCACTATTATTTCAACTGGTCAATAATCACCACTAGTACTTCAGCTAGTCAACACTCACCACTAGTAATTCAACTAGTCAATACCACTAGTACTTCAGTTAGTCAACAGTCACCACTAGTACTTCAGCTAGTCAACACTCACCACTGGTACTTAAACCAGTCAACACTCACCACTACTACTTCAGCTAGTCAACATTCGCCACTAATACTTCAGGTAGTCAACACTCGCCACTAGTACTTCAGCTAATCAACACTCGCCACTAGTACTTCAGCTTGTCAACACCCACCACAAGTGCTTCAACAACTCACTCATCGACTACAGCTCCAACCAGTCATCAATCATTGACTGGTACTTCAGCTGGTCAACACTCGCCACTAGTACTTCAGCTACTCAACACTCGCCACTAGTACTTCAGCTAGTCAACACTCGCCACTATTACTTTCAGCTACTTAACACTCGCCACTAGTACTTCAGCTAGTCAACACTCACTACTAGTACTTCAGCAAGTCAACACTCACTACTAGTACTTCAGCTAGTCAACACTCGCCACTAGTACTTCAGCTAATCAACACTCGCTACTAGTACTTCAGCTAGTCAACACTCACCACAAGTACTTCAACAACTCACTCATCGACTACAGCTCAACCAGTCATCAATCATTGACTGGTACTTCAGCTAGTCAACACTCGTCACTAGTACTTCAGCTAATCAACACTCGCTACTAGTACTTCAGCTTGTCAACACTCACCACAAGTACTTCAACAACTCACTCATCGACTACAGCTCCAACCAGTCATCAATTATTGACTGGTACTACAGTTAGTCAACATTCGCCACTATTACTTCAGCTATTCACACTCGCCACTAGTACTTCAGCTAGTCAACACTCGCCCTAGTACTTCAGCTAGTCAATACTCACCACTAGTACTTCAGCTAGTCAACACTCGCCACTAGTACTTCAGCTAGTCAATAATCCCCACTAGTACTTCAGCTAGTCAACACTCGCCACTAGTACTTCAGCTAGTCAATAATCACAACTAGTACTTCAGCTAGTCAACACTCGCCACTAGTACTTCAGCTAGTCAACACTCGCCACTAGTACTTCAGCTAGTCAATAATCCCCACTAGTACTTCAGCTAGTCAACACTCACTACTAGTACTTCAGCTAGTCAACACTCACCACTAGTACTTCAGCTAGTCAACACGCGCCACTAGTACTTCAGCTAATCAACACACCACAAGTACTTCAACAACAACTCACTCACATCGACTGCAACTCCAACCAGTCATCAATCATTGACTGGTACTTCAGCTGGTCAACACTCGCGCACTAGTACTTCAGCTACTCAACACTCGCCACTAGTACTTCAGCTAGTCAACACTCGCCACTATTACTTCAGCTACTTAACACTCGCCACTAGTACTTCAGCTAGTCAACACTCACTACTAGTACTTCAGCAAGTCAACACTCACTACTAGTACTTCAGCTAGTCAACACTCGCCACTAGTACTTCAGCTAATCAACACTCGCTACTAGTACTTCAGCTAGTCAACACTCACCACAAGCACTTCAACAACTCACTCATCGACTACAGCTCCAACCAGTCATCAATCATTGACTGGTACTTCAGCTAGTCAACACTCGTCACTAGTACTTCAGCTAATCAACACTCGCTACTAGTACTTCAGCTTGTCAACACTCACCACAAGTACTTGAACAACTCACTCATCGACTACAGCTCCAACCAGTCATCAATTATTGACTGGTACTACAGCTAGTCAACACTCGCCACTATTACTTCAGCTATTCAACACTCGCCACTAGTACTTCAGCTAGTCAACACTCGCCCTAGTACTTCAGCTAGTAGTCAATACTCACCACTAGTACTTCAGCTAGTCAACACTCGCCACTAGTACTTCAGCTAGTCAATAATCCCCACTAGTACTTCAGCTAGTCAACACTCGCCACTAGTACTTCAGCTAGTCAATAATCACCACTAGTACTTCAGCTAGTCAACACTCGCCACTAGTACTTCAGCTAGTCAACACTCGCCACTAGTACTTCAGCTAGTCAATAATCCCCACTAGTACTTCAGCTAGTCAACACTCACTACTAGTACTTCAGCTAGTCAACACTCACCACTAGTACTTCAGCTAGTCAACACGCGCCACTAGTACTTCAGCTAATCAACACACCACAAGTACAACAACTCACTCATCGACTGCAACTCCAACCAGTCATCAATCATTGACTGGTACTTCAGCTAGTCAACACTCGCCACTAGTACTTCAGCTACTCAACACTCGCCACTAGTACTTCAGCTAGTCAACACTCACCACAAGTACTTCAACAACTCACTCATCGACTGCAACTCCAACCAGTCATCAATCATTGACTGGTACTACATCTAGCCTCATCGAGTGGTATTCTATCCAGTCAACACTCACTGACTAGTACATTATCCAGTCAACACTCACTGACAAGTATATCATCCAGTCAACACTCACCGACTAGTACATTATCCAGTTAACACTCACTGACTAGTACATTATCTAGTCAACACTCACTGACAAGTACATGATCCAGTCAACACTCACTGACAAGTACATTATCCAGTCAAGACTCACCGACTAGTACATTATCCAGTTAACACTCACTGACTAGTACATTATCTAGTCAACACTCACTGACTAGTACATTATCTAGTCAACACTCACTGACTAGTACATTATCCAGTCAACACTCACTGGTTTATACACTATCCGGTCAACACTCATTTACTAAACTCCAATCAGTCAACAGTCATGGTAGGACTCCATCGAGCTGGTTAACACTCATAGACTAGTACTCCACCCAGGTAACACTCACTGACTAGTACTCCATCCAGTCAGAACCCATTCGCTAGTACTCTCCACATAACACTCACTGACCAATACTCTATCCAGATAACGCTCACTGATTAAAACTCGAACCAGTCAACACTCACTGGCTAGTACTCCAACCAGTCAACATTCATCTGCTGGTACTCCAACCAGTCAACACTCATCTGCTGGTACGCCAATCAGTCAACCTTCTCGATAGAGGTCCGACTAGTCAACAATCATTAGCTAGTACTTAAACCAGTCAGCACACGTCGACTCGTATTCTAACCACGCAACAGTCATTTACTAGTGCTCCAACCAATAAACAGTCATTAATTAGAGCTTCATCCAGTCAACAGACATCGATTAGTGCTTCATCCAGTCAGCAGACATCGATTAGTGCTTCATCCAGTCAACAGACATCGATTAGTGCTTCATCCAGTCAACAGACATCGATTAGTGCTTCATCCAGTCAACAGACATCGATTAGTGCTTCATCCAGTCAGCGCTCATCCATTTTCACTCCAACCAGTCAACACTCACTGGCTATCATTCCAACCAATCAACAACTGTCTGCTAGTACTCCAACCAGTCAACACTCATTGACTAGTACTCCATCCAGTCAACACTCCTTGACTGGCACTCCATCCAGTCAACACTCATCAAATAGTTCTCCATCCAGTCAACACTCATCGATTACTAGTCCGCCCAGTCAACTCACAATCATTTCAGTTAACACTCAGCAACAAGTCACTCATCAAATACTGCTCCAACGAATCACTCATGTACTTATACTCCCTTCCTCATCGACTAGTATTTGAGCTAGTCAACACTCATCGACTAATAGTCTAACGAGTCAACACTCACTGACTATTACTCCAACCAATCAACACTTATCGACCTTTCTTCAAACCAGTCAACACGATTGAATAGTTCTTCGACCAATCAATTTTGATTGCCTAGTTCTCCAACTGATTATCACTAATCCCTAGCTTAACCACTCAGTACTAGTCGACTGGTTTTCGAGCCAGTCGATCTTGATTACGTGGTTTTTCAATCAATTAATACTGATCGACAGATTCTCCAACCAATCAAACCTAATCGAGCTGTTCCTTGATCAATCAATACTGATGTACTAGGTCTCTCAATAGTTAATATTGATCGACTAGTTCTCCCACCAGACAACACTAATTGACTAGCTCTTTCTCCAGTCAACACTAATTGACTAGCTCTCCCATCAGTCAACACTAATCGACTAACTCTCCCACCAGTCAACATTAATCGACTAGTTCTCCCACCAGTTAACACTAATCGACTAGCTCTCTTACCAGTCAACACTAATCGAATAGTTCTCCCACCAGTTAACACTAAGCGACTAGTTAGTTTTCCCACCAGTTAACATTGATCGACTAGTTATCCCACCAGACAACACAAATCAACTAGCTCTCCCTCCAGTTAACACTAATCAACTAGTTCTCCCTCCAGTCAACACTAATCGACTAGTTCTCTTACCAGTCAACACTAATCGACTAGTTCTCTCACCAGTCAACACTAATCGACTAGTTTTCCCACCAGTCAACACTAATTGACTAGCTCTCCAACCAGTCAACACTAACCGACTAGCTCTCCCAACCAGTCAACACTAATCGACTAGTTCTCTCACCGGTTAACACTGCTCGACTAGGTCCCCAACCAGTCAAAATTGATCGACTAGTTATCCCACCAGTCAAAATTGATCGACTAGTTATCCCACCAGTCAAAATTGATCGACTAGTTCTCCCACCAGTCAAAATTGATCGACTAGTTCTCCTACCAGTTAACACAGATCGACTAGCTGCCCCACAAGTTAACACTTATCGGCTAGTTTTCCAAACAATTAATACAGATCGACTGATCAATTGTACTTCAGCCAGTCACTAGTGATCTACTAGTTTTCCAACCACTTCAAAGATACGCACACCGCAACCACCTAGAATTGATTTCTCCAAAATGCTGCCCCTTTCCGCAGACGTGCACTGAGGGAAAGTCAAGCAGATAACGCACCGTTTCATTTGATGTGTGTGTGTGTGTGTGTGTGTGTGTGTGTGTGTGTGTGTGTGTTAGAGAGAGAGAGAGAGAGAGAGAGAGTTGAGGAGGCGGAGACGGTTGAGAGCAAGGGTTAAAAGGAAAACAAACGATAGAACACAGTGAAGCTGAGCCACCGATGCTATTACTGGCGACAGCGTGCAGTCCTAACAGGTAAATTACAGCCCGCCAGCCTTGAAGCTACCATGATTTGCTCAGGACCAATCGATGGCGCCATTGTGGTAAGAAACCCACAGCCTGACACCAGATGTCTGTGCCAGTGGCAGCCGGCTAAGCTCCTGAAGGAAGCGCGGGTGTCATACACCTACTTCACTTCCACGGAGTAGAGAAAAAAAAAACTTTCATTGAAACAGAGAGAGAAAGAAAAAGAAAAGAAAGATATTGGCTGACATATGTAGGCTTTCAAACTCAAAGAACTCTGTGATATTTCAGTCAAATTCAGTGCTTTAGTTTATGGCCCCTCAAATGACGATTTATAACAAGGACCCAAATAGAGAAACACACGTGTGAAGACTGATATGTACACACGACCTGTATTCAAACGTTCTGACTTAACAGAAACTAGTTGAGGATTGTGAAAGGAGATCACAGTCTAACAAGATGAGAGTACCAGCCTGATAGGTTGTTTCCACCTCTGAACGCTTGATTCGGTTTTCAGCAACAAAGCTGTAGCCGCAGCAAGAACACCCACAGATACACTTTTAAGCGCATATGCCCCGCCATTCCCCTTCCCCACCACCTTTCCCTCACCCCCTCCCACACCTATTCTTTGGCCCCATCCTTCTAAACACACACACACGCACGCACGCACGCACGCACGCATGCCCACGCACGCACACACACACACACACACACACACACACACACACACACACACACACACACACACACACACAGGATATTCGGAACCTCTCGTTCAGTCGCTGTTCTCGCCCTATCTCCGTGCTGTACACACGGTTCAGCTGCTTGTGACGCCAGGCCAGGTCTGCGCCCAGAGAGATGTCGGAGAACTCGGGCCCCTTGGAGCTGCAGGCGGTGCCGCCGGACGTGCTGCTTACCGTGCTGCCCGTGCAGGTCAGGGGCCGCTTCTTGGCGTACAGCTCCCGCCTCACTGAGGTCGACCTGCCCTGCTGCAAACCACAACACGCAGTGCCACGTTGACGGCGATTGATTATACGGGAGGCACGTGACTTTTTTGATTATCGTTTCAGATTTTGATAATTCTGATAACAGGTTGAGACAAGTAGTTCTGGATGTTGCTGGTTTTCAGAGACAACAAAAACCATATCATATTACCGTGAAATCTCCCCCTCATCTCTCTCTCAGTTTCTCTTTCAACACCCTTGAGTTGTTTGCCTATATAGCTGTATCTTTTTCTCTCGTCGTTACACACACACACACACACACACACACACACACACACACACACAGAGAGAGCACATGCTCAGGGCATAGGCATATATGTATGGACGTGGTCATCACACGTATTGTACAGGTCACAGCTGCCACCCTGCTGAGGACAGACTCACCGGGGGTTGGGCAGGCTTGCGGTGCTCCAGCAGGTCGTGGATGGAGACGGTGTTGTCCTTCTTGTGGAAGTGCACTACCCACAGGCTGTCCCCTCCCTCAGCCTCCGCCCCGCTCACACAGAACAGCTGGCTGCTGGCTTCCGCTCTGTCCACACACGGCACAGAGGCTGTCAGCTGGGTTTGCACTGTCATGTACTGTCAGCGGCAATAGCGCCAACAGCGTCTGCACTGAACTGAGACAACCATGCAGTCGTCGCCCCTGTCCATATCATTGTTGTTTCAGTCATCCTTGCATCTTCCTCCTTATTATCGTCACCATCCAAATCACCATTGCCGTCATAGCAGTTCTGATCTGTCTGTCTGTCTGTCTGTCTGTCTGTCTGTCTCTCTCTCTCTCTCTCTCTCTCTCTCTGACTCAGTCACGTCACGATTTAATTAGTAGTATGTCGGAGTGCAGCTAAATTACACTTGGGCTTCAGTACACCAGTTCGATGAGAAATGGCGTATTCAAACACAATACACAGCTCGAGTGTGCGTGCGTTTTAGTCTGTTGAAAGGTGGGAAGGACGACGAGGGGGGGGGGGGGGGGGGGGGGGGGGGGGGGGGGGGGCTTGTGGGAAGCGGAGATGGAGAGGTCTTTCAGGCACGGTGCCAGCAAATTCTCCGAACGGGTTTCCGTGGTTTACTGCACCATCAGGACATGCCAGCACACAGGCGCTGTAGCCGTAGACTTTGTGGCTGATATGACGTTCAGGTGGCCACTCAGCCACCATACATTCTACACTTAGCCCCTGTTACTGTTCTCCTTGGTCAAGGGCACTGAAAGCAGTTTCAGAGCGCTGAAGATGTTCGAACAATCTTTGTGGTGTGATTTTGAACCAACTCCAGTCATCCTGGTCGGCTGTCAGAAGATTGGGGTTTATCAGATAACTATCAAAATCATACTTTTTTCTTTTAAACGCTTCATAAATGTCCCGTTGCATTCCTCTAACAATATGGTATATGGAGAAGCAGGCAGACACCCACTCTCTATAAAAATGCAAGTAATATAATGTGGGCTAAGTCTACTAAAATTACGATTGAATAGGTTATATAGACAAGCTTATGAGATTCTATTATAGCGACACGAAACAGGAAAATGCAGCCGGGTGACAAAGATTAAAAAAACATACTGCTGACAGAAAACGGGTTTTGTGTAGTATGGCTAAACAAAAGATAAGGGAATGATAAATTTGTTAATCTCAGAGCTGAATGACAGACTGATATGTATATTCCAACAAGATGTCCGAAAAAAAAGTACATTATTTCAAGCATCTGTTATATGTAGATAGAAATTCGATCACTTGATAACAAGAATATCAAATTCTTAGTTAAGTTTGTCGCTGAATCATGTAAAATCAGACAACTTTTAATTTTAGTTTTATAATCATTTATGTTTTTCCATGTATATTTAGGCCTAATTTAATGTGACTTTCTTGTGAATCCTAAGTGGTCGTAGAAATGACAGTCATAAGATTTCCGCTGCACAACAGCGTTTCTGTTTATTCACGCGAAGAGGACAGTGAGCATGCGTGCTTGTTTCAGAAAATAAGCATCGACAGATAAATGAAAGTTTCCTATGTATACTGTTCAAAAAAAAAGAAACGCAACAGCAGCAATTGGTCACCTGCCTTTACTATTTTCAAAACATTGTACATTTTCAGGTAACTGCAAAACACCTTTAAAGTAGAGATGATTGAAACATAATGGCTTATCTGATTTTGCGTTGAAAAAAAAACAGTGCCAAAAAGTCATTACAGAAGAGCTCACACCTTTCGAACGTCAGTAGCGTGTGTGTCCTCCCTGTGCAGCAATCACACCTTGAAGTCGCCTGGGCAGGGATCGCAGCAGACTGCGGATGACGCGCAGTGGAATGGTGTCCCACTCCTCCTGAAGAGCCTGGAAACAACTCTCGTTCATTTGTAGGGGCATTAACTCGGGCACGGACTCGGCGATCCAACTCATCCTAAATGTGCTCTATTGGGTTTAAATCCGGTGACATAGAGGGCCAAAGAAGGAGATTGACGTTGTTGGCAGCCAGGAAATGTCGTGTTAAGCGGGCTGAGTATGGCCGAGCATTGTCATGCATGAATATGGAACCAGGAGCAGCCAGGAGTGGAAAGAACGTGAGGCGGGAGGATTTCTGCAATGTAGCGCTGAGCATTAAGTCATCCCTGGACCAGTACTAGGGGGCTTCTGCCACTGAAATTGATGGCTCCCCATATCATTACCCCTCCACCACCATGGGGAGGTGCCTGATCAACACAGTTCTGTGCATAGCGTTCATTCGTTCTGCGCGATAGACCCTCCTCCTCCGGTCATGGCGTTGCAGCAGAAATGTGATTCGTGGCTGAATGAAACCTGTCTCTATTCACGATGAACAGCCCAGGGAAGATGTTGCATGCCCATTGAAGTCGTGCCTGGCGATGACGCTGAGTCATAACGGGGTCCTCGGACAGGTCTTCGAGCCCTCCTTCCAACAGCATGTAGACGATTGCGTACGGTTTGCCTGCTTACACGTCTGTGGCCAGGGATGGCCTGGGCTGCAGAGGAGGCAGACAGGAAACGATCCCGAACATGGCGAAGCGTGATGTAGCGATCTTGGGCTCGGGTTGTGCACCTTGGCCGTCCTGAACGAGGTCGATCTGCTGTTGACCCCGTCGTTCCAAGCCGGTTCCAAAGCTTACTGATGGTGCTTCTGGCCACATTGAAATGTCTGGCAACAGCTGCTTGACTCTGCCCGGCCTGCAACCGGCCTATCGCATTTTCTCGTTGTTGGCTGTTCAGATTTGGCATTCTTTCCTTTCGTTTCTGGTTTCATTTTTCAATGGAGCCAAACCCTTTTTATACCCTGCTATTGAGGTGTTGTCAGCATTGTATTCTGTGCTTTGCACGTGAATTTTCCGTCTGCAAATCCGTCGACAGTCGAAAGTTTACAGCACTAGATTTTAGCCCACCAGCACGTGTTTATCGCACGGCATGCGCTGAACTTGTACATCGACATGGCAGAGGAACGGGTGAATCAATTCTGCTATTTGTCAACATCATTCATGGTGGGAATATGTAAATATTGCATCGTATTCCAAAATATCACTTGTTGCGTTTCTTTCTTTGAACAGTATATATTTTGCTGCTTCACAATAATGACGATCTGATTTCTGGTCAAATTGAAATAATGTACCTACCCCATGATATTAGGGCTACCAAGCAATCGTCATTAAAGTTTGTCATCATTCTCATTGTCATTCTCTCTCTGTCTCTGCCTCTGTGCGTGTGTCTCTCTTTGTTTCACTGTGTCTGTCTGTCTGTCTGTCTGTCTGTCTCTCTCTCTCTCTCTCTCTCTCTCTCTCTCTCTCTCTCTCTCTCTCTCCCCAAAATGGACAGACAACTGAGACTCAGACCTGTATGGTCGGCCTTCAGTCCCCTGGCCACGTTCTGTGGTGGTGTTATTCACGATGGAGGACGCCGGGCGCAGGCTTTCCGAGCAGGGCGGGGACAGGGAGGAGGTGGAGTGACGGGGATAGGGAGACACGCGGGACTTTCCGGCACGCGCCACAACTCGGAGCGTGCGACAAATACTGTAGTAAGAGGTGAGGATGAAGAGCAGACCCAATAGGAAGACAGCTATCACCAGTGATGACACCACCATCTGCAGAGAGAGAGAGAGAGAGAGAGAAGGGGTTGCTGTCCATTCAAAAAGCTCACGCAACTCTCATCCATCCCTTTCTGTGTAACCTCTCTTGTCTACACATACACACACACACACACACACCACTGCCCTCCCTCGTCCACACACACACACACACCACTGCCCTCCCTCGTCCACACACACACACACACACACACACACACACACACACACCACTGCCCTCCCTCGTCCCACACACACACACACCACTGCCCTCCCTCGTCCACACACACACACACACACACACACACACACACACACACACACACACACACACACACACCACTGCCCTCCCTCGTCCACACACACACACACACACACACACACCACTGCCCTCCTTCGCCCTCCTTCACACACACACACACACACACACACACACACACACACACACACACACACACACACACACACACACACACACAGCGCGCGCTCGCGCACCCCCCCCCCCCCCCCCCCCCCTACACACACACACATACACACGCGCGCTCGCGCGCATGCACGCACGTACGTGACAGCGGATAATCTTGGTAACTACTTCTTTGATTAACTATTATTAGTTAGAGGTTATTTTCCATTTTTTTTTTTTTTTTTTTTTTTTTTTTTAATATTTCAATTGCTTTTCGTATTAAGTTTACGAATGTTATGTTTACATTACTGCAGGACAGAGTATTTTGCAACTCGATTCTGGTCAGGAATATGAGAAGACGACCAAAGCACAGTGCATTTGTTACATATATATCTTTATGCACATACACTCAGATAATAAATAGATAAATGCTTTTTTTACCCTTCGCTGGCTGCTTTTGGGGGTGCTGTTGGATTCTGTTTTTAAACCCTTGGTGAACACTGCAGAATTATAGACGGTGATATTTCTCTATTTGAAGCCAAAGGAGCAAATACACAATCAGCCGTGCCTCATCAGTGATGAGTCTGATCCAGCGGACGAAATGCCTTGGAGCAGGCAATATGAATGGATCTGTCTCTAAGATGGATCACAATGGTTCCCATATGCTGCTAGTGACGGGTTCAATGTTTATAACATACTGCCCCATTTTTTTTTTTTTTTTTTTTTTTTTTTTTGCTGTCCCAACCTCTGCGTCACCTCAGAGGCAGTGCACACACGCCGCTCATTCCGACACCCCGTTCACAGCCACAGGCCGGTCGGCCCCGCCACAGCCCCGGCACCGGCAATCCACAGGGAGCAGTCAATATCAAGTCGTCAAGAGGCGCCCCACCGGAGGAGACACACTGCACTACTGCCGAGTCACTTCGGTGGTGTTCCTGATACGCAGGACACCACCTACTAAGCCCCCTACTGACGACAATAATTGCTTAGTCGCGGAGCCGGCGTGAGTGAGCTCTCCTCCAGAGGGTGCCACCACGTCCGTCCAACGACAGCCCCCATGGACTCGCCGATACCGGTGACCCCGACGGAACCAAACCAAGACCACAGACGTGGAGAGGACATTGAAATTGAGGTCACCATGAGAGCAGGGCATGAAGGGCCACAGAATTTGAGACATCTTTTAATGCTGATCGATGAGAATGAGGATGATTAAGATGATGCTACGGATTTCCATTTCGGTCTGAGACTACATGACAGGGCTGTACTCTACGCTTCCTTTCATAATTTATCCCGGCGTCAACCAGCCCGAGAGATACAAGCACCTGCAGTGTTGGTCAGAAATTTGAGCAACACTCTCAGAAACGCATCCATTAAGTGGATGGAACTCGACTGTGTGGTCCCAGTCTTCCCAACTGAGCCCGTAGCAAACTCAACTCTGGGTAGGAGCCGGTCGGGGCAGAAAAACCCACATGACTCTGATGGGATTCGAACCCACGACCTCCCAGCCGGGAGTCCGCGACGCTAACCACTTCGCCACGGCGGCTGGTCCCATTTTTTTTTTGTTCTCATTTTCTTTCTTCTCCATCCCCCCCCCCCCCCCCCCCCCCACACACACACACACACACACACTCCCCTTTTTTTCTTATCTTTTACATCTTTGCCAAGTCATTAATGTATCGAAGGAAGAATTGTTAGCCTGCTCTTGTTTCCCCCACTAATGACTTGTTCAACATTATGTATGTATGTATGTATGTATGTATGTATGTATGTATGTATGTATGTATGTATGTATGTATGTATGTATGTATGTATGTATGAGCTTACAAGAAATGATAAATAAGACGGAAACCTTCCTGCATTACACCGGAATGGAAGTGAAACACAGAAAGTGTGCCACCGTTCATGCACAACGCACAGGAAACAACTGGGCTTCTACAGATGTGACTGAGAACGTCCATGTGACGCTACAAGGGGAAGATATACCGATGTATGGTAAAGATGAGCCCGTACCAGTATCTTGGATTTCAAACAAATCTGGCTGGAACTTCTGAGAAAGAGCAACTAGCACAGGCGAGCGAGGAATTCGAAAGAACGCTAGAAAAAATTTCGCTTTCACCTTTACCATTGTGCAAGAAATTGATGCTGTAAACGTCATGGCTTCTTTCAAAATTGAGCTTTTATTACAGCAATTCAAAATTCACAGAAAAGCTTCTGAAGACACTGGAAGATAAGATAGTTCATTTTGTTCGCATTCATCTCAAGCTAAATTCTTCTACCAATCGAGCGCACATGTTCCTTCCCCGAAAACAAGGCGGCCTTGGTCTGTTTGAAACAAGTACCATGTACTACGCCAAACGCATCTCATTCCTGATCTCTGTTCTCAACAGTGATGACCAACATGTCAGAATGGTAGCGCGCAACAGTTTCCATCTCCATGGAAAAAAGAGAAGAGTGCCTCACGCAGATCCAGACGACAGCAATTTTGGAGGATATGCCACAGACTCCGAAGGGAAGTTAAAGGAAAGGCAGTAAGGTCAACTGGTCACGGTCTTCCTTCGTTGAGCTCCATGAGCTGTGTGTGCGACTGGATCTAAGGCTGGAATTCGATGAAATCAGCGACAGTTTCGGAGTAGTACTCCCAGCTTCTGAGGATGGAGTAGTTCAAATGCGCTACAGTAATTCTAAACAATTGTACAGCGCGCAATCAAAAGAATGCAAATGGACAAGGATACGCACCATTTTCAGCAGCTGCAACAACAAGGGAGAATCATCCGGGTTGCAATTCCGGATGCGGAAATGACCCACTCCATAGGACACCTCACCACACACCAATGTCAATGACCAAATAACCAGGTTCATCAGCAAGGGACGTCTACAGCTGCTGGAGACCAATGCAGTGAACAACATCTACTATCCTGATACTTACCGGAGAGAGTGTGCTTTGTGCGGTTTCGTTCTGACACAAATTCCCATGCCTTGAATGGATGTCGTCAACTGAAGGGCCTCTACACACAAAGACACGATAGATGCGTTGAGATCATCAGAAAGGAGCTACAGAAATGCATTGCGACGGATTTTGTGGATGTTTTTTCAATATAGGCCTGTCTCTATAAACGGTGTTGAAGATCTCTGCCAAGGCTGAAACCCGATCTATGCTTCATCGACCATCGAAACGGTGGCATTCGTCATCGAGGTTTCAAACCCATTTGACACATTCATACAAACATGCTATGAGGGCAAATTTCAAAAGTACATGCCTCTTTGCTATGCTCTTAGTGATGCCGGATTTAGCACGAAAGTGGTTGTTCTTGTAATAGGTTCACTAGGCATAGTTCATAAAAGAGTGTTTCAGGACTTTCAATGTTAGGACTGCCCATAACAAAATGTAAACAACTCGCAAAATACTTGAGCATGTCAGTCATGATTGGGTCTAGGCGTGTTTGGTCAAGGCGGAATCACCTCATGAACCAGCATTGAAACTGACAGATGTTGACTTTCAAACTGTGCTGTAAATAGTATCAGCTGACTAAAGCACTGACAGACAAAGAACTGGAGCCAGCCGGAGAGAGAAAGGACGTGGGGCAGAGAGAGAAGAGAGGGGGGGGGGGGGGGGGGGGGGGGGGGGGGGAGAGAGAGAGAGAGAGAGATGTGAAAGATAACGTTTATTGATGCGCCTGCAAGCTGGACTACTGTGCATTGTTGTTGATTTGACATATATATATATATATATATATATATATATATATATATATAACAAGTAGAGAAATCCACATGCCCGTGCCTGTTTCTTCCACTTTATTCCATTGTTCAAATTTTCGGCTTTTCAGCCTTCATCAGGAATCTGCACGTTCGAAAACAATAAGCTATCAAACCATGGGCGCTCCCATCCATTTTACACACTTTAAATTTCTATTGTTCCTTTCACACACACATACACAGTCAAGTATGCACCACCCAGCAAACCACACACACACACACACACACACACACACACACGCACGCACGCACGCACGCACGCACGCACACGCACGCACGCACGCACGCACACACACACACACACACACACAAACACACACACACACACACACGCGCGCGCGCGCGCACTCACACATACATGAAAAACACACACACACACACACACACACACACACACACACACACACACACACACATACAAAGTGCCATCATGATAAAGTGTTATACATCAAGATTTATCTGTCCCGAGACTAAGATATACATATATTCTAACGAATCCTCCCTCCCTCCCCCTCCCTCCCCTGCCCTGTTATAATCAATAATTTTATGCGTGAGTAGGATGACATGGCACATATGTCTGCAGCTCCTGTCCCAGAGGAAGTCCTGGCTGGGACCGAACTACTGGACAAGAATAAAAGGAGTCGATCAAGCGGTTCTGTGTGAGAGAGAGAGAGAGAGAGAGAGAGAGAGAGAGAGAGAGAGAGAGAGAGAGAGAGAGAGAGAGAGAGAGAGAGAGAGAGAGAGAGAGAAGAACAATAAAACAACAGTCTTCTGGTGTCTCAGACTTGTATTTTTAACACATTTTCGCTGTTATAAGCTTCATCAGTTGGCCGCTGTGTCCTAACCTCTAATGATTTACACCCCCACAGCCAGTTGGCCGCTGTGTCCTAACCTCTAATGATTTACACCCCCACAGCCAGTTGGCCACTGTGTCCTAACCTCTAATGATTTACACCCCACAGCCAGTTGGCCACTGTATCCTAACCTCTAATGATTTACACCCCAAAGCCAATTGTCCGCTGTGTCCTAACCTCAAATAATTTACACCCCCACAGCCAGTAGGCCGCTGTAACCTAACCTCAAATGATTTACACCCCCACAGCCAGTAGGCCGCTGTAACCTAACCTCAAATAATTTACACCCCACAGCCAGTAGGCCGCTGTAACCTAACCTCAAATGATTTACACCCCCACAGCCAGTAGGCCGCTATGTCCTAACCTTTTTTTTTTTTAATTCTTTTTCAGCTGTTTAATTTTCACACTTTTTTACGAGAGAGAGGGGCGGATAAAGATGTATATGATTTTACGCGTACATGAATCCATGTGTAGATATGCGTGTGTGAGCATTTATGGCCTGTGAGAGATAGAGAGCAAGCGAGAGCGAGCGAACAAACGAGAGACAGAGAGAGAGAGAGAGAGAGGGAGGGGGGGGGGAGGGAGAGAGGAAAAGAGAGAGAGAGATGAGATAGACAGACAGACAGACGGACAGACAGACAGCCGGATAGACAGACAGGCGGACGACAAACAGACAGACCGACAGACAGACCGACAGAGAGATGAACTCGTCAAGACATTTGAAACCGTCCGATCGTTGTACGTAAAACCAGTCAGCCGACCTGTTCTCCGCTATGACCACAGCTCCTTTCCCACGTCCCCTCCTCCTGCTCCGTCCCCTCCTCCTGCTCCGTCTGCTCCGTCGCCTTCCCTCCCGTCCGGATTCTCCACGTAAAAACTGCTCCGGAGGGGGGTCCATAGTACAAGGGAGGGAGCACGTCCGGATTCTCCACGTAAAACTGCTCCGGAGGGGGTCCATAGTACAAGGGAGGTAAGCACTGTCTGAAGCGGAAGTGAGGCTGTAGGTCAAGGCCAGCAGAAGGGAGATCACCCAGGTGGCAGTGATGGAACGGGAAACAATCAGTTTTCTCACACGTAGGGGAAGGGATGGGTGTGTGATGCTTTTGAAGCGGTAGTAGCCGATGGAGGCGAAGGCACCCCAGTACTGTGCGAGAATGGACTAATTGTTAATGAAAAAAAGAAAGGTATCCTGATCATGATAAATATGATGGTAAACACTTCCAAAGTCGCTTTTTCTCAAGTCAGAAAATTCGAATGTTTTTATTTTGATTGACACATATCATATCTTTGAAACGATTTGGAGCAAAATTTGAAGGAAGCTGCTTCTCAGCTCAGGTTTCTTTTAGCATCATGAGCACACCAATGTGCTATGAAAATGGATAGAATGACAATGTGGAAAAACGTTTGTGCGTGCCCTGTCGAGCGATATATGTATACAAACGCACTTGCTCGCGTGTGCGTGCGCATGCGCGTGCACACACACACACACACACACACACACACACACACACACACACACACACACACACACACACACACACACACACGCACACACACACACACACACACACACACACACACACACACACACACACACACACACACACACAAGTGCGCACGCACGCACGCATGCAAATACCAAACGCCTTGTTTTCGTACATATAAACACGTGTAGATACCCAAGCATTTTATGCTTCTTTTTCTTTCAGTTTCATTTTTTGTGTGGAATGTTCTAGATTTAGTTATATACGTACATTAACACGATATACGTACATAAGCACATCAGTCTGACAAATTTCATTTATCTCTGCAAACATTGTAGACTGAGAGGAGCGGAAAGAAAAAATGTGTGTTTGTGTGTGTGTGTGTGTGTGTGTGTGTGTGTGTGTGTGTGTGTGTGTGGTGTGTGTGTGTGTAGGTGGTTGTGTGTGTGTGTGTGTGTGCGCGCTCGCGCGCGTGCCTGTGTGTGTGTGTGTGTGTGTGTGTGTGTGTGTGTGTGTGTGTGTGTGTGTGTGTGTGTGTGTGTGTGTGTGTGTGTGTGTGTGTGTGTGTGTGTGTGTGTGTGCGCTCGCGCACGTGCGCGCGCCTGTGTGTGTGTGTGTGTGTGTGTGTGTGTGTGTGTGTGTGTGTGTGTGTGTGTGTGTGTGTGTGTGTGTGTAGGTGGTTGGGTGTGTGTGTGTGTGTGTGTGTGCGCGCTCGCGCGCGTGCGCGCGCCTGTGTGTGTATATGTGTGTGTGTGTGTGTTTGTGTGTGTGTGTGTGTGTGTGTGTGTGTGTGTGTGTGTGTGTGTGTGTGTGTGTGTGTGTGTGTGTGTGTGTGTCCATGCGCCTGCCTCTCTGTCTGTGCATGTGTGTAAGTACCTGCAGTAAACAGTGCATGACCAAGAAGAGCTGCAACCCGGACAAGATCTCTCGGCCTCTGGGTGGCACGTGCAGCGCGGACAGTGACAAGAAGGCCTGCAGGCCCAGCAGCAGGCTGTGAAGCAGATGTTCAGCAGATGAGAATTGGGCGGAGTCTTGAGGCTGGGGGAACACTGGATGGTCATCACCAACACCACGTTCAGCACCACGCCCACCAGAGACACAGCCAGCGTCACCACTGTCGTCACGGTCATGACGTAAGATGCGTACTGCCATGTTGTGATGACGTTCTGAAGAGGAATGCTGACGTTTGTTGTCGTCACTTCACTCATCGTGGGGAAGTCGGCCAGTGTGGACAAGGGAAGGACACCAGTTGGCGTGGCATTGTCAGAAGACACCCTGTGGCTCTAGCAGTGTAAGGATGCTCTCTGCACTGTGGTACTCACACCACTGTGTCAGCTCTGAAAGACGAAGAAAGAAAAACTTTGTATAGTTGACAATGAGCCTCCCGTCCTACACGATTAAAATCAAGGGTTGTAACACGTTTCTCCGGTAAACGTGTGAAGTGTTTATCATTCAGTGGCAATGTCTAATGTGTATTGACCGGCTGTACTATAACATTGCATTGGCAATGTGAAACTCGTGGAATATCAATCAAATTGATGTGATTGTATGACAGCTAGTGTGTGTGCTGTCGTGGCTTCCACTGCTGTGGCAAAATATTAGAGAGAAAACACAGTGTGTGTGTGTGTGTGTGTGTGTGTGTGTGTGTGTGTGTGTGTGTGTGTGTGTGTGTGTAAATATAGTACATACAAACTAGTGTTTCAAAGGTGAAGCAGAACACGTGGATAAACAAATGTCAAAATGAATTAATGGCAACACACCCGAGCACCCCCGAGAGAGAAATCGACAAGAGAGCTTCTGATGTCACAGACAAGACCTCACAGACCAGCATCGATTCCGCTGCCATCCTTCACCCAGGTGGCCGTGACGTAATAATGACGTCACAAGGAGGAGGCTATCGATCTGGCATGAAGCCGACTCAAGTTATGGCAGGGGGCTGAGAACAAATCCACTCCTAAGGAAATCTTAAACGAGGCATGGATTAGTAAACAGTAAATAACAAACAAATAAGGTGATTGTTTATCCCATGATGAAACCAATTACAGGCCCATAACTCCAAACGAATGCTGCTTACGACACCAAATCGCCCAGCAGAAATGCCAGCACAGAGCATAGCCAACAAACAAGGAGACAAAAAAGGATGTTCAGAGCAGCCAATGTGCACCGTACCTGACACATACACACAGCAACATCTGGAGAAATGAACAAACACACATTCCATGTCGTCTGCTCTAGTATAGTCACATGTAGTCTGCACTAGTACTGTCACACGTAGTCTGCACTGGTATTGTTACATGTAGCCTGCACTGGTATTGTCACATGTAGCCTGCACTAGTATCGTCACATGTAGCCTGCACTAGTACGTCACATGTAGCTTGCACTGGTATTGTTACATGTAGCCTGCACTGGTATTGTCACATGTAGCCTGCACTGGTATTGTCACATGTAGTCTGCACTAGTATTGTCACATGTAG